>CAWUFW010018593.1:0-215686 GCA_963921515.1 Calotriton arnoldi
GGCAGCTGTGCGGATGACATGCCTTTCATGAGACTGGGGCTGACGGATGGGATGGATGGTATGTTGTATGTGCATGGTGTGTCTGTGTGTTTGATGGGTTCAGTGGTGTTCGTGTGCATTTCTGTTGTTCCGCTCTGTTGCGTCTAGTGTTGTTTGTCTTATATAGGCGTAGTTGTGGGGTGTGTGGTTGACAGGCAGTAGGGGCTACATGGACAGGACTTCAATGGTGTTTCGGTTGTGTGTGATGAGTTGCACAGTGGCTGCCGTGTGGGACTATATTCAGTGTGGCTTGTGCATGCAGACGTGGCTCCTTGGGTGTTGCTATGTCTGTGATGGGTCATGTGGGGTGTGAGTCTGCTGTTCATGTCCGTGTGCACATTGTTCACTTGTTCGTGACGGTGGGCGGTGCTGCGTGTTCGTGTGCTACGTGACATGTCCCATGTGTTGGTGGTGTTATGGTCCTCATGCCTCCAGTAATCCAGCCCTGTCCAGTTTCCCACCTGCAAGTTGTTCGTGCGTGCACTGTACTGGATGCCACATGGCTCTTAGCGGGGGTGCTCCATGTTGCAGGTCTGTGGGGGTGGGGGGGTGTAGTGGGTCGTGGGGGTGGCTGTACACCCACTGACACCGATTGCTGTGGACCGTGATGTCTGCCTTTCGGCTGTCGTTGTGCACTGCGGTGGCTGACACGTGGGTGTGGGGTGTGGGGGATGCTCCTCCTTGCTGTGCTGTGGGACTGGGGCCTGGTGTGTGTTGTACTTGGGCTGTCCCCCCTCCGACCCACTGCACTTTGTGTTCCTGCCACTTACCTGTTACTTGTCAGTTGGTGCAGCTGTGCCTGACACATGGGTGTAGGGAGTGCTCCACCTTGCTGGTCTGTGGGAGTGGGGGCCTGGTGGGTGTTGTACTTCAGCTGTCCCCCCTCCGACCCACTGCACTTTGTGTTCCTGCCACTTACCTGTTACTTGTCAGTTGGTGCAGCTGTGGCGGACACATGGGTGTGGCGGGTGCTCGTTGTGGCGCTTCTGGCATATTTGTGGACCTGTTGGTGGTTACGTGGCTGGCTTAGTGTACACATGTCCCCACGCATCTTACAGTTGTTCGGTTTGGGCTGTGTGTGGTAGTGTGTGTTGCATGTGTGTGTGATGTGTTGTGTATTGTGTGCTGGACATGGGGGTGTTTGTCCCTGGGAGCTGTGGCATGGTGGTTGCGCATGTGTGTACATAGCGGTGTGCTGGTATACATTAGTTTGTACTTACCAGCCTCCACTCCCCCTGCTAATCCGGCGAGGATCTCCGGATGGATTACGACTCGCACCTTCTCCTCCCACGCTTTGAAGGTCTTAAAGAGCGCGGGATTCCCTCCGCCAGTGACGGCAGCCAGCTCTCTGTTTTTGCCCTCCTTCTTCTTGACCAGGCTCTTTACGTCATTCCAACGTTTGTTTATCTCGGTTCTGTTCCTGGGCAGGGTCCCGACTGCATTGACCTGGTCTACGATCCGGGTCCACATTCTGTTTCTGGTGGCTAGTGGTGTGTGCTGGACCATGTTCCCATAGATTTGTGGGTACACCTTGATGATCTCGTCGACCATGACCGTCAGCTCCATGGGCGTGAACTTGGGCATCCTTTGTGGTGCCATGGTGTTTGTGGTGGTGGTGCGGTGTGTGTTGTGTAATGTGCAGGGGGTTTGTGGTGCCGGTGTTTGGTGGTGGTGGTGGTGGTGGTGGTTGTGATGTGTGCGTTTCTGTGGTGTGCTGCTGTCCTTGCTGTGTCACTGTGTCCTCTCCTCTCCTCTCTGGTTTGCAATGTAGCAAGGGGTTGTGGTCTGTGGGAGTGCTGCTTTTGTACTCACCTATGTGGGTGTGTCCTCATGGTCTGTTGTTTTCAGGTGTGTTGTGTCTGGGGTTCTGGCCTTTGTATTTTTTGTTTGTCCGGGGGGTGTTTTCGGGATGTGTACTGTGCTTGTGTATTTGTGCGTGCCTTGCTGTGTGGACTTGTTGGCCATGTTGTGTGCTATTGGTTTTGTGTGCGGATGGTTTCTGTGCAGGTACGTGGGCGCCATGGCTTCTGCCGTGTCGATTCTCATCGGCGTTGTTTGCGCTGGCGGGCGGTATTTTTGTTGTTTTCCGCGCTCATGGCGGTGCGATCGTAATTTCACGTGCGGTGTGTCGGCCGTGAGGGCGGGCGGTTTTGTGTTGTCGTGCGTGTTTCCGTCCGTGGCGGGCGGTTTGACTCCGACTCGGACGATGGCGGGCGGTATTTTGTATGATTTTTCCGCCGATGGCGGTTTCAGTTTGTGTACTCATAATGGCGTGGTCGGTGTTCAGGCGGTGTGTGCGGGCGGATTTTTGCCGCTTCCATGCCTGGCGGATTTTTTTACGCCGGGTATCGTAATGTGCCCCTAAGTAATTATTGTTTTAGTTATTTTTATAATATAAGTGTTTTAACATTATTTTTATATATTAAAAAAAACGATATTTTGGACTTTGATATTTTTTACATCTATATATTTTTTTCGATATTTTTGTCATTTACATTTTAAATATAGGATATCGATATTTTGACTATCGATATTTTTACATTGATATTTTTTACATCTATATTTTTGTCATCGATATTATGTGATTCCTCCCCGTCCTCCAACTCCTCTGGAGACAGACCCTTTGAAGACACACTGCTGCCCCCCCTGGAAGGCAACTCCCCTCCAGTCAGGCCCAATAGCCCATCCTGCTGCCCATCAAAATTCTCTCCCTCCACCATAGGCTCCTCAGTATGCTCACTGACATTCCTTGACTTCAACCAGCCCCTCAGCGCCTTTTGGTATTCCTCCTTTCTGGTGAGGCCACTTACAGCGATTTAAATTTTTTGCAGACAGCTGTGAGTTGTGGCACAGTGTAGGTATCAACCCTCTCTTCTTCAAATTCAATATCCACAGATGCAAGAGATGCTGTTTTGCTCATGGTGAAAATTGGCAGTTCTCAAGATGCAAAAAATTCCAAGGAAAAAACTCTACCAAAGGTATGTGGTTGCGTAATGGTCTGCACTATACTTGTAGTGTACACCAATCACTGTATGTAAGTCACAAATGTAAGTCCAGATCCTCACCGCTGACCACCAATGTTAGAAATGGGGGTCAATAGTTGGCAGAGGTAGGTACCTTTGTCCAAATAGGGACCCTTGCTTCTAGTCAGGGTAAGAAGGATACACTTCTACAATAACCCCTGCTCACCCCCTTGGTAGCTTGGCACGAGCTGACAGGCTTATCTCAGAGGCAGTGTGTAAAGCATTTGTGAACACATACAGTAATACAGTGAAAACACTACAAATGGACACCACACCAGTTTAGAAAAATAAGTAATCTAAACCAAAACAAGACCAAACGACAAAAATCCACACTACAGTATTAAAAATATGACTTTCAGATGGTAGAAATAGTTCAGTTCAAAGCAAATTGCAGATGCAACACTTTTCACACAAAGTACCTTGGATGCGTCACGCAAACAAACAAAATGGGCCGCAGGGAAGGTGATGCGTCAGTTCCTTACACTCAGGGAAGGTGATGCGTCGGTTCCTTGCTCCGGGGGAGGTGATGCGTCGGTTCCTTACTGCAGCGCAGGGGAGTTGAGGCGTCTGTTCCTTACCGGAGAGGAGTTGATGCGTCGATCTCTTACTGCGTGGGGAGTTGATGTGTCTGTTTCTTACTGCATCCCCCAATGATGCAACAGACTTAGCACCTCGATGCGATGATCCGGGACAATGCGTGGATTCTTGCAGCTCCACAGCTGGGCTTTTGTCCGAATCGGTGCAGTGATCTCGGATTTCGGAGACCGTTGCACTCGATGCGGTGTGCAGCGATTTCTCGAGCCGCAGCAGGCGCTGCGACGGTTTCTTCGGCGATGCGCCTGAAACAGGTACGGATGCGTCACACTTCTTCAATGTTGTGTTGATTTTCCAGCTCCCAGCGGGAAACAGTTCTCTAGAGGTTCAAAACAACAGCAGGCACCTCTTGCAGGTCAGAACTCCCAGCATGGAAGTTCAGTGGAGCTGGTGGTGAAGTCTTTGTGTCCCTGAGACTTCAGAACAGGAGGCAAGCTCAGTTTCAAGCCCTTGGAGATCTTTTCCTCAAGCAGGTGACAAAGCAAACAGCAAAGTCCTTTTCTCCTTTCCTTGGCAGCAAGTAGCCACTGCAGGCCAACCCCGGACAGCAAACAGCACAGGGACAGTATTCCTCATCAGCTTCTCTGGCTCTTCTCCTTGGCAAAGGTTCCTCTTGATTTCCCAGAAGTGATCTAAAAGTCTGGGGTCTGGGCCCCTCTTTTTATACACAAAAATAATTTGTTCTCTGAAGGCAGAAAGTGTCTGTACCCAGCCAAAACCAGTTCTGTCCTCACTGGTGCAGCTTCCTGGCAGGGGGTGGAGACAGCATTGTTGAAGGCAGACCAGACCCATTCAGGTGAAAGAAAATCTCCTATCCCTACTCTAAATGCAGCACAGGTCTATTCAGCCCAGCCCTGACTCATCAGGCTCTGCTCCTCTCCAGCCCCTGTCATCCAAAAGCCAGACATGCAATACACAAACTAGGCAAAGGCATACCAGATGGCTAAGCAAGAAAATACCTACTTTCTAAAAGTGGTATTTTCAAACATAGAATGTAAAAATCACCCTCACTAAAAGATGCTTCAGGCATAACAAAATGTATTTTCCTACCTTGTTCCCAGGGGTAGTTATGTTTATAAGATGGTATAAACAAACTCCCCATTCTGTCCTATGGGAACAGGTAGCCTTGCAATAGTGAAAAACAAAATTGGGAGTAATTCATTATCAGGATATGCAACACACATCAGAGCATGTCCTACCTTTCACATACAACGCACCGTGCCCACAGGGGTACCTTGGGCCTACCTTAGGGGTGACTAACATGTAAGAAAAGGGAAGGTTATGGACTGGCAAGTGTGTGCACTTGCAAAGTCGACATGGCAGTTCCAGACTGCACACAGGCTCTGCAATGGCAGGCCGGAGTTACATTTTACAGGCTGCTTCTGTGGGTGGCACAATCGGTGCTGCAGCCCACTAGCAGCATTTGATTTACAGGCCCTGGGCACACACAGTGCAGTGTACTAGGGTCTGACTAGTAAATCAAATATGCCAATCGTGGAATCATTAATCCATAACAACAATTTAAAAAAAGGGAGCACTTGCACTTTGGCACTGAACAACAGTGGCAAAGTGCCCAAAGCATCTAGACCAGCAAAACGGAATACAACAAACAGCAAAAACACAGGAGGCAAACACAAAAAATGCAGGGGAGACCCACGTCAGTGGTGCCAGGTCTAACAATACCTCAGCCAACCAGGAATCTCATTTCTAAGCAAAATGAAATACATTTTAATAATAAAAACACATTTTTATGGAGTTAGTCCTGGCCCAGAAATATTCAGGTCAGATGATCTTGTTGCACAAGGGCTAATCCAGTCTTTAACTTTTGTTCGTTCAATGAAATGGAAATAAGTACCTGTGAATTGGGTAATAACTACATCTATTACTGGGTGCCTACAGATGATCCATTTCATCGTGTGTATTCAATGTAGTTATTTATATTAAGGTGCTTTAACATTGGTGCAAGAAAGGTATTTGTTTCTGCATTTATCTTCTTTTGGCTTCTTTCATATACTTTTTTTGTTTCTGGGGTACCTGAATTAAAAAGCATAAGATCAGAAAAAGGAACAACCTAACAGTCTATTTCTATTTCAGCTGGGTAGGGTAGCTCGGTCCGCGGCAGAATCACCTGAACTGAGACTATGTTTTATCTTTAAGTGGTTCTGCATGTCAGCCTCAGTTAAATGATGGCCTCCAGCGAGACCTAGAAGGCCTCCATTCAGGATACACTTTACAGGCGCATTTCTAATTCTCAAAATGGCAATGTGAGTAAGCAGAAAAATATACCTATGCTGCACATTCTGTTGAAAAGTCTTAGCACAATAGTGTGCTCAATTCTCAGATAACCCACAAGAATTTGGTAATCCTATTCTCAACTAGATGCCTGTTACCTCAACAGACGACTCAGCTTCTACACCCCCACCCGCCAGCTCCGCTCGACCAGCCTCGCCCTCGCCACAGTCCCCCGCATCCGGAAAACGACCGCCGGCGGCAGATCCTTCTCCCACCTCGCCGCCAAGACCTGGAACACCCTCCCCACCAACCTCCGACAGACCCAAGACCTACTGGCCTTCTGAAGACTCCTCAAGACCTGGCTCTTCGATCAGTAGCAGCACCACCCCCCTCTTCCCCCAGTGCCTTGAGACCCTCGCGGGTATGTAGTGCGCTTTATAAGTGACATGATTGATTGATTGATTGATTATTAAGTTGTGGTGGGGTTGGGAGATCCCGGGAGAAGTGCATGTTATTTTCTTACCTCTAAAAGCTAGTGAGGAAGGAAAGACTCTCACAATTAAAAGAAGTTTGGTTTTCATGACTGAGGTGCAGAATACGTTGCTGTCGGGCTTTGCGGGTTTTTTAAAACCCTGCAGATGAGAGCGAGTAGCAACATCATGCAGATCATCATCATTAAATCTTTATTCGGCTATAGAGCCATAAAAGCACAAGATATGCAATAAAATGACATACAATCGACTAAAATACAAATACATAAATAAGGTAAAGAGTATTAAATCCAAAAACAACCAGGGGTGGCGCCTCCGCTATGGCAGAGAAGCGTCGCCCCGCTGCTGAAATGAAGCAGTCAGAAGAAAACTACGACACTAAAACTATTTTATTGTAATTTTATTTTTACTGCCGCAGAGTTGATGGCAGGGTGGGGGCCAGGCTGCAAAATCAGCAGTAGGGTGGGGGAGGAGTGGTAGGCACTAAAAGTGTGCATGTCGGTTTAGCCGTCCGTCCATGCCCGGCAAAACTGACAAGCGCACTTGAATATCTCCAGATTGTTTCTTGGAGATATCCTTGTGCTCAGGGGCACAGGCTCCCAGACCCTGCTGAAGCATAAAATCGACCGGCTCCACCCAATATCAGCGCTTTTTTCATGCTGGGAAAAGCCCTGGGATTGGGTGGGGTATGGGAGCCTGTGCCCATGGGAATTGTAGAAGGGAGCAGAGGAGCAGTGCAGGAGAAAATCATGGTGGCCGGCAGAAAAGGTAAGTTTATGTTTTTATTATTATTTTTTTTTCCCTGCCCCCCTACGTCAGATTGGCAGCAGTTGCCCCTGAAAACAAAGGTACAATATAAAAGATTCAGACAATAGACCTATGTAAAAATAAAAATATACTTTCTAGCAAACTACAAAAGATGGCTCTCTCCATACTACAAGCTTTTTTTGTCTGAGCCTCCACATATGTAGCAAAAGTCGTGAGACTGCAAACACAATGGGTTGTCTAACATCACTTCGCAGGGTACTAATGACTACATTGCAGTCCCGAATGCCCAAATTACGACAGATCGGGAGGGTCCATTTACTTCTGTACACCATGTATATTGGACAAAAAAGTACAGCATGTTCAATAGATTCATTAATCTTGGTACAAAAGGGACAAACCCCATCGGACTCTCATGGAGCATGCTGCCATTCAACCATAATAGATAAGAGTGGCAGGATCCCTAATCGAAAGTTTAAATATAGGGGCATATTTACAAAAAAATGTTGGAGCAGTGCTACGCCAAATTTGGCAATGCTGCGCTCTTGCATTTTTTAAACGCGGGGATGTGCCTTATTCAAGAATATGGCGCACCCATAGCGCCGGCGCAAAAAAGCTGCCTAGCGCCAGAGCAGGCACCCTGCTGCCATGTGGCAAGGTTGCCTGCGCTACAGAGGCGATTGTTTATGTGCAAGAAGGGACACCTTCCTGCAAATAAACAATCAATAATGGCGATTTGCTCTTTCCATGTGTGCTACAAAATGCAGCACACATATAAAAAGCAAAAAACGAGGAGAAATTAAGCTACATTAAGTCACTTAGCGCCACCTTGTAAATATAGGAAATGGTGCTAGGCCACCGGAGCATCAAAAAAAGTGATGCACCAGTGGCGATAGGGGCTTGTACATATGTCCCATAGTGTCCTAGCTTGAGGGGGCTCTATCTCATCTAGGAAGGTTTCCATAATAAAATCAACTTTGTACTCAAGGAATGAAACTGTGAGGGAGCCTACCCTTATTTTCCCTAGGGAGAAAGCATTCTTATACTGCCAATATAGTCCCTTTAGCAAAGCCTTAGAGACCCCAGTAGAATCTGAAGGGGATCAATGCATCAATACTTCCCCACTTCTTTGGAAACCACTAATGTAGGGCAAACTCTGCAAGACAGTGAACAATTCTAAAAAGTGTTCCTATTAGAGATAGTAGACAAGGCAAGAGTTGTGAATATTTTTCCCTAAAACTCTTACCCCATAGACATATATGGTTTACAGGCAAAGTTCCCCGCACATCTCTGGAGAGCCCACTCCCCTGCCTATTTCATTTTTCCTGTACAGTCTCTGGGGTCTACAATCATGCAAACTCAGAGATCCTCCTTCTGAAAATGAAATGAGGCAATATAGTGCTGCTCTGAGGTCAAGATGGCACCCAAAGTGCATCCAAAGTGCACCCCTCTTTGAGACCACCTGTAATCGGGCTGTGTGAGACTGGTAGTGATGGTGGCAGCATGGTCTCTAGTGAGGGATCAAACCTTATTACCAGTCTTATTCGGAATGAAATTCTTATTGGCCTCCCTTATATATAAAGTCTAACTTTCTTTCTTAACAAGGTTTTTGCTTCCATGAATGTGGTATAAGCCCTAATAGTGTATGTGTGTACATAGTTTATGTGCCAAGGGAGGAGTATGAGTACTTCATGCAAGTAAAGTAGAGTGGAAGCTGTAATCCATTTTGGATTCCGCTTGTGTCTGACAATCTGAAATGGTAGAAAGATATACTTGAGGCTGTCCCATTCACTGGTGACCTTTGAGCCTGCCCTTTGCACCGTTCTTCACTCCTGGATTAGGCTATAGTAGGTTATAGTGTACCTATTGGTAGGGGTGGTGTCAGGTCTGCTTCCTTTTGAACATTGTATCCATGCCTCTGTCTGCTTAATCTCAGCTCCTCTCCCTTCTGCTGGCTGACATGGCTCTACAAGAGCTGTGTTCTACTTCTCAGGACCCACTAAACAACTGCACCTGGGCTGGGTTGAACCAGCTCATGAGAGTCTTCTATTGGCCATGGCCCTGGCATGAACTAATTTTCCAGCTCTGGTGATAAATATAGGTCCGTTTGACAACTACCCAGTTCCAAAAGCCCTTATTACCAAGGAAGGTGCTGTGAACCAATACAATTTAGTTAAACTGAGATCCAAATCCAGGGACAGAATCTGACTGACTGCTATGACAAAGTCAAGGTCTAAATTCTGTCAAAGGAGCTGCTAATAAAACTTGCAACTTCCTGTTGTGAAAGAGAATGTGGTATGTCTTCTGCAGAGAAGATCCTTCCTGGAAGAAGGCTCTTACATGGCAATTGTCTCAGAGAACCAGTGGGAGATGTGAGTCTACATCACTCCAGGATGTCTGATCATCCAGCTGCTGTGCAGGACGAAAAGCTTACAGGGGCCCCAGGAAAGAGTCATCACCTACGTTGTGGCTATATAGTCTGCTTTATTACTGACCCTGCCAGCATTGGTTGGGAAGTTTTGTAATCCCCTAGTTTCTTCCAGGAACATTGAAGAACCCTGCTGACTCATTTTCAGGTCCATAGAGGTAAGAACTGTTGACAGTCTGGAAATCCTATAAGTATACATAACAGCCATTGAACCCCCTAGTCTCTTGTCTCCAGCTTAGTCTTGACTAGCAGAGTCCATGTCCCTGGATCTGTGACTGGGGTGCTGAGAAAATCCAACTGTGAGCATCATCTTAAAGGTTACAGAGACTTTTAAATAACTTGTGCCTTTTTATGATTTCTGGTGAGAAAGCACAAGGACCACTTCACCACTTCAGTTCCTATATGGTAGCCTTTTAGCTAATGTACTCATGTGACTCTTGCTTAATCATAGCTCACACTCTGCTGCTCCTGCAAAGCATAGCATTTGAGTGACTGTTGCTTACCGTACGTTTGGGTCTTCACTCTACTGTGTGCCTGGGAGATGGGTTTGTAGGTAACTGAGTATGGATACTTTGGAAGTATTGTAAAAATCTCTGCAAACTTCTTACACACTCCAAAGAGTGTGTAAGACATCAGTCAGTATTGACAGAAAGGCTTTTCAAGTTAAGCAACCAAAGCTGGTGGCTGCTCAGTGTGCGGGTTGGGTCCCTTGACCATGGATCCAAGCATCACAAACATGGCCCATTAAATAACATTGTTAACTGTTCCTATGTTGAGGAAAACTGTAGCTCTTGGCACATAGGTGCTATACGATGTTTGGGATCAGGATATCTGGCTAGGGAAAAGCTAGAGAGTTCTCTTTTTTTTAAAAGTATCTATCTTATGAGTAGTATTGTGTTATGTGTGCATTGTTCCTTTTGCTGTGTAAAGCACTGATTGACGTGATAACCTTACTGAGTGATATCAATGTGTTTTGTGCGATACTGCTGTGTCTAACCCGCATCATCTTCTTGAGTATGCCTTGAGCTGCTCAGCTTCACAATCCTGAGAATAAGGTACAAAAGAAGAGTACTTGGAAACCCATCATTAGGTCACCAGTGCCAACCTATCCTAATTGTCAAAACTGAAATCCAAGGATCCTTGATTTCCCGAGACAACCCATAACAGTTCTCACATATGTCTGGAATGGTAGGAGAACAGAGTCTGCTCTTCTCCATTTCAGACATCTCACTAGCTACTGAATATGAGGACTGTTACTTTCATGGATCGGCATCAAAATGTTGGCATATGAGGCTTCATATGTTAAAAGAGAGCCATTGTAAATAAATGAATCTGATCCCTCCAAAATGCTCATGGCATGTTCTGTTTGCGGATGGCATAAATACTGTTGCTTTCGAGGGAAATATTTTGGAATGATCAAATTACTGCAAAAAACTAGTATGAACATTTTAATGACATTGCAAATATGTTTTCTGGTCACCTGAGGTAGAAACAGAAGTAAGAGGCGCAGTGAATTACATTGATATTGGGCACATTTGGTACATTTATCAGCACTGAATACTTATTGAGCTTGAATATAGAAAATAAACATTTGGGTAAATTCTCTCCAGGCCATTTATGGTACTATAGGTGAAATTTTGTATGGTAGATGTGGTCCCAGATGCCTGACTGGACTCTTCTCTAATACAAATTGCACGGGTATACATTTTGTCCCAGTACAATGTAAAAGACATGGCCCCGCAATGTGGTGCAGAGCAACGCAAGTCCTAAATGAGATTTATGAACCCATGCAAGGGCCCTGAGTGGCTCCATAAATCTGGAGTAAAGCAACACAGTGCAAATCTCTGTGTTGCCTTACTCTGCCCTGGGTAGGCATTCCATGGGCATTGCGTGGGTGTTCCCACACAGCTCCTATGGTTTTTGACACATTCCCAGATTTAAAAGAACTGGTAAACCTGGAAAAGCTCCAAAAAGATACGCCTTCCCAGAGAGGCATAATGAGGTGCAATATAATTCTGCAGCACACATAGAAAGAAGAAAAAGCCTCTCAGGATTGTTTTTGTGCAGGAAGGTGCCCCTTCTTGCACAAAAACAATCCTGCATGCAATACAGGCTCCCCTGCACAATGGTGCAAGGGTGCCTGCATTGACGCTAGGCATCCAAAAGGGCACCAGCACAGGCGAAAAGTCAGGAATGCACCATATTACATTAAATATGGCACATTCCTGCCCTTTCCCTGTCATGCGGTGCAGCGCAGCAAGGTGACTTGCTGCACTTCGTGACTTTTTCTAAATCTGCCCCTTGGTGCATGTGGTGGAGAGACCACCTTTTAGGAAACTGGGTGTGGCCCCAGCCTGAGTGCAAACCAGTCTGTGTAGCCATTTTCCTAACCAATGCCGAATGTCTTGTAATGCTAATGTTTGGGAGAGATGATGCACCAAAGACGAGCGTTCACCATACAAGTGAGGAACCTTGTTAAATTACCACAGTATCCAGAGATCAAATTCAGGAGTGAGCTTTAATCCATGCAGCACTCTACTGGTTCAGGAGTGAGCTTTAATCCATTCAGCACTTTATTGGTTCAGGAGTGAGCTTTAATCCATGCAGCACAGTACTGGTCCAATCGATAATGAACAGCTAGGCATTCCATCAACATCCACCCCACATTCCATAATCCAGAACTTTACAACAACACAGGCACAGTGTTTAAAGGAAAACAATCTATGCTAATAATGAAAGATAAGAGAATGTAACACACCTTTACACTGATTGCCTCGTGTATGTTCAATTGTAGAACAGGTGCTGTACAATTGTGAGCCCAGGTCCCACATCCTTCTTGCCCGCAATATTGGCTGGAGTTACTGACAGTAAGATGCCCGTTTCTTCTAAAAGCATTTCATGGGTGGCCTCTGCACTCTAGAAAGGAGGGGAGCACAGTGGGAATAAGGAGGCCTCTGGCACATGTTCATAGAAAGGCAGCCTCGACTTCATCTCTTTGAGTAAGTGCTGTGATGGAGAGCCCTGGCTCATCAGAAGATGGGTGAACCTGCACTGCCCTCCCGGATGTTTTCCTTGATTGGGCAGTGGAGCTCGTGCAGATAAATGCTCCATTTGCCCACCACAAAAAATAGTGCCCGACACTCTTTTTGTAATAAAGTAAACTATGCATTGTTCTTTTAATTCCCTTAAACCAGGCGTTTTACATCAAATTAAAGGGGTATTTTTGGGCTAATAAAAATGTGAATGCCATCACTCACCCATAACAAGTGATCTTTACTGCAATTCCTCCAATAATAATACTATAAATAGGTGTTCGTCGCCTGCTTTTCAGCTGGCTTGGTATATGTTAGGGCTTCGTCATATATTTGCTACCTCGATTATCTCACTGTCAGGCCACTCTGTGACGAGTAATAAGAAGGAGAACAAAGAATAAACCAATTCAGCAGTTTGTCTGCAAGCATTTTTATAGCATATTTTATTTCACGCTCTATGTAGTTAAGCGTGTCCACTCAACTTGAAATGCATCTTGTGCCTGTTCCTGACTGCCTGTATCCCCGCTATCAGATAAGGATGATGATGACGACGACTGGAACCAAGCAACTGAGGGGCATATTCACAAGAACGTGTGATAACCACCGCAAGTTTAGCTTAACGCAACTTCTCATATCGCAGTCCATCGTGGGAAAACAACGCCGTGTTATCGTAGCATTCTCAACCTGGCGTCACCATGCGATAGTCCCACGATAACGCGACGCCGAAAAAATGCTAAACACCAACGCGAATAAAGTTGCGATGAGGCCAATCACGGAAAAAAAAACAGCGACAACCAGCGATAGGCCTGCAATCCCCATTCGTTTGGCGGGAAAATGCACCATAAAAGCTGAACAAGAAAAACACACCATAAACAAATCAAACTGCACAGCAACATGGATGCACCAGGAACGAGTGCCCAGGTCAACGCGAACCCCACAAGCCCCACAGACCACCAGCAATGAACCTCGGGGTCGGGGAAGGCCAAGGAGAAGAGGAAGAGGAAGACGGGGTACAATCCGCAGGAAAACCCGATCGTTGTCACGGAGGTGACAGAGCACCAACAACAACTGTCCGTCACCACCACCGTGTCATTGGCATACAGACGGAAAAATGGCATCCCATCGTGAATGCAGTCGGAGTGACGAGGAGGCCAAGATGCGCTGGCATGATGTCAAAAGCCAAACCAAGCAGAAACCCGCTGCCAACAGGAAGGCAGCAACGGCGAATGGAGGTGGGAGTCCTGCGCCACAGGAGGAGCTGGAGCAAATGGCACCCACAGTCATCAGTGTGGAGACGATGCAAGGAGTCGGGAGTCCGGACACTGCTCGACATGACCTGTCACAACAGCAACAGGGTGAGTAAAGAACAGGGACTGTGGGGACGGGCACAATGGCACACATGCACAACAACGTGTAGCACACCGCACACCCACAATAACCCTGGGTCATGTCCCTGATCCCCGTGGCACACTGCAGCACACATACAAACATCAAGTAGGCCCCCGTTCACCATGTGCCCAAAGGGGTCCCACCCCACACATCACCAATTACACAACACAAACATGCACCCGTGCGAAACACAGCAAAGATGCGTATGTGAGAGCCACACTGACAATGCAAGTGACACCACATGACCAGCAGCATGGCTGGAGTACAATCACCATGACACTGTGCACGCCACGAGACTGAGGTGGCTGAGTGTGGACCACATCCGGAAAGGAGCAGGTCACACTCTGACACATCCACCTGCACAAACAATCACTGACGTCAACAACACATCTGCAGACAAACAATGCACAAGAGTACAAAAACCGTCCAAGAGCACAAATGACCCAAGTCGCCAACATCACAGCACCTCAAAAGCACAAAAGCCAAAGGCACACCGCCTCCAAGGGATAAGGGGCAGCAAAATCACAGCTGCAGGTGCGACTCCCACACAAAGCAGCACACACACATAGCAATTACAGCACACCCACATGGACGACAATGTGGTACACAGTCCATTACCTACACTGCAGAACAGAGGACACAACTGGGTCCGCCTGTGCGTAGAAAATGGCCAATCACATCTGACATAGCAGGAAACTGTGAGATGCAAATGTACGTGTACAACCTCACCTACGTCATGTAGTCCAAATGTCCACTGACCCGCATCAAATAGTCGCCCCTCCCAAACAGTCACAATGTACATTGTCATGAAGTCTGAATGTAAACTTGAACAATGCGGCAACACACATGCCAACACAATGTCAACAAGCATCTCCCCTTCACATTGCAGAGGGACAAACAACACCTCCAGCAGAGTAAACCAGACAACTCTACAGTGATGCTGAAGAGGACCACCACACTTCCGACACCTACGCCCCACAACAGTCCATGGACATCTTAGGCAATCCACCTCCAGGAGCAGGGCAGCACCTTTGCATCGATGATACCCCACCCCTGCACAGACAGCACAGCTGGACGCACCCACCACCCCGGCTGGCTCCCAGCAGCCCACCGAAGCACACATCGCATTCCAAGGCCAGGTGTCAGACTGCCAGAAGGGGGTGGCCGAACATGTGCGGGTGGGGTACTACCTCATGGAAGCCGAACCAGATCACATACGTGGGTGTCTAAGTCCCATCAGGGCCCACCTACACTCCCCAATGGAGACCCACACTGTGACAGAGACACATGCCTTTGCACATTTCCAGTACTGAACCTCACCCAGAGCCACGGGATGAACATCCACACCCCCACGCTGGACTGGCGTACGCCGGCCCAGTTCACTCCTCTTACGTATTGAGTGGGGGATGACAAAGATACATGTGCAATGTCCCACCCGCTGCCTGTGGTGACATGGCTGCGTCCTCTGTACATGGCACAATGTAATGTTGTAGTGCCCGGGGCACAAATGCCTACATCATGAGCACACAGACACACTCATATAGTTCGTTGAACTGGCCACGGGCACGTGCGCTCGACACCTTTATTGGCATGGTCACATGTAGAGTGACGCATGTGCTGGATGTGTGTGGGGTGAGTGTAAGCCAGCCCTCATGGAGTCGTTGGTGCTGGCAACAACTTGAACAGTGATCACAATTAAAGCGGAAACAGAAAACACCAGCATAACAGAAATAACTGTGAAGCATCATGGTGGTAGCCGGAGAAAGTGCAGTGTTCACCCAACATGCAAGCAGAATGGTCCATGATTTGTGGTGCACTGAGTTAGTGGCACCTGAAGAGCTGAGCAGGGAACAAGCTGATGATGGCACCCACGACTGGTGTGAGCAACTCTGATAGTCTGGCAGTAAGACACTTACGACTCTGGCACCTGTTGTTTGGAGTTGGTCCTGGCGGTGGTGGCGGGTGCATCCTGCGGTGATGCGACGTCTGGGCAGGCCAGGACTCGCTTTGATGTGTGAGCCCAGGTGGGCCGCAGTTGAGGCCAGAGGCAGCGGACAGTGCAGGGCCACAGACACATGGCGCTGATGACCCCCAGTCCATCGACCCAGAGGCCATCCAATATGCTATCAGACAGGGGGCATGACTTGAGCTGCACAGAGTTAGTGGCCCCAGATGCACTGCGGCCGGCAAAGGCACACCGCCAGGGGACGGTGACTTGCGGTGCAGTGAGATAGGGCCAACCTAGGTGAGCGGGTCCTCGTCGATGTCGAAGGTGAATGTAGCAGAGGTTTGCGGGCGACAGTGGAAGGTGTCCTCCAGGGCATAATGCAAAGGGCAGAAGCCGGCCGGAAGCGGCAAATGGAGGAGTGGAATGCCACAGCCTCGTTTTTGCCACAAAGTCAATATCACCGACATGATGATGAAGACAAGCCCCAGTCCATAGACTCAGTCGCCACCAAAGTTCAACCAGAAAGTGTCCATGGATGTCGGGGAACAGACTTAGTGGCACCAGAGCTGAAAGGGGGTGCAGTCTGCGATGAGGCCAGTACAATGATGTCAAGTCTGCCATAAATGATTCATGACGGAATTCCCAATGTGTGTCCTACTCGACCGCAGTGTAGGCCGAATGCGTTGTCATCAAGGGCCCACAGACATGTGTGGTTGGGATGCCATGCACATACTTTGTGTCACCACATCGAAGGGAGTATAGTGATATAAACTCCGCCATAAAGTGTGTACTCAGCCATTGTGTAATCAAGACTCAGTTCCAAATGTGTGACCTACTTGACCGCAGTGTAGGCCCAAGGCAGTGGTCAGCAGGGGCCCACAGCCATGTGTCGTTGGCCCGCGATGCACAGGGTTGGTGACACCAGGGCAGTTGTCGGCAGTGTTCGAACAACTCCGTAACGATGGTCCTTTTCTCCTCCGGACTGAACCGCGTCTTCCTCTTACTCGTCTCCCTACGTACAATGATATGAACTCCGCCATGCAGAAATCACGGATCAGTTCAACATGTGTGACCTACTTGAGCGTAGTGCAGGCCCGAGGCAGCAGTGGAGTACGTCAACGAAAAAGGAGTAAAGCGGGCCTGTGTCGCGGAGGCCGTGATGCTCTGAGGAGGCTGCGAAGGTCGCGGGCCTCAGGCTTGGAGCTTGGGCTGGCACGTGGTGGGCCCTCTTTGACACACGCCGGTGTCGGCAGGTGAGCAGTGAGGCCTGGCTGCAAAGGGCGGGCATGACGGGTCCGGGGACCAGCGGCCCGGGGTGCAGCAGGCGGACAGGATCGCTAACCACACCGCTCACGGCGACGGCGTCGTCCTCGTGGCGGGGTGGGAGGCGCCGCCCTTGCAGACACGTTGGGCATTCCGGAAGAGAACCACGCCCAGAGCTACGTGCTTTTTATTCACACCCCTGCGCTGGCCTGGCGTACGCCGGGCCAGCCCACTCCGCACATGCTTACAGGGGGGGACGTCACAAGCTACATTTACGCGATCTTCCCCACTGGCTGGGGTGACATGGTTGCGTCCACTGTCCCCTACACGGCAAACACCAGCAGTGCATGTAGACATGGCTATGTCTGTGTTCTGCATACTGCAGTCTGTCCAGCACATCTCCGCCACACTTGGCATTGTGTACATACTCATTCATGGGTCACTTGCCTCCTTCGCACATGCCTGGTTCCCACCTCTCCCCACATTCTGGTATTGTGTGGCTGAGGTGCCATGCCGTCGATGGCTCATGTACATGGCTGACCAAGGTTGCCACAGTAAGTTGTGCTGTCATGTCTGGTGGGGGGCATGTTGTTTGGCATGTTGTATGTGATTTTGTGACGTGTGCTGTGCTAGAGTTGTGAGTTGCATGATTGTGGGGTTGAGGTGTGTGGTGTGTTCATTTGGTACTTGCCAACGAGCAGTGCATTCCCATGGGTGCCATCCCGGAAGCGCTGGTTGATGATGGACTGTCGGAAGATGAGGGGATCATGCACACTGCCTGGGTAGTTGGCTATGACATTGGTGAGGAGTCCCCTGTGGTCCACTATTGCCTGCACGTTGATGGGATGCGTGTGCTTTCTGTTGCGGCACTTGTGTGCGGTGTTGGCAGGGGGCACATGTGGGACAAGTGTGCAGTCGATTGCCCCCGACACGTGCGGGGATCCAGCTATGGCGTATAGTCCTTGCATGGTCTCCAGCTGTTCCTGCGCATTGTGGGGGACGTATGGGTGCTGGGGTCCCTAGCTGGTGAGGGCATCCGGGACAGGTGTGAGGAACTTGGATGGGGCTGGCTGTGAAACTCCTCCGACTCGGGCGGTTGTTGTTTGGGAGGATACCAGATGCCAACAGGTGCAGCACAGCCAGCAGCTTTGTCTGCGGAGGGATGTTGGTTGTCCGCTGTGTTGGTACCGTCAGCCTGTGGGCAATGATGTTCAGGATGCGGAGGATGGTTGTCCTTTTGGGCCTGTAATGGGCATTGGCATTGTCTGGTGTTAGGTCTGTGGGGCTGGTGCATTTCCTGAAGGTCCGCTGTCTTTGTCTGCGCTGCCTCTGTGGTGGTCTGGGAGGGGAGCGGGTGGGTCCGTTGGCGGGGTGGCGGTCCTGGGGGTGATGGCTGTGGGTGTTGTTGCCCTCTGGGGGCTCCGGGGTGCATGGTGAGTGGCTCCATGGCATCTGTTGTTCTTCAGGTGTGGCTGTGGGCTGGGCTCCCTTTTCTTGTGCAGGTTGACGTCCGACTTTGCACCAGGTCAGAGCAGGTGTTAATTTCCTGCTGGTAACGCGCCATATTGCCTGTTTTGTGTTCCTAACGCCGATGTGGCTGGTCGTTGAGAATGTTGCGTTGTGGTGTTGTCGCGGCTTTTTGCTTGGGAACGCCTACTCTGCATCTCATTAGCGTTAATTGCCGGGGTCATCTGTGGCGATGTTTTTTGCGACTGCTTTCACAGGAAAACTGGTGTTATGGGCTGTTAGCACCAGCTTGTGAATGGGGCGATAAATTTAGAGCGACTTTGGATGCGTTAAAGTGTCGATAACTCGGCGATAGCTCCTTGAGAATATGCCCCTGAGGGTTTCTACATGAGAAACCGCGATTAGCAGATGCAAGGTTGTTTGATATAGACGGATGTGACTATTGTTTGGCAACAATAATATGATAACTGAGAAAAACAAGCAAGGAATAAACCTTCAAGTATGGATGATTTCCGACTCGTACAAATAAACAAAAGAACGTTTCATTGTCTGCAACATAAATGCTCCCATTTACAGTACTGGACATTTTGAAACCAAGAAATTCCGGCAAAGAATTCTCCTATATTTCCATTATTAGAAGTTATTCCCCCTGGTCCGACCTCTAGCGTTGTTGAACTGCAGGTGGCAGAAAACTTTGAATAGGTAGCCTCGGGGCAGCATTAAGGTTTTACTCGGCACTGCAAGCAATCTGAATTTGTGTGGTATAATAGTTTTAATGCAATCTCACCCAAAAAAAGAACATTGTAAATCTCTTGGAAAGGAAGACAATGAGACAGAAATGGGACAGCAGGTGTTTGTAGGAATTGGTAACCGAGTTTGTTATTTTCCTGCGGCATGCCCAGCCACCTTGACGAATGAGACATAATAGGATTTTTAGAGTGTGCAGCTACTACAACTGTAGCTCATTTCTGAAAATTCAGTTTTGTTCTGCTGCTTCCATGAAACTCTGCAAACTGAAGAAAGGCACGGGGAGGGGTCCTAGACACAGGCCACTGCCCAGTGCTTCATTTATAAACGAATAAACGCCTTGTCAGAAGCCCGTGGCCGACACTACTGACTGTGGCTAAGCCAAATAACAAGGCAGTGTAGTCTAGTTTCCACCACCTGCCTCTTTAATCTACCACCAGACACTCCCTGACCCTTTACCTCAATCCTACATGTTCCGGATTTCTCCCTTTGTCACGGTTTTTTATCTCCCACCCCCTTTTATTTTTCACTCTCTTGTGGGCCAAAGTCTGATGAGGAAAAATAAGTGCCGGTCCCGAAAAATGAAAGCAGGTTGGTCCCTAGGAAAGCTAAGGCTGCGACCTAGGACTGCCTTTTTGAAGAACTGTCTTTGTCCCTCTTTGCCTCATTTTAGTGTGGGTACTGAGACTGGTTACTGCCTCACCCAGAGGAGTTCCTGTTCAGTTTGATTGCTTGGCATGATTCTAAGTGCTTCCTATCATTCCAAAAAGACAGGAGTAGAGGAATATGTTTAAAAGTGATTGCTGAAGAGCACACAACTTGGCCGCATGGAGATACATGGATTAAAAACCATGGGGCATATTTGCAATGCCCCTGCAGCACTTTTATGCCACTGGAGCATCATTTTTGTGACCTTCCGGAGGCACAGTGTGCCGGCCCATATTTGCAAGGCCACGTTTTCGTGGCATTTAGAGTAAGGCAATGCCTTACTCTGTGTGGAAGGGTAGTTCCATGGGTGTTGCTGTGGGTGTTCCCACGCAACACCCATGGTTTTTGACACTGCCCCAGATTTACAATATAGCATAAATCTGGGGCAGCACCAAAACTAACACCTTCCCAAAGCAGACATAACGAGAAGAAATGCAGACATTTCTCCTAGCTTTTTCCTCTTTCCACGTGTGCTGCAATTTGCAGCACACACAGAAAGAGGCAAATGCCTCAATTGATTGTTTTTGTGCAGAAATGTGTGCCTTCCTGTACAAAAACAATCATGCCAACAACACAGACACCCTTGCATCATGGTGCAAGGGTGCCTGCGTTGGCGTTTGGCTGCAGTTTGTTCATCTGCGCTGGCAGAAAGGACAGGAATGCACTGTATATTGTAGATTGCATTCCTGCCCTTATCTTTTGACAGAAGGCAGCACAGCTAGAAGACTTGGGGCACTGCCCTGTTCCAACATATTGTGAATATACCTCCACAGTTCCTGTTATATTCCATCTCCACAGTTTCTGCAGCAGGAGTTGAGGTGGTTTCAATGTGAGACTCAAAGACTACCATCCCAAATGAAACAACACTGTGTGGGGGGACCTACTGTGTGGGGGGACCTACAGTGTTTACGACCAGCATATTTTGGTACAATCTTAAAGCTAGGATTAGGGGCCCGATATACAACCGTTTTTTGCATGCGCAAACGGGTTTGCGACCCATTTGCGCATGCAAAAAACAAATAGCCCATATACTAACCCTATTTAGCGAGTCGCAAATGATTTGCAACTCGCTAAATAGGATTAGCAACTCGCTATGAGCAAGGGGCGTTCCAACGGCGTCCCTTTCTAATAGCGAGTCTGAACCCTATGTAAGACTGTTTTGCGACCTCAATTGCGGTCGCAGAACAGTCGCAGTTTACCACCCTTCTTAGAAGGGTGGTAAAGCACTCACAAACGGGACCACATCCCCTTTGTGAATGCAGAGGGAAATATTTTTTAGGGGCAGGCAGTGGTCCCAGGGACCACTACCTGCCTTTAAAAAATGAAACGAAAACGTTTCATTTTTCTTTTTTTAAATGCATCCCGTTTTCCTTTAAGGAAAATGGGCTGCATTTAAAAAAAAAACTGCTTTATTTAAAAGCAGTCCCAGACATGGAGGTCTGCTCAGCCCAGCCCAGCGGGACACCATACCTGGGGGGGCCAGCCATTCCCAATGGGGTGGCAAATTGCGAGTGCCTCATTAATATTCATGAGGCATGCAATTTACGACCCCATTGGGAATCGCAAACAGTGTCTGAGACATTGTTGTACATTGTGATTTGCAACTCGCAAATTGCGACTCGCAATTTGTAGCAATTTGCGAGTCACAAATCACAATGGTCGTACATCTGGCCCTAGATGTCAAGTCTTCTATTGCCATGGCTAAAACCTCCAAACTGGTATGCGTAGTACAGAGGGGTTTGGGTGACTCTAGCATCTGCCCATTTCAGTGAATTGCTTACCTTGTTGTGGGTCTGTCACAGTATGTTATAATATTCACTAGCTTTACTGATCCTATTTCTAAGGGCTCCAAATGCTTGCAGATTGGGGGATAAAAGCAGAAGGATATTGTGAGGCCTTTTCTTAGGGTACATGTGCAACAGGTGGCTAGTGGCCAGTATATGTGGTGACTACTGTTTACCAAATATGTTCAGACTATATTTAAATTGCAATTGGATAACCAAGGTACTCACTTATCTCTACAAGGGTAGTAACAGAATGCAGTTAAGGCTAAGTATTGGAAGCAGTAAAGGGTTTGAAACTGGAAACGTCATCAAATTCTATAAACTCAGGGCCTCATTTACAACTTTTTGGCGCGGGCTGCGCTGCAAAACGTCTTGCTGCGCTGCCCTGCGCCAAAAGGAAAGGGCAAGAATACACCATGTTAATGAAATACAGTGCATTTCAGTCCTTTGTTTGCTGCACTGGTGCACAAATTGGTGCCTAGGGCTAACATAGCACCATGGGGCAAGGGTGTCTGCGTTGTTGGCATGATTGTTTTTTTGCATGAAGGGACACCTTCCTACATAAAAACAATCCATGGCGGTATTTTCCTAATCCTATGTGTGCTGCAAAATGCAGCACACATAGAAAGAAAAAAACCGACGAGAAATAAAATTATTTCTCCTCATTACGCCTCCCCTGAGGAGGCACACAGTTTTGCTGCCTTCCCTGGTTTATAGATCCGTGTAAATCTCTGAATGTGTCAAAACCCTTGGGTACTGCGTGGGAAACCCCATCGCAACGCTCATGGAATGCCTCCTTGATGTACAGTAAGGCAAGGTAGTGCTTTGCTTGCCTTGCCTTACTCCATATGTATGAGGCCATACAAAGCCACATAGGGTGGCTTTGCATTATAAATATGATTGAGAGGCCTGAACCACCGGAACGTCATAAAAAGTGAAGCTCCAACGGTGCACACCTCTTGTAAATGAGGCCCTCAATGTCTGGTGATGATTGTACTTCTGACTATCAACCCCCAGAATATACTTGTAGAAGGATATTGAGGGACAAAATTTAAAAAAAGTTAAGTCCATATAGAGAAGTATAGATGTACTATTCCTAAACCCACATCTTTGTACCTTCCAGGTATATGTATGTTGAGTTAAATATAGAAAATCTAGATTTACTTACCTGTCAGCATTTTATTTTTCAAAATGTTGTCCTCGATATTGTGTCCCATTGATGTCTGGGGTCGATATTCAGGTTGCACACCTCTGGTGGTATCTAAGGGCCTGATTTAGAGTTCGGTGGACAGGTTAGTCTACACCAACATGATGGACATCCCGTCCTCCGTATTACAAGTGAAGTATATTCAATGGCACTTGTAATATGGCAGACAGGATTTCTGTCATGTTTGTGAAGGAGCAACCTGTCAGCCGAACTTTAAATCAGGCACTGTATCTTTTAAGAAACTTGGAGTCAAATTTGTAGAAGGGCAGTATGGAATAAACCCCAAAACTGTGCACCTTAATTGTAGTCCCCCAAGTACATTGTTCCCCTGTCCTCACTCTGTCAGCATCAATGCAGCCCTCAGTCACAACCCCATACCTTACATTGTATCCCCACGAGAAAGGGTTTGTGAATACCTAAGATCTAAATATATAGTATAGTAATTGTTAGATCTAATTTCTGAATAAGATCATATGTTTTGTAACACAACATGAAAATGTTGGTTGGGTTGGTGAATCTATGGTTGAGGCTATGTCCTGGACTTCATAAGACCAATCAAACCGCCATTTGCGTTACAGGTCAAATATCAGTGAGAGTTTTACTCTTAAAAAGTCAGACAGTTTGTTTTGGAGCATTTGCCATAGGTGAGTATTTAAAGCTGTCAGTGAGATGAAACACATTATATTCCATGTAATAGGAAGATATGTAATTCAACATCCAGACATGAATAGATTAAATTCTGTTCTTTACTAGCTGATTTCCTATATCCCCCCTAGTCTTCATTTGAAAATGCTCAGAGGCCTGATTAAGCTCTCCTCTGATATATCAGTGTTATAGAAAACAAGAGTTGGTAAAAATGCAAATGCAGCATGGGATACCTTGCACTTGTCACTACAGTACATGCTATCAATAAACTGAATATTTCCCAAAAGCATTTTCCTCTGTAGCCAATTTGCTTTACAGTAAATTTTCTGGATCCTCTTTCTGCTGTTATTAAGACTCTGTACCCCGTGACACACCTCATTAATGCCAGATAGTATATGTTGTGGCCCTAAAATTTGTATTGGTCAAATTGATTTCACCCAATTGGTCTATTTAACTTTCTTATAAGTCCATAGTTGATGACATAGAAAATGTACCAATGACATGGGAGTTTATGGTCATATGTGGACTGCAGTGTGTATTTACACCACCCACATATGTGACAAAGATATATGTCTGCCAGGAAGACTACTGTGATCTACCTGGGCTGCAGTTGAAAGGTACTACTGTAATCCTTTGCAAGAAAAAGTGCCTTCGCAATGTAGGAAATCATTTTTTATGTATTAACAAGTTATACCTAAAGTCTATTTTGTACGCCTACTTGAGGGTGCCTAATATGTAAAAAGTAACACAGTATTCATTTTAAAAGTGTGCCCTCACAAGGACAGAAGGCCTAAATTCTATTTTACTGTGCAGATAGAGCCACATGGTACATATGACAGACCTATGTATGCTTAAAATATTTACTTTAATTTCTACTCCTGGGATAATGTTTACAAAGTCCTTCAGTATGTCTTACTTAATTTTCAAAATCTGATAAAAAAATTAAATAATTTTGAATAACATAAGCAGAAAATTTACTTGATCAACATTTATTTTAGACTGCATAAGCTGGGATGTGCTTATAGCCAGGCCTGGGTAAAATTTAAATTCCAGCAGCATAATTAATGTTATCTCGGGAATTTCACATTATGTTTGTAGTGCTAAAGTCCCCGAAATGATGCCATTATGCCACTCCAGGTATTTATGTGTGATTTATGTAAAAAGTTATCGCTAAACGCAAGGTTCACAGTAAAAATGTACTGGAAATGCATGCAGACAACAGAACATGAGCAGCTGTAGTCAGCGGTGATTTGTTTAAATGCACCCTTGCACTAAAAATTGGCATGAGGATTTATTTCACACTAAAATATAGTCAAAATGGTGGATTTTCATTTCACATAATTATACATTATTATGTCAACATTTCGCATAACTAGGCAAAAGTGAATTACATGGGTTTCGCACAAAACGTTTTTAAATCAGTTGTGCCATTCATAATATGGCAAGAACTGGAATGCATATCCCTGCCTGGGAGAGTTAATGACACTGGGTCAGGAGGCAATGGTCTGACTGTAAACCAAGGAAGGACAAGGAGTTGTTAACTGCTTAGCCGGGATGAGTTATCTGAGAGTGGACAGGGCCAGTTGGCAGAACAAAGGGCAGCCATAGCAC
The DNA here is from genome assembly GCA_963921515.1 of Calotriton arnoldi. Taxonomy (NCBI): domain Eukaryota; kingdom Metazoa; phylum Chordata; class Amphibia; order Caudata; family Salamandridae; genus Calotriton; species Calotriton arnoldi. The sequence goes on from CAWUFW010018593.1 coordinate 25,374, forward strand.
TATGTATTTTTACTTGAAGATGCTATTGAGGGCTTCTCTTATTCATGCCCAGGGCAATCTTAGACAGTCAGTCTCCAATCAAAGTGGGGAGGAGAACTAGTTTGGACCCTGTTAGATGGGAGGAAAGCTCATCAAAATAGGGGCGTGGTCAAGAATCTGAAGATAGGCCTGCCTTGTTGCGGAATATTTCTGCCATATTGAACGAAGATCTCCTGGGTAAATTTACATTAAGTCAAAGAGGAAGTGTTGCCAAAGGAGGTGGGGGAAATTCAGAAAATAGTTACGACTGTGTGGCAGAATTTCTCCAATCCCTGGTTAGTGTACACGATAAATCTGAACATTCCTGGAGCTGGGAAGGCTCCACCTCACGAAGAAGGTACTGCTGGAAGAAGACTTCTGACTCCTGCTGGAAAAGGAGCACACACTCAAAGACTGAAAGATGCAGGATTCAAAGACTCCTACCTCCTGCTGGTACCTAGGAACAGGAACTGCTCTCAAAGGATTAAGCGGATGGCCTCCTGTTGGCATTCTTAAGGGACACAAAAATCAGAATCACTCTTGGTTCCATCATAGCCCAGCGGACCCCAGAGGACTGGATCCTGCAGGAGACATGCTTAAAGAGAGACCTGATGCAAAGAAACCTGCCCTGAGGAGCTAAGAGAGGCAGGACTCCAAGCAGTGGGTGAAAACCTCCACAAGACTGAGACAAGATGCTCAAGTTTGACCACGGAGGTCACACCCAAGGCAGGCAAGAGCACCATATGTGTCTCACTCAGAGGTTTTTGCTGCACTGAAAATATGTTCAGTGGGACCTCATGTAAAGGTATTCAGCCTGCCCAGATACAGTTTCCAGCCTTGCCTCAATGGAGGTGTGTGAGACGTTAATATCATGTCAAAAATATTGCGTGACACAAATATGGTCACATAAATATTGTGCTGATGAGAAACTCATGATACAGAATATTGCAGGTAAGATTATCATGCTTGTAAGTGTTTAATATTTTTTTATAGTTTTACATCATATCAATTTGGTATTATTGTGCAATGTTTTATGATTTATGCATTTTAAGTTAGTATGTTAATTTGTGTTGTCTGTAATCTTTAATAAGGAACAAGGAACAGGGTCAAGACTGATTTGCATATGGCTTGGTGCAAACTGGGGTGGTGTGGTGAGCAAAAGAATGATGGATTTAACCCAGATCCTTGTGACTGGGGGTGAATGTTTGCATTGTCCAGCATTCCGTCCATCAATTGTTTCTTTTGCATATGTCGCCCTAAGTGGTAAGGGTATGCCCAGACGTGGGTCCCGTGCTCACTACACCACTGGATTCAAGCTAGCTTGGCTGATGAAGGGTGATGCCCCGAAACCGGTCCCAAGATGCTTGTTTCCGGTCCAGGGAGGACCTGGCTTGGCAGTTCGGGCTGGACTGTTCCCACAAGGAACAGGGTCAAGACTGATTTGCATATGGCTTGGTCCAAACTAGGGTAGTGTGGTGAGCAAAAGAATTATCGATTTAACCCAGATCCTTGTGACTGGGGGTGAATGTTTGCATTGTCCAGCATTCCGTCCATCAATTGCTTCTTTTGCATATGTAATCTTTAATAAGCATCCACTCACAAAAAGAGGAGGGAGCACCCCGCCTGGCATACCAGTACACAATTAGCCCAGATGCATTATGGTAAATGCAGTACATGATAACACTCACTTCAGTTGAAAGTCTTTAGCATCCACTATTGTTGGTGCAGCCAGTGCTGTGTTTCTCTAGACATGTTCCGGGTTGTTATACCTCTTCAGTAGAGAGTAACAAGTGAAATTTGCGGGTGCCAGCAATGCAGCTCCTAGTCTTCTCGGGTTTAGTACCACTCCCAGAGCACAGGTGCATCTCAAATCTCGTCCGCCCAATACTTAATGAACTGACGAGCTCTGGCTGATGCACCTGCGTTCAGTGGGTATTACAGAGATCTGAGAAGGCTTTCTTTGGGCAGCATTTCCAGCACCCCCAAAATGAAGTGCTGCTTTCTGCTTTCTACTGAACAAGAACAACTATCCTGGCATAAGTGTCAAGAGATACACAACACTGGTTGCACCAAAAAGGGTGAAAAACTAAAAATGTCACTGAAGTGTTATCATGCACTGCATTTACCATAATAGATTGGGGCACACTGCTGGGAATAGTTGACTAAAACTAAATGGCAATAAGACTGAGATTTAATTGGTCCACAACCAGCCTCAGTTGTAGTCCATGCACTGGGGCTTTCAACTAACCCCAGCAAGGAGGTCAAAGAGCTGTGCTTTTGTCTGGATTCAAAGCTCACTATGCAACATCAAATAAACAAGGTGGCCACCAGTTGTTTTGGCCTACTTAGATATTTGAGGAAAATACTATGGCTTTTACCTCTCTCCAATAACAAAATAATGATCCCTATGTTTTTCTTTTTCAGCCTCTACCACATATTCACACGCTCACATACAGTGCATTCAAATCATAAGCCTTGTTTTTAGCAAAAATATATCTTCCTTTATTGAAAAAGTGATTATATATACAGCATTAAAAGTATTACAAAACAAAACAATTCATAAATGATTCATAAACTCTTTTTTTACACGGGAGACCGTAAACAGTGTTATACTGGATTATCACCCATCTATGTGTTGATCCTTTGTCTCCACACCAATTATAGTTTAACACATATTTGACATTTCTTTGGGGGCAAAGAGCCACATTCCAATTTTGTTCACTGTTGCAAATGTAATGGTAAACAATCGTATGCAAATAATATATCTGGCAGTAAGTCTCCTATGTAGCTACATACATTAAAAATTTTAAAAAAAAGAAATGTTTGTAATACAGTGCAAAACAGTTGTCCTCTCTCCACGCACAAGATGAAAGCGCAGGGCTTGATTATTCCCAGATAGCAATGGCAATGTTCTTTACCTAGGGGCTATCGAATCCGCTGACCATAGGCTTCAGATTGTTCAGAATGCTGCAGCTCATCTTTTCGGTCATAATCCAAAATCTGTCCCGGTTTCTTCTCATTTACGAACTAATCATTGGGTCTCTACTCATGAATGCAAGCAATTCAAAACCTTGTGCTAAATGCACAAAGTTATGTTTGGTTGTGGACCTGGCTATTTATGGTCGGCAGTTTATCCTTACATATCAAACCGTGCTCTTTCTTCAGGCAGTCAGAATCTCGCTGTGATTCCCTGAGTGAAGTTACTGAAAGGTGGGCTGTCTTTTTCTTTCTTGGGCCCCACATTGTTGAGGATTCTTCCCCAGAAGCTTTATGTATGTACCTCATTTGTGGAGTTTAGAAAGCTATTGAATACTAATTATCCATCTCTTGGGGGCATATTAACAACGGCCAGCGATAATTATCGCTGGCCGTGCTTAGCGATAATTATATTATCGCAGGCTATCTCTGGCATTTATCGCCCTGGTAGCGCGTTATTGACAACGCGTTACTCCAGGGCGATAAAAATTCCAGAGATAGCGAGGATGATCGCTCTTTGCAGGGAACATCGCTGGTTTTCCAGCGATGTTCCCTGCAAAAGGGCGATAACCTTGCTGATACGACCCTGTGGTCGTATCAGCAGAATCCACCTCCTATGCCTAACATAGGTAAGTCAGGATTATAGCAGACGTTAGATTTTGGCGAAAACGGCAGTTTTCGCCAAAATCTAACGTCTGCTATAATCCTGTGGGCTGCCTTGTAAATATCGCGATGTGAACATCGGCGATATTTGCAACGTAGCCCATCCGGGGTACGCCCAGTAACGCCCACTTTGCATCTCATTAGAGATGCAAGGATGGGCGTTGGGGGAAAGGGCGATAGTGCAAGGATTCACGCGATAGCATGACCTTGCTGATTAGGCGATAGAATTATCGCCGCTTTCCGTCCGAAAACGGACGCTAAAGCGGCGATAATTGCTTATCGCCTCGTTGTTAATATGCCCCTTGGTGTCTTTAGCTTACCTTAGCGCGGTAAAGCTCGTTGGTGTAGCAATGCGCTTTCTAAATCAGAATAGAATCGATATACTTACTTATATAATCTCAATATGTAGTACCACAATATTTGTAGATTATTTTATTTGTAGTTTACATTGTAAGTGTGTAAACTGGATATTTAGGACCACAATATTTTTGCCACTATATTTGTATATTGCGATAATTTTCATATAAATAATGTCATAAGAAGCGCTAGAGGATTTCAACTTCCAAAAAAGTGACTAAATGCAAAAGTTAAACGTTGGACCGGGGAGAGGCAGCAAATCTCTTTGACCAACGAAGCACCTGTGACAGCCATGGAATTCGGCTTTATCCACCAGCTTCAGTGGCAGCTTAATGACAATGTGTCTGACTTTGAGGGACCCTCACCAACCACAGACTTAGACCTTGTTCCGCTGGCAGATTTTGACTTCAATAAAAAGTCAAAAGTAAACAGACTGAGACGACTCACTTAGGGGCATATTCACAAGGAGCTATCGCCGAATTAACGGCACTTTATCGCAGCCAAAGTCGTGATAAATTTACCCCCCCATTCACAAGCCGGTGTTAACAGCCCACAGCACCAGTTTACCCGCGATAGCAGCCGCAAAAACATCGCCACAGAGGACCTCGCAAATATCGCTAATGAGATGCAGAGTAGGCGTTCCCGTGACAAAAGCAGAGACAACAGCACACCTCAACATTCACAACGACCAGCTACATCCGCGATAAAAATCACAAAACAGGCGATAAGGCGTGTTAGCACAAGGAAATCTACACCTGCTCTGACCTGGTGTAAAGTCAGACGGCAGCCAGCACCACAAAAGGGAGCACAGCCCAGGGCCACATCCCAAGGGCAACAGATGCCATGGAGCCACACATCATGCGGCCCGGACACCCAAGAGGGCCACAACACCCACCGCCACCACCCCAAGACCACCCCTCGCTGGCACCCTCCCAACCAAAGACATGCCACATCAGCCACACCTAAACATGTACAAAATATTCCGCCTGATGCCGCACAATCACAACTGGTGACATGGATGTGTCGTCACAGAAATGACCAGCACACATTCACTTTCGAAGCAACAAATGAAACTTTATTAAAATGAACAACGAAATGAAATGAAGACACATGGCCGCTCCCCTCCGGACAATACGTAGGTCACAGCCTGTAAGACAAAAAACATGATGAGAAGGTGTGTCCTGCACACATCAGAGGACAGAGAGAGAGAGCAAAGGAGAGAGAGAGGAAGAGAGGGAGGGAGAGAGAGAGAAGAGGAGAGAGAGAGGAAGAGAGGGAGAGAGAGAGAGAGAGAAGAGGAGAGAGGAAGAGAGAGGGAGAGAGAGAGAAGAGGAAGAGAGAGGGAGAGAGAGAGAGGAAGAGAGGGAGAGAGAGAGAGAGTGCCGCCCCTGTGCACCCAGGCCACACTGCTCACCTGCTGCCACCGGTGTGTCTCCAACCACGTGCTGGTATGTAGGGCAGTTCACCAGGTCACACATCTCATTCAGAGCCGTCAGCTGAAACAGAGCCCAGATACATGACTGGCACAGTACACACACTTGCACAAAACAACATCGCCTGCCTGCCCATGCACACCCAGGCAGAGGCACCCCAACCCCTCCCACCGCCCATCGGAGCATGCCCGCCCATGCACACCCAGGCCTCAATGCTCACCTTCCGCCACCGTCGCGTAGACAGGAGGTTCCACCACGTGCCGCTGCAAGCCACAAGCCCAGGGCCCGCGGACATGGCACCCTCCACATCATGCAGCCACGCTCCGCAGGCCACCAGGTCTCACGTTTGGTGCTGGGTCTTGATTACTCCATGGCAGAGGACATACCAGTGCACCCGGCATCATCGCAGGCTGCACACCCGCTCAGCCCAATGGGTGCCACCAACTCTGGCATCCCGGAAGCGACGCCACGGGGTGGTAGGCCCGCGCTGCCCGGTGGCTCTGGCCTACACTGCGGTCCAGCAGGGCACACAAGACCTGAGCTGTCCGGACCGCCGGGACGGGGCATCATCGCAGGCTGCACACCCGCTCAACAGCTCAAGGTGCCACTGACTCAGTGCACCCAAAGCCACCGTCCCGTGGCGGGGTGCCTGTGCCGTCCGCAAGGCCTCGGATGCCACTAACCCTGTGCAACCCCAGTCTGCGCCACGTGGTGGTAGGCCCATGCCGAACTCCAGGCCTCGGATGCCACTAACCCTGTGCAACCCCAGTCTGCGCCACGTGGTGGTAGGCCCGTGCCGAACTCCAGGCCTCAGATGCCACTAACCCTGTGCGCAGCAAGTCATGCGCCCTATATGAGTGCGAACCGTGGGGCGTCCGTCATCCAGTCACCACCGGAAGAGGGGAATGTGACGTCGTCGGCCCCTTAAGTTGGCAGAGTCGCATGGCCTGTGACACCTGCGCAGGATGGGTATGGTGTGTGAGAAAACCTGCCCTCAGGGAGTGGCCGTAACATGCTGAAAACTAGACCAGTGACCCGCACACCACCAGCGAGTACGGCTGCGACGGGTAGCAATGAGGGCCCCCCCTCGGTGCGTAAGCGGAGTGGACTGGCCTGCCGTACGCCGGACCAGCGCAGGGCCTGCAACAATGACTCATGTGCTCTGGGCGTGGTCCAGTCCATGTCCGGACAAGGAAGTGATTGATGCGTGTGTCCCTGCTGCAGTGTTCACGGAACCCGCTACACAAGATGCAATGTCGCACCCCCTTACTGGCATACCACAGGATGGACATCATTGACGCAAGGGAAGGCACTGTCCCCACATTCATCCACACAGCCACACAGGAATGACGTAAGACATCACTCAGCAGTGCGTCACTGGATGTTTATTTGCACATCCAGTGCAGTCATGCAGCTGGAGAGGTACAGGGCAATGCCGAGCACACCACACAATATGGGCCCGAGGAGGGCCAGCCAGTGTCCATCCCGGGATGACCTGTACCGCGGAAGAGGAAGGGTACAGTCAGCAGTCTGTCCGCCGTGTCATTGGTCGTCAAACAGCATGTGGCAGTCCATGTCGCTGTCCAAGGTGAGTGCCTCGGAGTGTATCGGGGGTCAGTGGTAGGTCTTGAGGCCATGTGCAGCACCAAGCAGAAACAGGCAAGGTGGCGGTAATGGATGCTAGTGGCTGACCCTCCTGACCACAGTCCCATCCATGTCCTCATCCCCGGGTGTGTGCCCTGCCCCACCTGTGGGTGTTGCAGTGCCGGCTGAGGCACTGTGTGCCACTGACTCATCAGGGGCCGGAGGAGGATTGTCGGCCTCACTGTGTGGCAGTGACACATCAGGTGCCGGAGTGGATAAACCTGCCGCACTGGGAGGCACTGACACACCAGGGGGCGGAGATGTGGATGGTGTGGGGGCAGCAGCATTCATCATCGCCACGCCTTGTGGCAGCAATGCCATGACGAGGACATGCAGGGCACAGGTAGATCCCAGCTACATTACGCTGATGTGCACCGGAGGCTGCCATCCTTTCCGCCTCCATCCGCACCATGTCCTCCATGAGCCTCCGCATGTGTGCCAGCTCAAGGCTGGCATCGCTGGAGCAACTGTGAGCGGACAGGTATTCTTCCCTCCGCGTCATGACTCCAGAGATGTCAGTCAGGGCTCGCTGGAGACCATGGGGCGGCAAAGACACCCAAGGATGGCGTCCAGTTTGGTAGCCATGAGCTCGAACCCCACCCGGACCTGCTCGGCCGTCTCCCTCTGGCCCTCCAGCACACGGCATTGGAAGGCCATTTGTTGTTCCTGGGGGTCTTGGGAGGGTGCCGGGGCTGTGGGTGCCTCCTGCAGGGTGGTTTGGGTGGTGGGTGGGGTCTCATGGATGTAGCTGGGCTGCCCTGATCCTGGAGGAGAATTGCGGAGGTGGTCAATGAGGTCTTGGATGGTTTGGATGTCGATGCTGGTGTTGTCCTCCTCCTCTTCATCAGTGAAGAGTGGCTGTGACTGCTCTGCAGGAGGTGTTGAAGATGCCCCTGCGATGTCAAGGGGAGATGGTGTATTACAATGTGTCCGCATGTATGTAGCCGCATGGTAGAGGTTGACATTCAGACAGCATGGCATTGTACATTGTGACAGTGTGTGGGTCTGGGCGAGGACCCAGAGTGATTGTGGGTGTGCACTATGCCCTGCTTGCTTGTGCATGTGTGCCATTGTGGCCATCTCCCCCCGTTCCCCCAGTGCCTGGTGGTCATTTACCCTGTTGCGGTTGTGTTGTGTCCTGTCGAGCAGTGTCCGGTCCCCCGACTCCGGCCACAGTCTCCACACTGATGACTGTCGACACCAGCTCCTCCATGTCATCCAGCTCCAGCTGTGGCGCTGGGCCCCCACCTCCGGTCTGCGTTGCTGCCTTCAGGTTGTCGGAGAGTTTATCCTTGGTCTTCCGCTTGATGTCATTCCATCGCCTCTTGACCTCGTCCATTGTCCGCTTGTGCTCTCCGACGGCATTCACCTTGTCGACGATGTCCCGCCATATTCCATTTTTGGTGCCCAATGACACGTTGGAGGTGACGAAGAGTTGTTGATGGTGTTCCATCACGTCCGTGACTATGATCCGGTTCGCCTGCGGACTGAACTTGGTCTTCCTGGTCTTCTTGTCCTTGCCCTTCCCTGTCCCCGAGGTCCCAGGCTGGTCGTCCGGGGTGCTTGTGGGGTTGAGCTCGTCCTCTGCGCCTGCTCCGGCTGCCTCCATGGTGCTTGTGTGTTGGTCAGTTTGTGTGTGGGTTTCTTTTCCTGCTTTTATGGAGGTTTCTGACGCCTGCCAGGTGTGTGTTGCAGGTCTGGCGCTGCTTGTCGCTGGTTTCCTCATCGCGCTTTGGCCCATCGGGTGTTTTTTGGTGTTGTGGTTTGTGTTTTTATCTCCATCATGGTGGTTGTATCGCGGACTTTGTCCGCGGGTTCGGCAGGCCATCGCATGGTACCGCCTTGTTGTGAATTCCACGTTGACACGTGGATATTTTCCTGCGATGGGCTGCGATATTGAAAGTTGCGTTACGCTACTCTTGCGGTAGTTATCACATGTTCTTGTGAATATACCCCTCAGTGTATCCAACATCTGCTCCATCACATTCAGCCTGAACTTGCACCCAGTCCAAGTCAACCATTAACTCTTTTCAGTGGTGCTTTATTTTTTCTAGACACTCTTTGCTTAAAACGTCATGTCTCTGGTTTCCCTTAACTTATTTAAATGATCTTGTCTTTTTGCTCCATATAGTTTTCTTTATTTTACAAATGCGTTTGGAATTTTATTGTATTGTGTTCTTTACCTTAAAACTGTTGGTACTGCTTGCTTTAACACCCACTTGTTTTGGGATTTCCTGCTGCTTGTGCCATAGCTTACAAGGATTAGCAGATGTTTCTAGAACTATGCTTAGACCTAGCCAGATTAGGTTTAATTAGTTGGTAGGGTTCACCCCTCCCAAACGGATATTCAATGTCTGCCATCCACCATCCCAACATTGGCCAATGCCAAAACAGAATTAGATCAATGTCTGAGCAGTCAGTTTCCAGTCATGCAGACCATGGTTGCTCTGCCCCTCCACTTTCTGCTGAAATCGCATATGTCAGGAAAGTCTCCCTCTAACTGGGGTACTGCCTTGAGGCCCCTATACCAAAATTAAGACAGACACTGGGCACATATCTGTTGTAGTCAATTTTCTTTTTAGGTGGTGCATAATAATGTGTAATGTTACATGGATAGGTTCGCATGGAGCTTCATGGCACTGAGAAAAAGACTGCATGTTACTAATATCTTAAGGATTACAATTTTGACTGAGTTTTCACCCTCTGCATGGGAGTCATTTATCTTATTTCCCATTCAGGACTTTCCCTTGCATTCCTGAAGAGCAAAAATTGTGTCAGAACAACCTCCCAAATAGGGCGGACATTCTGGTATATATTGAGCGATGACCATTACTCAGACGAGCCATGTGTCAGAGGTTTCCCTTGGAAGAGCTAGCTGAGGCTTTACTGGCAAAAACTAGGGGCAGATTTACAAGCTCCTTGCGATACATTTGTGCTGCTGTTGACGCAACGGCGGCGTAAAAAATGCGGCAAATTTACAACGTGACACATCTAGGGAGATGCGTCACGTTGTAAAGCCCTGTGTGACATTATACCTGCGTCAAGTATAATGTATGCAGGGTAGGCGTTCCCATGCAGGAAATCCTCGTAAAAGTGACGCAGTGAAATCTACAAGATTTCACTGCGTGACTTTTAGGACGCCACTGCATCAAAACCTTATGCCTGCTTGAAGCAGGCGTAAGGAGTGATGCAGTGTATTGGTAATAGGCCGCAACACGCATTGCTGGAGTTGCGTCGTGCTTGCGACACGACTCCGCCAACAGATGCATCAGAATTTCTGACGCATCTGTTAATCCTTGCGCCAAAGTGCGCAATATTGTAAATACGGCACATCTATAGTGCTGCAAGGGTTTTTCACGCAGGCGCAGGGAAACTGACGCATCTACAGATGCGTCAGTTTCTTGTAAATCTGCCCCCTGGTGTTTGTCCGAATCGAAATAGAGCCGGTGAACGGTGAGTTTGGCGGGTGAGGAATGAGCCATTTTTTGGCGATTATTCCAAATTCGCCAAACTCTAAATGAGGCACTGAGGGGCATATTAGCAAGACCCACGTTAGAATTATCGCCGTTTTAGCGGCAGGAAACTGCCGCTAAAACGGCGATAATAGGCTTGCTAATATGCGTTATAGAATTCCAATAGAAGCCCAGGTTAGATGTGCAGGACATCTAACCTGGGCTTCTATTGAATTCCATAACGCATATTAGCAAGCCCATTATCGCCGTTTTAGCGGCTGTTTCCTGCCGCTAAAACGGCGATAATTTTAACGTGGGTCTTGCTAATATGCCCCTAAGACTTTGAAATGGAAAGAGGCAGAAAATGAGGGGAAATATCGTGAAAGGGAGCAGGATTACATTTGGCTGTGGGACTGCAACGTTTCCACAGCTACAGTGTCATTTTTTTATATGGACACAATTAATAAAAAAAAGGCATATAAATTTTTAAAAAGCTACATACATTGTTTTCCTCCGTTTAAAGTACATCAGGGTTGGCTGTTGCATGAGGGCATGAGGGCGTAAGGGGAGGTGCCCTGCCACTCATGAGAGGAAGGAAGAGGAGAAAGACTGACAACATGAGCTGCTCAGCACAAGGACTGACTGCTCCATCAGGATTCAGAATTGTGCATTTTATTTTTAGCAAGACATGCCACTGCTCCTGTGCCAGCGAGCTTTTCACCCGCACTTGAGACATGTTTGAGCACTTGCGTCATGAGAGGGGCATATCCTGTTGTCTGTCCCAGTTATATGATGTGTTTATTATTATTGTGGCTATGGATAGGGCAAATTCAGCACTATAGATTTTAATGATCTGGGGGCAGTATGGACTAGCAGAGTCAAGGTGTGAGTGCACTTGGAAGGTCCTTCACTCATTTAGTGAGTGCTCCCGTTCTGGCCTACTGCTGCACGCCAAAGCTAATGATGCCAGCAGCACATAACATGAGTGAGAAGTGTTGCACTTCAACATGACTTAAACCTGTCTACAGAGAGCGCCGAGCTGGCGGCAAGTGGCCATACTGTCAGGCACTGCAAGCTCTCTCTCAATAGTGCCACTGTGAGGCTGCCTGGCTAGTCCAAGCACAGCACTGCAGCCTCCTCACCCTCCTTCATCAACGTCGGTGTTTGGACCCTTCCTTGTGTCCATTATGCACCAACCTCGGTCCAGTCCCATTTATTGTTCAGAGAAATATCGTGTGTGAGCAGAAGTACATAATTTCTCAAGTGTCACTTTGCTCTTGTCGGAGAATGGAGAGGGCATACGGAAAAACAATCTGAGTCACAGCAGAAAGCATTGAAGCCCAAAACAAGATAAGATTGATCTGAGGCACAATGACAGCCTAGCTTTGCAGTTGGCAATATAACAACTGAGAGACATGTAACTACGGCCAGAGCATGATGTCTGGCAATTGGGTGCTAAGCAAATTGCTTATGGAGGGAGTGTAATTGAGAAAGCTAAGAAAGTACGATGCAGATCCCTACAATCCCTGTTAGTCTGAAGAGTGGTTTCTCATGCTAGTCTCTTCTATACTTCAGTATTACTAAACCCAATAGTACATCTGAGTGAACGTTGTTTGTGAGATTGCAAGATGAGACTGAGTGTTTGATTTGTATAAAAACTAAATATTTAAGACTATAAGAATTCTGACTCAACCACCAAATGGAAAAGAATTTGCAAAGTTTCAGAGAGGAAAAAAGCAGACACCTAATAGCTGTGCGATTGGACATGCCTTTGAACTATGTGGACGTGCTTCAGGTTTACATGCCTGCTGTTTGGACAGTAAGTACCTCAGAGGCATGGAGGACTACTCCCTTCTTCAGTCCTAGGAACAATGGGTTAATACCCTATCTAGAGAAATCGGAACTACCTTGTAGTTTTTCGTCTCTGAGACTAGAAATTTTGCCTACAGAGTAATTGTCCTCCCTGTCAAGGTTAAACTGCAAGGAGAGTTTTCTGGAATCGCTGCTAATTGAAGATTCTCATAAGTAAAGAACAATATTTTACTGCAACCTGTGGTATATGGATATATGCTCAAAATGGGTTACCTTGAATAAGTCATCCAAATCAGAAACTGAACACTGAAGCTATCTCCTCCAATAAGACAGTCCACAACACCAAGGTAAGTGTAGGAAGCCAGCTCTTCATATGGCATACCAAAAAGAGGTATACCGTCAAAGAGTCCAGGTATTCCCTTACTAGTGGACAGGGGCTTGCTCTAGCAATCCTAAGGCACTCTTCGAAGGAGTAGTGTGGTCAAGCAGCCTTAGGCTCATCAGAGAGGAGTGTTAGACATCTGCACAAAAACACAATAGTCAATAAATAATGCACATGACTCAATAAGGAAATCCACACCAATTTATACAAAATAACATATATTTTTATATAACTTTAGGTGCCAAGATCATTTAAAATAACAGGTTTGAAGTAAACGGGTTTAAATCGTAATTGACGCACTTGGCGGCAATGTTAACTTACGAAGAAAGCATACACTGCATACGGTCCCTCAACAACGACTTACGAAACCCTTCGCCGGGTCTTCAGGGGCAAGGTCCAAGGCAACACCAACAGGTCCCCTTAGAAGGCACTAGGGCATCCAGGTGCAGAGGTGTGTTTTTCAGTGTCGGGTGACTTTGATACTTTAATCACAATTAAAGCACTTCGGGGTAATATTAACCACTGGAGAAAAAAAATGTATTGCATTAAGGCAATCAACAGCGACTTAAGGGACAAATCTTTTGGACCATAAGGCGAGTATGAGTCAGGGTCCAAGGCAACTCCAACAGTTCACTTCGGGCAGCACTGTGGTGGCCGGGTGCAGCGGTGCCTTACAGCACCACTTGCCCCATTCAAGTCTATAGAGATCGGTCCGTCGAAAAAGAGGCTGCAGGCTCGGACTGTTGGACCAGTTGGGCTGAACCAACAGGAGGGCTCAACTCTTACGATGCTCGGGGAAGTGGGGACGCCTCCGGTCCTCTTCTTCAGGAGCCAGGGGCATCGGGTGCAGAGGTGTCTTTAGGCATCAGATTTTTCTCACCAGGAGCACTTGCAGTAGAGGAGGCCTGCAAACAGAGGCTGCAGGCAGCAGCACAAAGTCCACAGTGGGCAAGTCCAAGGTGGGATTTGTCTCTGGAGGGCTAAGGGACCATGCTGACACCATTTGCCCACCCCAGCTTGAGCGCAGAAGCATGGGTGCAGTGATGTTTTGGGGTGCAGGGTTTTTATGGTCCAGAGCACTCACAGTCTTCTTTGGGGTGCCTGCTGGATGCAAGGAAGCAGCTCTTCTGCGCCACAGGAGTTTTGAGTCTTTATTGAAGGCAGGCAGTCCTCCCAGGATTTGGAGGCACAACAGATGCAGGACAAGATGTCTTTGGCGCGGTTTTGACAGGGAAAACAGACAGCCTGGCAGGGCTGGTGCCAAGCCAGTTTATCATTTTCTCTGTTCTTCAGTGTGCTTCTTCTTCGTAGGTCACCAGGATCTTGGGACAACGTTGGAACCATTGTCCCACTTCAGCTCGGGCTAGGAGGCTAGTGTGCAGTGATGCTCTCCGGTTTCGGGTTTCCACAGTCTTGGAGCCTCACAGCTCAGTCTTTGGTACCTGCAAGATGCAGGGAAACAGCTCTGCAGTTCCACTGGAGTTTCTGAGTCTTTGGAGAAGTGCTGACAGTCCTCCCAGGCTTTGGAGCATCACCCGCTTGCTGGGCGAGATGACTTTGGCACAATTGTCGAGAATAGGCGAGAAGGCCGGCAGGGCTAGTGCCAAGCCATTTGCTTCTTCTGAGATTCTTGCTTTTGCGGCTCTTTGGCCCTTCTTCTTTTGGTCTGCAGGATCTGATTTCCTGGTGCCAGGGCTCCCCTAAATACTGACTTATGGGGTGTTAGGGGAGTATAGGGTAGTAGTCAATGGGCTACATACCCCTGGGGTTGCTTTTCCCCTTATGTGACCACCAGTGGTGGGCCCTCTTTGAAGCTCCCCAGCCTTGGAATGCTAATCTGCAGGTCATCCTGTGGACGTAGGTGCAAGGCACCTCCTGCTCGAGCAGGCTTGGTTTTTGACCCTCGGAGAGCCAAGACCCTCACACTTGGGGTCAGAAATTCATCTCTAGTGGCAGGCTGGTTAGAGCCAGTCAATCAACGCACCAGTGGTGGTAAGTTTTCAGGGGGCAACTCTAAGGGGCCCTCTGTGTGCAAGAATTACTTAATCTGATACTGGCTTCAGCAGGAGTTTATTAATATGAGACGTTTGATACCAAACATCCCTTTTGTCAGTGAAGCCATCATGTAGCTGAGGAACTCGTTTCTACCAGTGTCCTGTACATGCTTGTAAAATGGCTTCCCTGTTCACTTGTACTGGCAGCAATGGAACTGACCAGCACAGGGGCATACCTGCTTGTGCGTTGATGCCCTCACATGTAGTATAATGCACACTGCCTTAGGGCTGTAAGGCCAGCTGTAGGGGTGACTTATCCATACGGCATGCAGTGTCGGTATGCATGGCACACTTGCTGTGTTTCATGTCATGTTTTCACTTTCGTCTGCACCAAGACAAGCAGCCTGCAGTGGCAGTTTTCATGAGCTAGGTGCAGGGGCCCTTAGGGTGGCACAATTTGTGCTGTCGCCCTTATGGACTCTCTTTAGTACCTCAGGCCCTACGTACCAGGGGTACCATTTAATAGGGACTTTCAGAAGGTACCAGAGGTATTTTAAATTGGGGGAAACAATTGTACGTTTTGGGAAAGAGATCTGGCACTGGGGCCTGATTAGAAGGAACCCAGTGCACTTCCAGTCAAAATCACATCAAATACCAAGCAAAAAGTGGGGATGACCATGTCGAAAAGGGCACTTTCCAACAGTAACTGACTCCAGTTTAACTGTTCTGGCCTTTGGGAAGCATTTTCCTGATGGAACATTTTGTGGGTCTTTTTTGTAGGTACCTTTCAATGTTCTTTGTGACACTGCCATGCCACCGTTTGGTAGTTTTTGTTAAGCTAGACCTTTAATTGGCCTGTAAGAAGCACTAGCCCCATGTACCCATTGACACAACTATATGCTTTCAACATTAGTAATGTTCTAAACCTAATATAGATTTTTCCAATTCTATTTTGCATTTTTGATAATTGACATTTTTCATAATGTGTAACTCTTGTTTGGATAGTTAAGGTCTTCGTTTATACTGATGGTCTGCTTTGGGTTTGTTAAACACAGTACCACATGATTTTCAGAGGGATTTAGTTTAACTCCTCATGCCAAGTTAACATAGGTGAGCCGGGGTACTAGGGGAACACGGTTCATCTCTTTGGGTCTAGTGTGCTAAGATTCAATTTTATACAAGGACAAAAATAGAAATGAAAGGCGAAAACAGGAAAACGCTGAATGCAGAGGAAGGTTTGGTGACATAATAAAATAAGTTTAAATAGAAAGAAAGCTGCAATGGCGAATGTGATTTTAACCGAATAGGAAGAGAAAAAATGGGGGCAGAGGCATAACATGGGGGGCTTTGGAGAAAAAGAAAGGGGTTGATTAGCTTACCACTTGGCTTAAAGGGGAAAATCACCACAGTTCAATAAAACTAAATAAATGTTTTAGATGAGGTTTGTAGCTCCAACAATATCCTAGATATATACTAGAATGAAGGCAAAAAAATATATACACAACTTCAAATTACTGACATTTAGAGGGAAAGCTTCCTCTGCTTGTAAAAGTATCTTATGTGAATTACTACTAGATAAAATTCAGGTGGATGATGTTTTTCAAAATGTTTGCATGCATAAAGGCACTGATAGTGATGAGAGACCCTACTCTAGTTAATATATATATATATATATATATATATATATATATATATATATATATATATATATATATATATATATATATATTCCAGCTCACCACTTCATAAATGATTCTGTTTTGGAGATTTTCTTGTCAGTGTAAGTCCTGTGAGTAAACAGCATAAAAACAGAAGATTTATAAGACATCAGACACAGTTATTGACTTAACTGGGATGCTCCTATCACCAGGTAAATTGAACCTCTTGAGCAAAGGCTTCTATTTCTCTCCTGTACCTAAGGACCATAATACAGCCAACATGATGAGAGACCTAAAAACCTTCAAGAGAAGATGCAGAATTGCAACTTCAACAATAATTTTAATGTTGTTCTGCCAAGCTACCTTCCAGATCCATTTAGGAGGTTCTGCAATCCCAAATCATGGGCTCCTCAATGTGGTGGAAATCCTGTTCTTGATAAATACATTTTATCCATCAACAACTCTTCCAGGAATCAACACCTGAAAGGATTTTTGATAACATAACTTGAGAAGAAAGAAAATCTCTCCACCACCGTCAGCAGAGAATGGATGTCATTATAAAACCAGCAGAAAAAGGGGGTGCAGTGGTTGCCATGAAAGTAAGTGATTATAATCAGGTGGGAATGAGACAACTAATGGATACCAACACAGACAAACCTTTAGTACTAATCCCATAGAAAAATTGAACAAAGAAATTAAGAACATGGTTGTAAAGTACAAGAGCTTAAGCTTCATTAATGAAACAACAGCCGATATACTTGTCATCTCAAACCAAGACCTGGGAGATTTTATATGCTTCCCAAAATGCATAAATTGAACAGTTCTGGCCATCACATCATTTCTGGCAGTGATTCAGCCACTGACAGACTATCTTTATTTGTCGACCTGCACCTCCAGCCCATTGTACAGGAACTTCCATAATTTGTTAAGGATACCAGTCACTTCCTTCAGATTATTGAAAAACCAAACCTACACATTTGATGAATACATTCTTCTGGCTACACTTGATGTTACATCATTATACACCAATATGCCACATGAGGATGGGCTTAAGGCGTTATCTGAAGCTCTTAATAAAAGAGCTGTGAAAAAGCCATCAACAAATAAGCTTACCAGCTTTGCATGAGAGGCTTAAATCCAACAATTTTACTTCAATGGTAAACACTATCTGCAGATACCAGGGACTTCCATGGGCACTTGGATGGCTCCATCCTATGCAATTATGTTGATGGGCAAACTAGAGAAGTATGAACTTGCTACTGCTAGCATCAAACCCCTGGTATGGCTATGATACATTGATGACATATTTATATTATGGAACACAGGAACTGGAACATTGGAACAATCTACAGCTTATATCAGCAGTATCCATCCTACCATCAAATTCACCAGCGGCATTGCTAAACAGAAGCATCATCTCCCTTTTATGTATGTGCTACTCACCATTCATGAACAAACAATTAGAGCTGAACTGTACTACAAGCCTACAGATGCTCATTTGTATTTAAACTGGACTTCATGTCACCCACACCACACTAAGCTCAACAGCATCTACAAACAAGCACTCAGTCTAAGACGCAGCTGTAAAGACCATCTTCAGGAGCTTATTACATTATTTTAAAAAACAAGGCTATCCTCTGCATATCATATAGCAACAGATTGACAAGTCTTTGCAGTTACCCAAGGAAGCACTTTATTGGAATGCCAACAGCAGAAACAAAAGTGACAGAAATCCATTTGTGGTTGACTATCATCCATCAACTACAGAAATATAATGCAAAAATATTTTCCTTACTGTCCACTTGTGAAAACTGCAAAAGGTTTTTACAAAGCCTCCAGTCATTGCTTACTGCAGGGCTCCCAATTTGAGAACTCTTATTGTGAGAGTTAAACTCAAGCAAGCTATGACACATGCAGGGGTACATTGCTGTGACTCTAAAAGGTGAATCAAGTGTGAATACATTTTACAAACATCATCAGTAACTAGTTCTGTTACAAGAAGGACCTATGGAATAAAACAGCATCTTACATGTCGCTCAACATGCATTATTTATGTGATTCAGTGTCAACTATAAAAAACAATATGTATGTCAAGTAGTGAATGGCCTCCATATACGATTCAGGATCCACAAATCAGAAATAATTAAAAAGAAACTAGACAAGCCTGTAGCCAATCATTTTAACCTTTACTAACAGATTTGAAGATTTTCCCTGTGGAACATATCTTAAAGGAAGAACTGCTGGACTCCAGAGAAAACTCCTGGATGTACCATTTATAATCCCTGCATCCAGATGGACTGAACATCACTGACAATACGACCTGATTACTGT
This sequence comes from Calotriton arnoldi, assembly GCA_963921515.1. Classification (NCBI taxonomy): domain Eukaryota; kingdom Metazoa; phylum Chordata; class Amphibia; order Caudata; family Salamandridae; genus Calotriton; species Calotriton arnoldi. The sequence continues at coordinate 44,094 of CAWUFW010018593.1, forward strand.
ATATCTCAAGACTGCATTGATTCCACATTCCAAATGGAATCTTCACTCATGATGCTTCTTGAAAATCCAGCAGTGTCATCTGTGCAGCCACTGAGCAATCCATCAGGTACTTCCTGAGGAAGCCAGAAGGTTAAACATTGTAGTAGAAATATATTTTTGCTCTTCGGTGAGTCCATCTTTTTTAGTCACTTTTTCTTTTACTACATGTAAGTCACCCCTAAGGTAGGCCCAAGGCAGCCTCATGGGCAGAGTGCAGTGTATTTAAAATGTAGGACATGTACTTGTGTGTTTTACATATCCTAATAGTGAAATACTGCTAATTTTGTGTTTCACTATTGCAAGGACTATCTCTAGGGGTGGCTCCTCAACCAGGGTGGAGGAGCGTCAACCCACTGCTTTCTCACAGTGCGAGAAGCAGAAACATAAAATGGTAAAACTACCATTTTATGTTTCTGCTTCTCGCACTGCGAGAAAGCAGAAGTGTTTGGCTGGGGGCGGGCGGGTGGGCGGGGCTGCTCTAGGGCAGGGGAGGTGTGTCTTGCCCACTGCTTAGGGCGCTGACTGTTTGGTCGTCCCTCTGGGGCCGACCAAACCAGTCATGCGCACTCTGACTTTTCTCCATGAAGGCTGCATGCAGCCTACATGGAGAAAATGCCTCCCCATAGGCGCGTGGCTGGTCGGTGTCCCGACCAATCACAACGCTGCCATTGCAGCATTGTGATTGGCTTAGGGGAGGGGAGGGAGGCTTCCTGCTTCCTGTTTCTGCCAGAGGCAGGAGAGGAGCAGAGACGACGCAGGACCGGGCCGGCGAAGGTAAGTTAACTTTTTATTTTAATTTTAAGTTAAACCCCCGCAGCTCGACCCCATCCACGCGCGACCCCCTGCCCTCCCACCTGCGAGTCATGCCGGCCGCGAATGACTACCTCTCCCATAGGGTAACATGGGGATTGCCTTGAAATATCTTTTAAGTGTAATTTCCCATTGGGACCAGATGGAGATTTGGAGTTTGGTGTCTCCAAACTCACAATTTAAAAGTGCATCTTTTGCTGAAGATGGTTTTTAAATTGTATGTTTGTAAATGCCACTTTTAGACAGTGGGCATTTTCTTGCTTAACCATCCTGTGCCTCTACTTGTCTGTAGAATCCACGTCTGGGTTAGGATGACAGTTGGGCTCTTGTGCATTCACTCTAGACAGTCACAAAAAGGGAGCTAAGGTGTGCCTTGCATATCCTGATGGGTCATCACCAGGCTGATGGTCCTTTCTGAGCTAGAGTGGTAAAAGGAGGTGTCCCTGACACCTGAATTGGGCTGTGCCTGCTGTCACACAAAGCTGTCTCCACTCCACTGTAGTGTGTCTGGAGGCAGGTCAGGGAAAGGCAGGATCTTGTGTACTACAGAGACTTTCCTTTGAAGTTTGCCTACTTCAAAGGCAGAAAGGAATATAAGTTTTATACAACTGACAACCAAAAATTGGAGCACTTCTGGAGTAAAAACATTTTTCCAGGGAGAAGAGCTGGATGCCACAGGAGGGACTGACACTCTGCCTGTTGCTTTGTTGTGCTGGCCTGCTGCTTGCTGCTTATTTCCTGGGAGTGAAAGGACTGGACTTTGCTTTCCACATCCTGCTTCCAAGGTTCTCCAAAGAGCTTCTGCGTGCTTGCCTCCTGTTAAAAGACTTCACCTATCAGTGCCTGGGCTCTTCTGATGAGATCTCTGACTTGCCAAGTGGTGCCAAATCCAGTTCCAGTGCACTCTGAAGTAGAATCTAGTGATTTGAAGAGAAAATCCATGCATCGACTCATAGAGCCTATTTTCTCATGCGGCTGAAAAATCGATGCATCACCATTGTGCAGCCAAAGAATTGACGCAGTGCCTGCAGTGTGGCTGAACAATCATCGCAGCCCGAGTCCCGAGCACAGTGTCACCAATGTCTGTGGCACCCGCTCCGACTCCGACACAGTCCCTGCTGTGCAGCTGAAGAATCGACACATCACCTGCTCCACGGCTGTGAAATTGATGCAGCGCCTGCTTTACCACATCCGCATATCGCTTCTGGATTTTCAACGCATCGTAATTCAACGCTGTCTCTTCATCGAAGTTGTCCAGCAGTAAGGAACCGAGACCGCGTGTCCTGAGCTCGATGCATCACCTCCACTTTCAGTAAGGAGCTGATGCATCACCTTCCTGATAGTAAGGAACCAAGGCATCACCTCCCCGGAGTAGCAGTAAGGAACCAATGCATCACCTCCTCTGACAGTAAGGAACCGACGCATCACCTTCCCTGGGACGAAGGAACTGACGCATCGCTTTGTTTTTCTGGCATCTCACCTCACCTGCGCCTGTTTTCATCTTTGATTTTGACACATCCCAGTTACTTCGTGCTAAAAGTGACGCATCCATAGATTTCTATGGACTACATTTGCTTAACCTTTGAAAAGTGATCTCTTTATTTGTGTATGTTGGATTTTTGTCGTTTTGGTCTTGTTTCATCAAGATAAATATTGGCTATTTCTTCTAAACTGGTTTGGACTCATTTTGTAGTGTTTTCACTGTGTTACTGTGTGTGTATGTACAAATGCTTTACACATTGCCTCTGAGATAAGCCTGACTCCTCATGCCAAGCTACCAAGGGGGTGATCAGGGGTTATCTTAGCTGTGTGCCCTTACTCTGACTAGTGTGAGGGTACTGACTTGGACAGGGTGAAAACCACTGCCAACTAGAGACCCCATTTCTAACAAACAGTATAGTCATAAATTCATCTCACCAAGTAACATGAAATTGGAAGATTATCACCATAGGTGGTGAACAGAGTACTGACAATATAGCTAAACAGTGTAGCAATGTAAATGTGCCACCATCATAGACTGAGGATACATGCAACAGACACTTGGAAATGTAAGGAAATTTTCAGCACTGTCATGCTTGTGTTGCATGGTAATGCATAATGAGCTGAATGAAACAATGCACAGAAAATAACACAGTCGTTCAAAACATACCACAGAGTAACTTAAATCCGGCAAGTGTCCCTCTTGATCAAGTATATCCCCTCAGAGGTAAATTGATCATGGCTTGGCTTGTGCCGAATGTTAAAGGTCCTCGGAATGGTGTGATTTGTGTGTGTGCTAAGGGATTGTAAAAAAAAACTAGTGTGCATAATACTACCACCAGGGTTGATCATAATTAGTAAATTAATCCATACTTGCAAGAGTATCACAGTGTGATGCAGCCCCAGTAGGATAGTCCTACCACCTGAGTCAATCATGATTTGTAAATAAAACTATCCCCTAAACAATTCCTGCGAAGGTGACAAAGTGTGATGCAGCCCCAGTGGGCAAATAGAGAAGACCTGGGGTTGGGTTATGTGGGGTAGTACAAAATATTGGGGCATAATATGACGATCAGCAGGAGAATACATGAAGCCCAAGTAGGCAAATGTACGGCGATTCCCAATGCTAGCTAAGTCGGTAGCAATCAAGTAAACCCCAGAAGATGTGCTAAAGGACAAACCACCCGTTCTAAATAAGACCAAATTAGATGAAGTGGCGGTCGTACCCACAAAATATGCAAAGCAAAATTGTCAATGCTGATGTTGCTGGCATGTCCAGCGTCCATTTAAAATATAGGAACGTGAAAATGGTGTACAGAACATCACCCAGTGTGTCCGAAGTGTCCTAGAAGAGAAGGGTAGAGTGCCCCAGCCGGGGCCTCCTCTCAAACCTGGCATGCCAAGGGAGAGTCCCTTCCTCTCCTCCCTGCAAGAAAACAGAAAAAAACAGATATCACACAGGGCAGAGAAAGTCACATCATAAACATAACCAAAGGCCTAGACCAGAGGTAACAATATCTAAAAACCAGCATACTGTACGTACAAATTTAAGCAGTATTACCGTAAATGGATGTGCAGTTTCTCGTCTGAGTTCACACCATGAGGGATTTTCGTGTATATTCTGGATTCACATTTCCTAAGTCTAGCACTCTTGTTCCCCCAGGGCTCTAATGCGATGTGTTCAACACCAAAGAATTTGAGTTTTATTTTGTCACTATAGTGATGTGTTTCAAATTGACTAGCAAGGGGGTAGTGTTTGTCTCAGTTCATAATCACCCTGGTGTGCTCTAGGATACATTTACATACTGGGTGTATCGCACTCCCTATGCATTAGAGCTTGCGTGGGCATTTCAGAATGTAAATAAGAAAGGCTGTACTGCATGTGATAAACTGAGTTATCGACTTACGTCTCTTGGTATGGGGTACAAGGGAATCTTTGCAGTTAGTGGATTGTTCATAGGCTTTGCACTTGCCACATATGTTAAATCCTGCAAGAGGTTCCCTATTCTATTAGGTGTCTCTGTGGGCATTTGTATATTTGTCTACACTGGCATGTCACGTAGTGATTTGGTCCTATGGTATGTGATGCTTGGTTTTTCACTGATAGTATCGCCAACGACAGGATCACATTTAGGAGATTTGAGTTTTAACTAGTATGTCACGTACATTCCCAGATTAACAGTTGAATGTAGTAATCAATCTGATTGGCCTTTCTGTTTTGTCTAACCTGGTTGTGTTATTTGGCCCAAACAGTATCTCACGCCTAGAGCGTATACTAACTTTGTCTACATTTTTCTTTAAGATCCATTCTGGTTAACCTCGTTGTGTAAAATGTTCAATCATCTTCTTTTGTTCAATTAAGAAGGTGCTGTCATCGCTGTGGTTCATTTTGGCCCATACTAGTTCCCTGTACAGGATAATCCACTTTAGCCTATATGGGTGACTGCTTAAGGTGTGAAGCAAGGTATTCCATGCAGTCATCTTGTGGTGTAATCGAGAGGTTACTTTGTTATTCATTATGTCTACCTCCACTGCCAGAAAAGTAATGTGTTCCCTACTCAGACTGTAAGAATAGTTGAGATTTAAGTTTAGTCTAATTGAGACGGGTCACAAACATGATCGCATCATGTGCACTGCTCTGCTAGATCACTTAGTAGATCATCTATGAACCGCACCCAAAGTATGGGCTTATTCATGTCTTCTCTGAACTCTAAACACCTGCTCCTCCCACCGGCCCTTGAGAAGGTTTGCGTAGCTGGGTGCAAAGCAGGTGCCCATTGCAGTCCTCTGCACCTGTTTGCATAGTGTTTTGTTGAAAGTAAAGATGTTATTCATGGAACAAAACTGTATCATGTCAAGAAGCATCTGTGTTTGGGCAAAGGAACCTAGTGGCCTGGCTCTTAAAAAGTGTTTACAGGCCCTGATTCCATCCTGGTGTTGAATACTTGTATACAATGATTTAACATCCAGCATCATCAGGAAATAAACAGACTCCCAATCAATACCATCGATTCTCCTGAAAAAATCCTTGGTATCATCTATATGTGAGGGCCAGGCTCTAACCAAAGGGATTAGAAAATGATCACTGTATGTGGAAGTGTTTTCAAGTAGACTACCAATCAACGCTACTATGGGCCTACCTTAAGGGTTGGAGGTCGATTTGTGTGCCTGGGGTAGTAAATATAGGGCAGGTATTCTTGGAGGGAGATATTTGTGAAACTGATACTCTTCAATTTCAATGAGTCCTTTGTTTTTCCACATGCTCAGCTTGTCCCAAAATATACCCGTAGTTGCTTTATATTCTGCTAGAGTTATGAGTGTATAGCAGCTACTTTCACCGAGTTGTCTATATGCCTTGCCTAACTACATATCGGTTGGCATTCCCACTATATTCCCTCCCTTGTCTGCGGGGCGAGTTACTATGCGTTGTCAGTGGCAAGTGTTTCTATGGCTTTCCATTCAGACCAGGTGATGTTTTTCCTCGCCCTGCTCTCCCTGGATTGTAGTTTCCTAAGTTCAAGAACTTCTTTTTCATGAAAGACATCGATCATGTCGAAACCCATCATTTGGGTAAATTTTGACTTGGGTTTGAATTCAGTGAGAGCATTATGTTCAAATGCAATGATCTGATCATGTAACATTTGTTCAACATTACTAGTGCTGGCTTCACAATCTTGCATTTCCACCAGAGTAGTGAGAAAATCTATATCGTCTATGTTGAGTTCATCAAGTGGGAGCAGGATTGAACTAGATGTTTCCCTTCCCTTCCATGCTGTGTTATAGTTAAAAAAAATCAAAATTGAGTTTAAGGAGTCTAATACATTTATAAATATCTATTCTGGTGGATGCAAAGCCTAAATTATCAGTAGAGCAAAAGGTAAGACCGACCAAAACTTAAAACAGTTCAGTCTCCGTGAGGTTTCTGTCTGACAGGTTGATAACAGTGCTGTTACCTGCCATCATAGTCCCAATGGCTGTGCCCCTCTCTGCATTCCCATGGGGGTTGGTCCTGTTTGTCTTTGTTACCTCTTCTTCTGTCTCTCCCGCCTCTGCCGTGTCTTTTTGAGCCTTTTCCCTGGGTTGGTAGAAGGTTTGTCATGTGCGGCCTTCTTAAGAGGCAGAGTTGTTGTAAATAAAATCACATTTCTATTCTCTCCTTCCGATGCGTTGGCCCTTGGTGCCTGATGTATGTGATATGTCTGTGTCATTGGCGGTCTCTCTATTTCTATTCATCATTGCTGCAGATAGGGCTGCTGAATGCCCCAAGTTACTTTTGGTGGTGTTCTAAATGTGATTGAATTTCTATTGAACTTAGGGATGCACCCCGTCTGGTAGTCTGCAGCGTCATGTGCATATTTACTCTGTTTGCATAATTGTATGTCAATTTCCAATTCTTCTAGTCCCTGTTGCAGCCCCATGGGTAATTTAGTGATTTGACCTTGCTCTTTCTACACTGTGAGCCAGATTTCAATGTCTGCTATTTCTTTGAGAGCTTTTGACCGGTCTGACCATGCATACTTTTTTAGAATGGTTAACAAAGTTTGGAGCAATTCGTGAGGTTTTGCACCCATTCTTTCACCATGAGGGGATCCAGGTCCTCATACGGCGGTACTGTAAAGATTCTAAGCCCTCTTGGGACCATGTCCATATCAAGTTAATACTGCAGTGAGGCCGCCTCCCACCACTTGCTCATCTCCAGTTTGGACAGTTTTTCCAGTCCCCCCAAATGTCCTGGGAGTGTCACATTTGTTTTAATGTTCTTGGCATTTGTGCTGGTTTTTATATTAGCTGCTATAAATGATGGCTTTGCAGCTAAAGTTCTCTGCATGTCCCTTTCCAATGCTATACCCTGGGCTGGAGAGGTACAGGAAGTCAAAAGTATGCCAGAAAAAGTTCTAATCATCTTTCACCTGTGACCCTTGGTAGCGCATGGGTTCAGGTTCCCTCTGCATCCAATCAAGAGGGTAACCCATGCCCTCCTATGTGTCTGCATGCCTAAACAGATAAGGTTTCCGTGTCGTAGAGTGTTGAGAGCCTTACAGAATCACAATGTCTGATGAAACCTCTCTGTCCCACCCAAGAGACTTATCCACAGTGTTTCCCCGTCAGCATTTCTCGTGTCCGACGACCCGCTACCACTGGCTGTACTCCGCTGCTGCTCCTGTCGGGTGATAATCACTGCCGTGCGATGATGGTCTGTCAAATATTACCAGCTATGGGTCAAAGTTTTTACAGGGTCTCCATAAAATGCAATGTTGATAAATCCAGTAGGCAGTCTACACAGCTCTGATTCAAGCACACCCATGTCGCAAATGCCAGTGGTGTGGTTGAAGGAGACGTGGGGGCTTGCGGAGAAGATGGGGTCAAGCGTGTGACCGGCGGAGTGGGTGGGTGTTGTGACGAGTTGTCTGAGTCCGAGGTTGGCTAGGTTGTTGATCAGGGTGGTGGAGTTGGTGTCGTTGTTGTTCTTGAGGTGGAAGTTCAGGTCCCCGAGGAGGATGTAGTCCGTGGAGGCGAGGGCGTGTGTGCTGACGAAGTCGGCGATGGAGTCGCTGAACTGTGGTCGGGGTCCGGGGGTCTGTAGACGAGGGTTCCTCTAAGGGTGGTGTTGGGATCGGTGTGGATCTGGAAGTGCAGGTGTTCGGCGGTGCTGAGGGTGTCGTCGGTGTTGGTCGAGACTCTGAGAGTGTTCCTGTGGAGGATGGCGATTCCTCCTCCTGCTCCGTTGGTGCGGTCCCTGCGGGTGATCTTGTAGCCTTCCGGGACCGCTATGGCTATGTCGGGTGCCGAGGCGGGGTTCAGCCAGGTCTCCGTCAGGAAGGCGACGTCTAAGGAGGTTGAGTCGAGTAGGTCCCAGAGTTCAACGGCGTGTTTGCGGGCACAATAGGAGAAATCTCACCCATAGAGGCACAAATTGAAGCTCCAAGTGCCATCCAGGCAATGACGATAACACTTAAGTTCAACACGGAATGCCAGAAAAGTATAATAATCAACACCTACGTGCACCCCAAACAAAAATCAAAAGCTGCAAAAGAGCTGGTTAAAGAACTGAAAAGGGTTATGGAAGAGCGGGACGCAGACCACATCATCCTGGCAGGCGACTTCAATTTACATCTTCTTGGGTCTGGGCAAGAGGAGGACCCTGTGCAAGACCTAACCACCTCTTGGGGAATACAGAATCAGGGCCTAGCAAACATTGAGAAACGTACAAGATGCTTGAAGCACCTGCTTCAGGAACTCAAACACCTAAACATGAGAGCACTGAACAGCTGCTTTGTAGAGGACAACCCACCGACTGCTAAATTTCATTCATCAAAAGCCTCCTCTTACCTAGACTTTACCTTCACAACCTTACCCATGTTCAACAAAATCGCCTCCTTTAGAATAGGCGACAACGAACATAGCGACCACCTACCCCAGGAAGTGACACTAAAAGCAAACACAGCTCATTCACTAAAGGCACGCAAAACTATTGGCACAGAAGGGACTTCGAATCATAAGCGAATAAGGAGTAAACCCAACAACATAGAGGAAATATCAACCACCGCTAAACTACTGCACAACCAAGGAAAAGACACACCAACCCAACCTGTGAAAGCATGGGAGAACTTTACAACGACTCTTGGGGAGAAACTCGCTACTGGGACAGGGACGAAATCGGGACAAACTGCAGCCATCCCAACAAGGATGGCAATCAGCCCAGAATCAAAATATCTCAAATGCACAATAAACCAAACATTAAGGCGGCTTCGCAAAACCCCTCAAACCCCAGATCTGCAAAGTGACCTGCGGAAACTGAAGGCACTCATAAAAAGAAAGAAATGGGATAAAAAAGATCAAAGAACGATGAGCTATGGGCCAGGTTACTTCATGACGCCAAACAAAAGAACAGCGCCAAGTTCTGGCAAACGATCAACAGAATTCAACGACCAAACTACCCAGGAATAAACTCTAACATAACAGAGGCTGTCTGGGCAGAATATCTCTTTAGCCACTTCAACAACAAAGTGCAAAAGGATAACGAAGCAGACAAAGATCTGGGGATCACAAAAAAAGACAGAGGCAACATCCATTGGGAAGAAATGGCACAAAACTCCACGCACGCAAAGCACAACGCCCACACCCCGGAGCAAACAAAAACACCCGGGAGTCGAAACCGCAGCAGGCTCTGACCCTTCATCGTCTAACAACGAAGAGTGATATGGTCTAACTGCGATGCAGATAAAGAGACAAGTAGCCAGGTGTAGACTCGCAGGAGCCCCGGGCCCTAATGGAATTCCTCCAATGCTGTATAAACATGACGTGGAATACTGGAGCAAAGCATTAGTACCAGTTTTCAAGGATATAAAATGCGCAACAACAATCTCGGAGTCCTGGAAAGGATCAATTATCAGTCCCATCTTCAAACAGGGTGATAGGAAAGCTCCAAACAACTATCAACTAATTGGTCTCATCGACATTGAGGCAAAGTACTAGGCAGGAATAATCTTGGAAGAACTAACATCTTGGGCATCAGAAAACTCCATAATCCCAATAAACCAAACCGGGTTTTGCGTGGACAAGGAACCACCACTAACATCAAGGCGTTAGCCTTGCTGATGGACGCAGCTAAAGCAGCAAAGTACCCCCTATTTTTATGTTTTATAGACTACACTGCAGCCTTCGATCACATAGACTGGTCCAAACTATGGCAAAAACTGGGAAGCTGGGGGTTACCAAAACCCCTTTTAGACCAGCTGATACTGCTACATACTGACAGCTGGAGCAGGATTAAACTAGGTGCAGGGACGCACCTCTCAAGGCGAATCGCCACCTCTAAAGGGTTAAAGAAAGGGTGTGCTCTAGCGCCCTTACTCTTTAACCTTTTCTTAGCTGATCTCCCAGGGGAATTGGACAAGAGCACATCACACGCCCCGAAACTGGGAAAAACGTTGTTGTCCAACCTGTTATAAGCGGACGACCTAGTGTAGATAAGTTGGACCCCCATCGGCCTACAACCTTTCTTGAACACCACCAACAGTTTCTCCCAACGCAATGCCTTAAAATTAATGTTAAGAAAACAAAAATCATGGCAGTAAACTACCATAAAAAGAAAAAAATCAACTGGTATTTAGACGGGCAATGCCTGGACCAGACAACCAGCTACAAATATCTAGGAATCCTCCTGGATCATAAAAGCTCATCCAAACTCCAGCTGGAGTCCGTATGGAGAAAGGAAACCATGACCTACCTAGCGATGAAGCCCCTGAAGAAAATGCTGCCCGATCTAACACTCGACCCTTTGCTACAGGTGATACGTGCAAAATTACAACCAGCGCTAACGTACGGGAGCGAACCACTAAAAGGGGGAGATGCAGCAGCCTTGGACAAAGTAAAAGCTAACACCTACAGATCAATTTTTCATCTTCCAAATTATGTCTCACCGGCCCATATACGCTTAGAATTTGGGCTTCAAAAACAATCAGTGGAAAGGAGGGGCGCGTATTTAAAAAGCTGGCACAAGATCCGAAGCACTGAGGCAGGATCCCTAAACTCGCATCTTCGGATCGAGCTGTTTCGCCACGAAAAATCACCTGCCAGGGAATATTTGCTCGACTCCCTGAAGTTATTGGGACTGATGGACTTTTGGGGAACCTCTACAGACCACCAGACCTTCAAAAAGACTGTGACTAAAGTAACAAAAATGGTATCCGTTTTAGAAGACAAAGGAACACTGGCTAAAAGGGCTCACGTCTGGACAGTGCTTAGTGATTACGAAGCACTCAAACCGCAATCTTACCTGAAAATGGGAGTCAAAATGAGGATAAAAGAAAAATTCCTAAAGTTGCAGCTGAGCGTTGTTCCGAACATCCCACACCTTCCACCATGGGAAAGGAGACCAGTACCGCAGTCCTGTCACCTATGCGAAAGAGGAAAAGAGGATCTTGTCCACGTCATCTGCATTTGCCCCAACTTAAAGGACATAGGAAGCACTTTACTATGACCAATACTCAAGCAGAACGGCACCAGGACTTATAGGCAGGCAGTAAAACTGTGCTTCAATCCAGCCGAAGCACAGCTAAACTGCTGGCTCACAAAATCTTTCGACATAGTAACCAAGAGACTCAAACATGCATCGCAAGTGGGCACTAGTTAAATAAAAATGGCCGGGCCGGGCTGTTCTCGAAGTCAGACTTAGCAAACTTTGCAATAGCACCTTACTGACGCACAGGCACTTTAGATCTAATGAAGGTTGTATGTGCAAAAACGTGAACTTTAATAGGACGTATAATGACGGCTGCTTAGCTCGGAAAGCGCCCGCCAGCTCAGTTTTCCCTGGTGGACATGGACTTTAGACCCGTTGAAGAGAGTAATACCCAAATGCGAAATTTTAATATAACGTATAATGATGGCTTTTAGCATTGTTTTATCTATTGAATCATGTACAAGAAACTTTTATTGTTATGTGTATGCAAAGGTTTTACTTAATCATGCATAATAAAAATTACTTACTTACTTACTAGTGATCCTGTCTCTAACCCCGAAAGAACTCCAGCATCAACTGAAACAATTATACACCTACAATACAGTAAATCAATTGGTAGCTAATATGTCCAAGATGAAAATTGTGACCTTTGGACAGTCTATAAAACCTTAAAGATTGACACTAGGAGAAATATCAATCGATGTAGTGGAGCAATACGATTATCTTGGAGTGATTTTTGATAATAAGTTATACTGTTCAAGTCACTTGGCCAGCAGAAATTCAAAATCAATTGTCATTATTAAAACGATTTCAAGATTTATGAAAATGTCTGGAGGGAAAGTGATTAGCTCATCATTTAAAGCATTACAAATGAAATTGGTTCCGTATTTATTATATGCATCTCCAGTAATGAGTAAGGTCATCCTTGAGTTTGAAAAAATGTTTTATGAAATGTGTAAGCACCTTATTAGATCTACGACAGGCAACCCCACACTGTACCATGAGATTGGAACTTGGCCTAAAATACTTGGTACTATTACACAACAGAAGCTGTGTGAATTATATTAATGATTGTGCAAGGCTGACCCATCTTCATTGAAACATCTAATATTTGAAGAGTTAGGGAGATCCAAATACAGAGACACAGAACTGTATTGTACATTGATGGGATTAGGATCTTATGATCTGCCTGACATACAGGAGTTGGGGCAAATGACCGGATCTGTGCGAAAAAATCTAATACGCAATACGCTCACTACTAAGCAGTGGAACTTAGACCTTCTACAAGCTGAAAAATACAATCATACGCATTTAGTAATCGATACATATACTGTACAGAGTCAAGAATATTTGGGATAGAACCTACCTGGTTATATAAAAAGGAAATTTTTAAGATTTAGAATATTTTATATACCGATTTGGGAGGTTGAAGGGAAATGGAACCAGGCACTTAAAGGTAGACCAACATCTCAGCTCTGTGGAACTTCTGATGAATCTCTTCAACACTTAATATTTACCTGTCTTAAGCTGTTGCCCATGCGGAGGATATACTTACGTTCCTTGTTTAAAAATGGTAAAATAAGAACAACTGCTGAGGCCGTTAGATACTCTTTAAGGCTCAAAGAGGACAGTGCAATAACAATGATGATAAAGTCTTTAGATCATATATATAAATCATTAACAGCATAGATGACCCATATAATGGGAAGTAATACAGATTTTAATGTTAGAGAACTAAAAATGTTAAATTGCATAATCTTGAGAAAAATTCGTATTTTATATTCCTGGCACTTTAGCACCTTAGTATATTGGTGAAAGCAATAAAGTGAGATAAAAGATCACAATATAGAGACAAAAGGGTGAACGAATTTGCACATTTGGCACATTAACACTTTAGTATATCTTGCAATCATAGATTGAGCCGAAAATGTTTATAATATTGACACATGATTAATATGTAAACTATTGTATGAAAAGGATTACAAATTGCATTTATATCAGGGAAACTTACGTATAGAATCTTTTATGATAAATAAGACGTATATATTTTACCAAATCAGCACATTAGCACTTTAACTTGGGAAAATAAATAAACCGAAGTAAAGAATACTCTGATACAGTGGTAGATGGATGAACAATGAACAGAAACCATTGTGGGAATTTACAGAATCTTTGTATTACGAAGTGTGTATTGACCATTATAATAAGTTTTAGTTAGTGAAATTTTAAACTATTGACAATTCTTCTTTTAAATGCTTTAATTTTTATTGTAATCAAATGAATAATTCAATAATGTATTTTACTACAATAATTGTAAGCTGCAGTTTTGCTTAGCCATTAAAAGTTCCCCAAAGGGAAAATTACATTTGAGGTTTCTTGGGTAGTTGCTGTGAGCGTGTAAAATACTACTGACAGCAGTTTTCTTGTGGAACACGGTAGTATGTACAGACTCGAAATGGATCCAATTTCATCAAATGTAGAATGTTTCTGATAAGTCTGCTGATTGCTGATGACTATGGTTATTAGTCCACTTGACCAGTACGGTTGATATAAAATGATACCAAACATGGTTTAGTCAGCTTGAAACATAACACGGTTATTGGCTTTGAAATTGACATGAAAACAGCTTCTTGCAATGTGAAATACTTCTGATGGTTTGAGAAACCAATAAGTTAAATCTGAAATCATGTCAGAATGGCTGCGTTTGGAGTCAGATCGGAACAATTATGTTTACTTTACTTTAATTCAAATCAATATGAATTTCATGACATTCATTTGTTTTTCTTGAGAATGAAGTTGTTCAATTGCATGTACAAAGATTTTGGTTTAATAAGGGAGTCTGCTCTCACAACTTATGGGGTTGATGATGTGATACAATCTTTTCTATTTTCATTGTCTGCTTGATGTTTTTAAGGGTGATAGTGCACAATCTTGTTTGCATGTGGCCATGAGGAAGATTGTCAGATCGAAAAGCGTTGCTGCCAATAAAACTTATTTGAACTCTGTTCTGGAGTGTGAGTGCGAGTGTCTTAACGTTGGGACACATCTCCTCCTTGAATATATGTTTATACATATATATTTAAAAGGAAAGGAAGATACATTTACACATATCATAAATTTGTTTCTCCTTTGTTTAGACCTTCAGTGTAAAACTCATCAAACTGGGCAAAATAATTTTAAAGGTTTGCATGAAAAATAGCACAAAACAGTTCCTTGTTTGTAAAAAAAAAAAAAAAATAGAGCAATTAGAATAACACCTAAAGAGGAAGAAAAAGGTGCATTTTGGTTCTGTATTTAGAAACCTCATTAAGCACTGCAGGTCTCCTTTCAATTACTTTAGAGTGGTATACAGGTAAGAAAGTGCAACTTATTCCACTCTAGCAAACCCTCTATGTGATTATTTAAGTTAAACGCCAGTCTCTATGGAACAGTTTTTAAAGAGATTCCTGAACCATAGTTGGATCATCTCAGATTCAAATTAAAGGTGCTCTATAGTCTGAATCCTTGCATGAGTTGTGATTTGCCACCATGTTTTGATTGAATGAATGGTCGTTGGATAATTGGGTGGACAGACGTTGCATGTCTGGCTCTGAAGGAGGCAGAATAAGGTGTCAATTTATGCACATGTTAAGGGCCTTTGCTTCATGAGTGGACAGGAACTTGATTTGAATCCTGGAAACTCTTCAGAGTGACTGAATGCTTAAGGAGGGGGTCTGAATTGGTGCCAAATCTAAAGGCCTCCTGTAGGGAAATGCTTTTTTGCATGATTGCCGTATTTTATTTTAATGGTGCTGCTTTTTTTTGGCTTTGCTCACAGGGACTCTTCTAGAAAAGCCCCAGTACATGTACCCTGACCCCTACAACATGTCAAAATTGGCTATACACCTAATTAACACATTTAACTTACCTTTAAATCCCTAGTATATGTTACAAAGTGTACACAGGGCTTATAAGTTAAATATCCTTATTGGACGGCAGCAAACATTGTGACACCACTAAAGTGACAGTGTAAAATATGGCTGCAGGCCAGCCACCTGTAACCTGGATGTGCAGGTTTAAACTACAAATTTGACCTGTCCAAATAACTCTTTTTGACAGGCCTAGACCCTCCTTTTAAACATTAATTTGTCACCATAAGTAGGCCTTAAATGTGCATAAGGCAAGCTGCATGGTTTTTAAAAGTAGCACATGTAAAAGTTTTATTGTTGAACATGTCCCTACAGTCCCTGACAAGGTCTTAAAGGAGATAGTCAATGTAGCTGTTCCAAGAGAAAGCATTGGAACCCTGCCTAGGACCGAGCTAAAAAGGTAATTCTTCGACTTTGTAAAATATTTAGAACAAACCCAATTGATTGGTAAAGTAAAAGTCAGATTTGTACTACATATTTTACAAAAGATACTTTTGAAAGGTCACTTTTAAGCTGCCTAAAGCCTCTAGAACCCCATTTACATGACCTCCCAGCTCTCACCCAGCAGCTGAATAGCTCCTTGGTGAGGTGTGAACTTACTCCCAGAGTTGAGACAAAGGCCTTGGGTGTGTAGAGGTGTTATATCTCTCTGATAGAGTGGCTATATGGGCAGTGCCCAGGAGCTTTAAAATGGGCCTACCCAGTCACAGGCAGATGTAGCTGGGCCTGCCCAATCTTTTCTCCCTCTAGCTAGTCAGACATCAGTCCTAGTGGGAGAGGAGTTGCCATCAGAGCTAGTTTTGAATGACAACAGAGGAGGGGTTGCTCAATCCCCTAGCCATACCTCTGGTTGGGCACAGCTCTGCACAAGGAAAGAAAGGTTTTGCTAAGTTGGTTTTTAGGGAAGTGCAGTGTGTAATTGGTTGCTGCCAAGCAAATATAAACTGCTGCCAAAAATGAATAGTGTATTCCCTATTGGTTAGGGAGAGCTATACCTTCTTTGAAATGTTTTAAGTGTGAAAGTGACTTTCTGACTTGGACCAATCTAACCTGTGTATCTGGCCCGCGCTACATCACTTTCAGCCTTAATCCTTATCCTCGTATGGGTCTAGTGTGACCAGTTGCCAGCAGTTGGCAGTTTGAGATTCTTAGCTCTATTTTTATAAAGAAATGTAAACATTTTTAAAGCAGTTTTAGTACTTTTAGATTTATTATACACATTTCTTACATTAGGCTTGTCTGCTCTGTGTCTTAGCTACCAGGGGTAAAGCACAGTTTTAAATTACTGAGACCTGCACAGGACCTAACAAGAATAGTGCAATAATTACTTGTGATGGACTAACATCTACCCCAACTAACAATCCACTTTCTCACACTTCATCTTTTACATCATCGCAGTGAATGTTTGGGTGAGACTTGAGGCAGTGTTATTGCAATAGTTGAGGCATGCTAGGATAATGGCTGTCATCTGTTTGAGTCTGTGATCAGTTTGTTGAAGTGGAATGATTTTTTGGTGAAGAGAGAGCTTCAGTTTCACACTCTGTCACACTGTTTACTTGAGGAGCAAAAGTGAAACTGACATTGAAGAGGATCCCCAAGGCCCCCCTGCACTCGGTGAGACATAAGCGCCTGTCAAAGGGAAATGTATAAATCATAGTATCTGACTCTGAGTCTTTGTACCATTCATGCACAGAAACCTTGCTTTTATCCATTGGAATACACACGATGCTAGTTCAATTTTTAGATGGTTTTCAAGTAGATATGTATGCTGTCAGAGGAATTGCTCTATATATGTATACATAATATGAGGTGGATTTGTATCATCCAAGCTTAACTTTTTGGCTATGCTTAGTAATAAATGAGTCTAAAATCTTCAGGGCGCTCGTAGGAATGCCAGCTAAATGTGCATAGCATTCGAGCAGAATTGTGAAGTTGCAATCAGTCTTGTTGGCTACATCCAGGTGTGACGTGAGCTCCTACGCCATATTGGTACAGGTGGTTTTGGTAACACTTGCATGGCAGAGTTCAGAATAGTTATCATGGAGAGGGAGGTTTCGCTCTCTATATTCTTGAAGGTCTTGTAAAGATGGAATCCACCACAAGTAGAGTAGAGCAGGAAGGTTTATTCCAGCAGTAAGTGTACAGGTCTAACGGGCCCAGAGGATCAGCACCAACTGAAGCTGCTGTTCTCATCCACTGTGGCCCAAC
This sequence comes from Calotriton arnoldi, assembly GCA_963921515.1. Lineage (NCBI taxonomy): Eukaryota > Metazoa > Chordata > Amphibia > Caudata > Salamandridae > Calotriton > Calotriton arnoldi. The sequence goes on from CAWUFW010018593.1 coordinate 61,503, forward strand.
ATTCTATTACAGCATAACACTAAGTATAAGGACACAATGATCCCAACATTCCATACCATAAATGAGGAAAGAGAGGACACATGAAATACAGTGTGTGATAATACATAGCAATACATTAGAACACCACATATCTCCCCCTTTAATAAAAATAAGAATAAAAAAAAAAAAAAAAAAAAATACAACAAAGGTTAGATAATAATTAATCATGAAGTTTGTGTGGAATCCTTCTCACTCTACAACTTTGTCGTAAGTTGACATCAGAAGAAGGGTGAAACCTGCAAATCAGAAGCATTGTTAGGTTGTGAGACCTTGGCAAGACGAGAAAAACTCTACCACTGACCATTAACAAGTCGAACAGCATGCCCCTTAACTTCTGCAATAAAATGAGGTTGTCTAAATTTGGACATTCCTTTTTGTAATAATAAGGGATCTTTAACCCTCACTAGATCACCAACAGTAAGCTTAATCACTTTCCTTTTACCAGATTGGCAAAGTTTATCAAATCTAAGACGGTTGGAATTGTCAGAAACCATTTTAGCTTTAGAAGCTTCCTCAGAAACAGAAAAATGATTATTAAAAACATTGAGTTTCCAGAAGGTGCGTGGTCCTATGCGCCCAAATCATGTTTCGTATAGCTGTTTCACAATCACCATGACTATTGAGAGTACTCTGCACACATTCAACAAGAACCCTATTAAACCTCTCAACTTTGCCATTGGATTGGGGATGATAGAGAGGAGTGCGTAAATGTTTTACCCCCAATTTAGCCAGAAACTCTTGGATGGAGACAGAAGTGAATTGCGCTCCATTGTCAGTTAAAATCTCTTCCGGGACCGCTTCTCTCGAGAAAATATCCTGCAGAAACCGAATGACTGCTTTGGAATTGGAATCAGACACACCTCTTACTTCCACCCACCTGGAAAGATTATCAATAAGAACAATGAAGTACCTCATGCAATTAGGCAAAACATGAAATGGACCAAGCAGATCAACAGAAACTCTTTGCCACACCCTGGCTGGACACGGGACAGGTTTGGGTATGGGAGTGCTGGTAGTGAGATGCTTATCACTGTAGCAGCACTGTACACAATTCCTGACCAAATTGTCAATGTCCCGGTCCATACTGGGCCACCAGAAATCATTTCTAATTCTGCGCTTGGTGGCATTCATCCCCAGATGACCAGAATGAGCTGTTTCCATTATTCTCACTTTGAATACAGCAGGAGGAATACGTTTATTGTCTCTGACCAGCAAAGATTCTCAATAGAGAGTTCATTAGAAATTTTGCAGAATGGTTGTAATTCAACAGAAAGAGTTTTCTCTTTGGGCCATCCCTTAACAACAAAATCCGTCACCTGCCTCAAGATAGGATCATTAGATAGAGCATCTTGCCAAAGTGACATATCAGGACAAATGACAGTATCATCCACATTGGCAATGATACACTCCTCAGTGTCACCTGGGATGTCAGTGATAGCCGGAGAATTGTCCATCGGGAGTCTGGATAGAAAGTCTGCCCTGACATTTTTACCACCAGCAATATGAAGCACAGCAAAATTAAATTCTAAACATTTGGTGGACAACCTAGCAAGTCTGGCAGTAGACTTTTTGATTTTGGAACCAGAAAGAATGTCTACTAGGGGTTTATGGTCCGTCCTTAGCCAAAATTTCCTTCCCCATACATAAGATTTAAACTTTTCAACTCCACATACACAAGCCAGCATCTCTTTCTCTATTACTGAATACCTTAATTCAACTTCTTTCATTCTCCTGGATGCAAATCCTACCGTGATTTCGATCCCACCATCCATCTGGGATAAAACCGCACCCATTCCATAAGCACTGGCATCGACAGTAATGAAGGTGTCACGACCTTCCACGTAAGCTTGAAGAGCTGGAGCCGATAAAATACACTCTTTAATTAAAACAAAGTGTTCTTGACATGTAGCTGTCCAAATGAATTCTGAGCCCTTTTTTAATAGGTTTCTAAAACACTCAGTAAGACTGGAAAAATTCCTAATAAACTTAGAATAAAATTCACACAGACCAAGAAAAGATCGCAATTGGTCTTTGTCTAAAGGATGTGGAGCATTAACAATACCTTCAACTATACTGGGTTTGGGTTTAACACCATTCTTGGTGAGCATGTGACCAAGATATTCAATTTCATTTACCGAAAAAATACACTTGTCCTCCCTCAAGGTAACACCGTTGTTCTGAAGAGTTTGAAAAGCAAGATCCAACACTTGGTTGTGTTCAAATTCTGTGTTTGTGTGTACAAGAATATAATCCTGGAAAATTACAATATTGGGAATATGTTGAAACATCATAGTCATAACTTTCTGAAAAACAGAAGCAGCCGAGGCCAGTCCAAATGGCATCCGGCAAAATTGAAATGTACCATCAGGTGTCACAAAAGCTGTAAGATGATGGGAATGTTCGTCAAGAACTACCTGATGGTACGCAGATCGCAAGTCCAATTTGGAGAACCATTTGGACTGACCTACAGCAGTGATAAGGTCATCTATATGAGGTAATGGAAAATTCTCTACCCATATGGCTTTGTTGACTGATCTGAAGTCAATACATAGACGAAGTTCTCCAGACCTTTTTTTGGCTAAAACAATAGGAGATAACCAGAGAGTGGCATCAACACGCTCAATTATGCCATCATCAATCATTTTGTTAAGCATAACAGTGAGATCATTCCTTATACTATGAGGAAAATGTCTTAGTTTGTGTTTGACTGGGGGTTCACCCTCTTTGACTTTAATAGAATGGACAAAATCTTTAATTTTTCCAATTCTAGTTGCAAAAACTTGTGAATAGTTATCTTTCCATTGAGAAGAATCAGAGACTGAATTACTTAAGGAAACAGGATTCTTCTGACCAGGTCTTATGATCATGCCAAATTCAGCCTGGTGCCACCATCCTAAAACATTGATGCCTTTAAGAGCAACATAAACTTTGCCATGGATGGTTTTGTTTTCAAAAGTAATATCGGCCAAAAAATAGCCTGCAAGATCAATCCTGCTACCCTCAAATGCAGTAGTAATGACATCAGGAGGTAGCAAAACCATTTTGGACCAAGATTGTTTAAATTTATCAATAGAAATAATAGTAATTCTGGCACCTGAATCTATAAGTAACGAAATATCATGAGACTGTATGGATACCTGAACAAGAGGATCCCCACATTTTTTATCTGAATGTACATTGTTAATGTTTAAATACTCAACTGAAACTACAGATAAAGACAATTCTTCCATTCTTTTATCTAAATCATCAGGAATTTCGTTGGAGGGTAAGTCTTGAACACTTCTAACAGGGAAACGTTTGCCCCCTCTGCACATTTTGCTAAAATGGCCAGATTTTTTACACTTGTGACATTCTTGGGAAATGGCAGGACAATTTCTGAAATTGGAAAGATGAGACGGTGATCAGCATCTGTAACAATAAAAACCAGGAGAAATACGTGCAAAAGACTTATTCCGGTCAGGAATATCTTTTCCTCTTTTAGGCTTGACATCACTGAGAGGTTGTTTAGCAGAGGAAATAGAGCTAGTAGCAGCTACAGCTGAACAAGTATTAGACTCCAACTGTTTGGCATCCAACTCTGATCGCTCGATACTTTTAGCAATGTCAATAGTTTCATCCAAAGAGGGATTTTTGCAGGAAAGTAATTTCTGTTGAATTCTTTTGGAATAGCACCTACATACAATTTGGTCTCTTATTAATTGAGAAGTGAAGTCCTCAAAATCACAATAACTAGCTAACACCTTTAAGGCAGTAACGTAGGTGTCTATGGACTCACTCGGAGCTTGAACCCGAGTGAAAAATTTGTGTCTATGGACAACCAAATTAACTCTTCCTTCAAAATAGGTACTTAATTGTTTAAGAGCTAATTGATATTCGTCCATGTCACCGCTGTCATGGCCATTATAAACAGGTAAATGATCATAAACATTTTGCCCCTCAACACCTAAATAGTAATAAAGAAGACTTCATTTTCTATCCGGTTTAAACTTCATGCCATCAATAGCTCCTAAGTAGGCATTAAATGATCTGAACCACAATCACCATTTTAATGGTGGTTCTCCAGGATCTTGTAAAAAATAATTAGGGGGAGTGACAGTTTGCATGGTGTAAGAAATGAAATAAAAAACAAGGAGGAAGTAAAATGAGAATGGAGTAAGAGGACAAAAAAAAAAAAACTTGTAGTAAATACTAAGTGCAGTAGTGAAAATCCAAATGGTGTACAAATTGTAACGATGTTAACATTTACCAGGAAGTGTGTGAATCACTGGATCCACAAGCTATAGAAGTTAGCATACTAGACTTTTTAATCGGTGCACTTCCTTGTTCGCAGGAAGTGATATCACAGAGTCAGCACTCAAAGCATAGAAGCGAGAGAGCAGCGTGAAGAGAAATGGATCTCCTGTTTCAAATGACGATATTAGTGAAACAAAAATACCGGAGCAGTATCCCATGGCTGTGCACGCTGATGGAAGCCACCTAAACAAAAGCTGGAGTGCGCAGACGCCGGAGCGGTCTCCCACAGCTGTGCGCGTCGAAGAAAACAAGGTGAGCAGGGGCTGGAATGCGCAAACGCCGGAGCTGTATCCCACGGACGAGTGCGCAGGGAAAAGCCCTTAGGTGTCCCACAGCTGTGCGCGTCGAAGAAAACAAGATGAGCAGGGGCTGGAATGCGCAAACGCCGGAGCGGTATTCCACAGACGAGCGCGCAGGGAAAAGCCCTTTAGCAGAGTCTGGTTTCCTGGACAACGGGAGATTATGGCGTCAGGCAAAGTGTCCAGGGAAACCAAAGTAAGTGACGAAGTGGATGAGGTCAGGAAACAAAGGCACGCTCGAGAGGTTGATCGAGAGCGTGTAAGCAGGGAATTTAAAAATCAATGCAGGCGCGTGAAAGCGCTGAGCTGGATTTATAAAGTTGGACTAAAATAATGTAAAGACAGGTGCTGAGGACACATGCGCTGGTCCAGGAATTAAAATAGATATAAGGGAGACAGCGCGGGGTTTCGGAGAAATGCCCTCTGGGCCCGTTGGGGGTAAAAAAAAAGCAGTACCTTGAAAATGCAGGAGAGCTTGGTAAACACAGTGTTTTCCTGAAGGGAAGGTCCAATTCCCAAGTCAGTCGCCAAATGTAAAGATGGAATACACCACAAGTAGAGTAGAGCAGGAAGGTTTATTCCAGCAGTAAGTGTAAAGGTCTAACGGGCCCAGAGGATCAGCACCAACTGAAGCTGCTGTTCTCATCCACTGTGGCCCAACATTCTATTACAGCATAACACTAAGTATAAGGACACAATGATCCCAACATTCCATACCATAAATGAGGAAAGAGAGGACACATGAAATACAGTGTGTGATAATACATAGCAATACATTAGAACACCACAGGTCTCTCGTCGCCTCACTTTGCATATGTACAGAAAAATGGCGGTTTATTGTTGGTCGGTAGTTGGACAGTATCACTGGGTCAGCAGATGTTTTTTTTTTTTAGAAAGAGATCATCTGAAAGTGGATCCGAAACAGGGCCACAGAGCATGAAGGCATTGATGATATTTGGGGGTGGATAGTTGTTTGAGGCACAAAACCAAGAAGCAGTCTATTGAAGAGTTGTACTCTTTGAATTTGTAGATCAGATGAAGAACTTCAGCAATTTCCAAAGATATGAAGACATGATGAAAGATTGCAGCTCTAGAGAGGGGATATGTGATATCAGGGGATAGAGTGGCTCATCTGGGTGCTAGTATTTAAATCACGAGTTTTGGCATTTAAGGACTCAAAGAACTCAAGAAGCCCTTGAGGCTGCTTTTTATGACAAATGAGTTGGCTAGTTCCTGGAAAATGTTCTGGATTCCTTTCTTCTAATTGAGTATCTCAAGCATGCACCTGGCAAATTAAGCCTTTTTGGCTCACAAGGAATCTTTTTGATAGCCTCTTTTGCATTTCGTGCGAGTGAAAGGGCACAATATTTTGTGCACTGTTGTAGCATATGTGCCAGCGAATGCAGCTAAACTCCTTATAACCAGCATGCTGTTTGCTATCTTATTTAAAGTTGTAATGTGTTTTAATTGTTAGCATTTATAAACTCAATAGACAGTAGTATAACTTTTAACTTTCAGGCACTTTAGTTAAGATAAAACGCATTTACAACTTGTCCAGGATGACAATAATGATTTACCTTTAATAAAAAAACATGGGGGATATTACCAAGGAATTGCGATAATTATCGCAAAGCACGCTTAGCGCTGTTTTTTTTATCGCCGGCTATCGGATTTCATTGCGGAGATAACGCGTTATTATCAACGCTTATCTCCAATGCAATAAAAAATCCAGTGATAGCGGCGAAACCCAGCAATAGCGCGAGAAATCCAGTGATGAATTCAACACGCTAATGAAAAGCTTGCTAATAGGCAGGTGAGGACTTAACCTTACAATCCACCTCCCATTGACTATAATGGTTAAGTCAGGTTTTTAGCAGGTGTTAGATTCCAGCGATAATCGCGGTTAGCGCAAATTTTTATCGCTTCGCGGGCATTGCTAATAGGGGAAGTTGTGTTTGCGACTGTTTTCAGTCGCTTTTAGTTGGGTACGCCTACTTTGCATGTCATTAGCGATATATATCGCTGACATGCAAAGCGGCACCAAAACGGTCGCTTTCGCCATAAAGCTGTCGCTAACAGCTGTTAGCGACAGCTTGCTAATAGGGCGATAGAAATATCGCCGCTTTAGCGGCAAAAAGTGCCGCTAAAGCGGCGATAATGCCCTTGGTAATATGCCCCCATGTGTTTTACAGCGATGGGAAAAAAATGAAGTTAGAAAAAATCGTGCTTTGACTTAGAGAATTGGAGCGTATACATTTTAATTTAACGCACAGTTTCTGAAACCATTTGATAGCATTGGGTATGAGAGCTACATTTACATACAAAATAACCCCTTGTAGAGTGTTGGGGTGTGTGCATCTCCATAAGTGTGCAGAGACTTTCTACTAGAGGATGTTGTGTCAGTGGAAATCAGGGTAATGCGCAGTTCATCACTCTAAATACTCTATTGTGTTAACTTATTTCATGGATAAACTTAACAGGTCAAAGTTTAGTTATGATTCTGAATGGAAGGTATTCTTCACTTTTGATTATTTAGCTTTGGTTGCTTTACATTTTTCAGAAGGAACTATGCTTACATGTTGAATTGATATATAATTTCAAATGTTTTTCTTTGAAAGTAAGTATAGAAGAGCTAGTTATACATGGGATCAAAAAAATAAAAGCTGGCCAATGTTCCTTCTGTGTTTCTCTTAAACTCGTTTTTATCAATGTGCACAAAGGAAGAAATATCTCTTTCCCGCCTTGAAAAATGTACACTGTTTTGCACACCGTGAGCTCTAAGTGTGGGCTGTACATGTAGTATGCGACTGAGCAATATCCTTTCTCTCATCATGATACATCCCTCTTGTATTTTTATCCACGCCCTGAGTCAAGCAGTGATAGTCAAAAGATCACATGCTAGCTTGAACTTAACCACCCCTCCACACTCGCTGGAAAAGTCAGCCAACACAGATACCTTAGCTGACAGCATTCATGCCCACAGCTGTGCTATCAGGGATCTATTTTTAGCGTGTCCCTGCCCTGCTAGCAGCATGAACAAATCTATTGCACCCCCTCGGGAACCACAAAGTCAGGAGCACTTCTGCCAGCAACAGTAATGCATGTACGGCTGCCCTTAAGCAGGGAGACTAGCAAACTCGCTTCTATCTGGCGAGAAGAAAAGAAAGGCGGCTTCAATCATGCAAATAATAAAGTAACACCTGCAGACCCTAGATAATAGAGGGGCATATTAGCAAGACCCACGTTAGAATTATCGCCGTTTTAGCGGCAGGAAACTGCCGCTAAAACGGCGATAATGGGCTTGGTAATATGCGTTATAGAATTCCAATAGAAGCCCAGGTTAGATGTGCAGGACATCTAACCTGGGCTTCTATTGGAATTCCATAACGCATATTAGCAAGCCCATTATCGCCGTTTTAGCGGCAGTTTCCTGCCGCTAAAACGGCGATAATTCTAACGTGGGTCTTGCTAATATGCCCCAGAGCATCCTGCATGTCTTCGAGGACACTCACTGGTGAACATTTAGGATCAAAGTCGCACCGAAAATCATCTTTAAGAGGTGCCTGTTTAGGAAGGTGACCGCTATTTTAGACGAAGGGCCTGATTCAGGGTTTGGTGCAGCACGACGTCCGTCAGGGTGGTGAAGGACATAACCTTCGCCACCCTCACAGACTACCGCACTCTAAATGTATCGATAGCTGCAGGCAGCGATGATTGCTGCACCATCAGAACAGCTGTCAGGGTGGTTCGTCGGAAGGTACACAAAGTGTGGTGGATTGCCGTCATCGGGTTTCAAGGCACTGCATAAGCTTTCTGTTTTTCGAAAACTAGCACCCAAATTAAGAGCTGTATGAAAACCGCTTTCTTCAGCAGTGTATCCATATATAAGATTATACGCACATAAAGAGTGAATTGTTTGGATTACTCTTATCAAGCAAAGTGTTTTCAATAGAGTGGAGCTGCATTTTCAATGAGCTCTGTAGCCTCATGACTGCACGTGTGAGAAGAACATGAACGTTGGTGTGCGTGTCTTTGGGTATAAGCAGTAATATGTGTCTACAGCAATCCTCAATGTCTGTCAAGGTCGATGTTGTATTTTTCCATTTCTTTTTTCCCTGTTGCTTGTAGTCCTCATGACCCCATCAGATGTGCAATAAAGTCCACCTTTATACATTTGGAGCTCTGCCAGCAGATGGGTACCCAACGCAAAAGCCCAGCAATTTTGGGTAAATCATCGGACATACTGTGGTAGTTTACGAATTGATTTCTGACCATTCGATAACTTTTACCAGACATGTTTCCCAGAACTTATATTGGAGTCTGTACTTACTTTGCTCGCATACTGCAATGACTTTGACCAGTTCACCAGTCTGTGGGTGGCAGGTAGGAGCCAATTTTTACATATCTTTCTTTTTGCCAGTAAGCTCATATAATGAAGAAGTCTCTTTTGTGGTGTGTACATCGGTATTAGGTGGGACATCTATGCTGTAAAGATGGAATACCAGCTTACCTTGATTTCCACTCAGAGAATTGCTGACATTGTTTGACTTAAATTCTACCAATATTTTCTGAAAGCCAAGCAGCTTACAAATTCATGTTCATCATCTCCTTCTATTAGCCCTGATTGTTTGAAACAAGATGCTTCTCCTTTGTTGAACTTTGCCATTGTATGAGGTGTTCTGTATATCCTGTGCATGGTATAAAAGTGATTCTTTAAAGCAACAGACTCAGGGGCATATTAGCAACGATTTGCGATAATTATCGCAAAGCGCGCTTAGCGCTGTTTTTTTTATCGCCGGCTATCGCTGGATTTCATCGCCGAGATAGCGCGTTATTAGCAACGCTTATCTCCAAGGCGATAAAAAATCCAGCGATAGCGGCAAAATGCGAGACTATCGCAGGAAATCCTGCGATAAAACACCAGCGATAGGGGAATCCTTGATGATAGGCCATGGTGGACTTAGCCTCACAATCCACCTCCCATTGAGAAAATAGGTAAGTCGAGTTTTTAGCAGGTGTTAAATACCAGCGATAATCGCGGTTAGCGCGACTTTTTTTATCGCTTCGCGGGTATTGATAATAGGGGGAAGTTGTGTTTGCGACTGTTTGCAGTTGCTTTTAGTTGGGAACGCCTACTTTGCATGTCATTAGCGATAATTATCGCTGACATGCAAAGCGGCAACAAAACGGCCACTATCGCCATTAAGCTGTCGCTAACAGCTGTTAGCGACAGCTTGCTAATAGGGCGATAAAAATATCGCCGCTTTATCGGCAAAAAGTGCCGCTAAAGTGGCGATACTGCCCTTGATAATATGCCCCTAACCGCGATTATTGTGAGGCTAAGTCCACCATGGCCTATCATCAAGGATTCCCCTATCGCTGGTGTTTTATCGCAGGATTTCCTGCGATATTCTCGCATTTCGCCGCTATCGCTGGATTTTTTATCGCCTTGGAGATAAGCGCTGCTAATAACGCGCTATCTCGGCGATGAAATCCAGCGATAGCCGGCAATAAAAAAAACTGCGCTAAGCGCGCTTTGCGATAATTATCGCAAATCGTTGCTAATATGTCCCTGAGTTTTATAATAAAGTTCAAATATACTTGCCATAAATATCTGAGTTCCATGTTAGACAAGATTTCGTCCCACGAACTGTAAGCATCATTTAAGATCTTATCTTCTGCCATTGTCAGTTCCCAGTGTCAGAGCGACACCTCTTTGTTTGAAGGGCTAGAGCCTTGTATCTGCTCCTCATATTACTAGCCATCTTTCTCGCTCCACTCTTTTATTGCCCATCATGACAAGAGTTGGATGTATTAGAATTTTGATGTTGTGTATATCAAATTATGGTCTTTCCATAACTGCCCCCATCTAGTTATGCCTATGTCTAACAGGGAAATAACCAATCTTTCTTCCATGCCACTCGAGTTCCAGGTTGAAGCAAATTGGGAGTACTATTCTAGTCCTAAAATTTCCCAAAAATACCATAGTTCTAGACAGGTTCTCAAGACATTTTCGGTGTAACATTCTAAAAGTCTTACATCGAAAGGAGTAGCAATAAAGGTGGAGGTCTGGGAGTGCTCAGCTACCTTATTTTAATTTTTTCCTGACTTTCCTCATTGAAAGTATCTAGCACACAATAGAGGCTGCATTGTATTTAAAAATGAGAAATGTACACATTTAATGCCACCACATCACTGAGAGGGAAGGCCCCCAAAAGCTATTTTCACTGTGGAAGGCCAAAGCCGTCCAATGAAAAAATTAGAATTTAGATTAAAATATTTACACTGCTATCGCGGGTTGGGGTCCAGCTAGAAAAAAATGAAACCACTCTTAATAATATTTATTTATGACCCAATTCAATGGTGGGGCAGGGGTTTTTAATAAATAATTTTGGAAAGTAACTTCTAGAAAGCTATCTTTTCCCTGACTGAAGGCCCTGGGGCTAATTTACATTAGCTCTCCAGCAGCTGTCCAGCAAGTGCTTGACCTTAGTGAGGAGTGAAAACTGCTCCCATAAACTTAAATACCTTGAAAGGGGCCTGGCCTGTCACAGGTAAATATCAGGTGACACTTGAAAAGAACCAGCCTTTGTCGCTCTAGTCAGGCTGACAGAAACCCAGTGGGATGAGAGCTCATTACTCTGGCGACACCTCTTAGTGGGCACATGGGGACTGGAAAAAGGAAGAAGGCGTCCCCATCTTGGATTTGGGGATGAACCTACTTGGTGTATCTGACCCGCACCCTATCACAATTGGCCTGTATTCCCACCTAGATCCTGGTAAACCACAACCATAGACTATCATTAGTGATTTTCTTTTTCTTGGAGCTTTTTCTTTTAAACCTTTAAAAATTCATATCTCTGATTCCTCTTATTAGAAATTTGTTGTTTTGATGTCATGTTTGTTAAGGCTCTCTCTATTTTTATAAATTGAATAAGGTTTTACCGTGTTGTGGTTTTGACTTTGTAACTGTTTTTGGTATTTCTAAATGCTTTACACATTATCTTTAAGTTAAGCCTGTCTGCTGTGTGCCATATCTACCAGGGGTTAGTGACTTTATTACTTGTGGTGGACTACCATCTTCCTCAAATAATATTTCACATTCTTACAACTACTACAAGGCACTGAAATTCAGCAGATGTGGCTGTGCTTACTTAGCTGCAGTGCTACAATAGGAATTTCCTGATGGTGAGACTAGAAAGCTCCTGTGGGTGGTCAAACACAAAAAGGGAGGAAAGCAACAAATACGAGCATGGAAACTGAGATGGAAAAAATCATCCAATCTTGAGCAAAGATTGGCTCTGTGGTGTATTTCATGCAGTGCTGTTTGCTACGGACAGCTGGAGCTGTCTGTAGTGAGATTGCAAAAATTAGCTAAGGCAATGGAGGTGCACAACCACTTCAGCAGCAAAAGGGTTAGTGATAGCTTGAAAATTGGTGCAAAGGAAGAACAAGATTTCAAAGTTGAAAAATAGATGAAAGATAAAGATCTTAAAGGAATATGAAAACTAATGTGAGGAATACCTCAGAATATAATACTTGAAATAAAGATAATTTATAAAAGGTAACATATAGACTATAAAACTGGCAGTATGTCCTTGTATAGTGTCAGACCATTTGCTGAACATCCTCCTTCTACCCAATATGAAACATTGCACTTGTCACTGTGACAAACCCCGGATGCTCCAGATGTAACATCTACTAATTGGTAAGCAAGGACAACCTAGCAATTCTGTGACCATGAAACATCTTGATGTCTGTTAAATAATCGACACCATCGTGGTTTGAAACTTCATTGCCAGACAGCAAACAATAGAAAATGAGCTGTCCTATTGGCAATGCACATGAAAAATCAGGGTCATGTAAAACGCAACTTGGAATTATTTGACTGCCTATGTAGATTTAAGGATCATGCAAAAGAAATTGTAAAACTATCTACCCACCCCAGTGCATATTATTTTCGAAACTTTGATCAAAGAATATGCAGCCAGTTTGGTAATAGACGTATAAACAATAAACATTCACACACAAGACTATGCGAGTCAAGGTCCCAAGCTCCTCTAATACCTTAGACTATGAAAAGTTATGCACAAGAATGCTTTTGGCCAGAGAGCCATCAACCTTACTGGCATCATCACTAATGTTTATATTGAGTCCTGTGGGTCTAATAGCTCGGAACACACAGAAAGCTCACGAGAAAACAAATGTGAGAGATGGGCCAACAATTCTTAACCACAGACAAAGCTTTTGGATGGAAGATGAGCTTCCATTGTTGGCCAGCTCATCTGTCTCATTACAGAATAGCTCTTATCCTGTATAAACCAGTCTTGGCTTTACCCACAAAGTTGCAGTGCAACCAATAAACTTGGCCATGTTACATTTGAATGAGTGTACCAGTGACCTCAGACATTTTTCTGACTTTGGTTGGCTTGAACTGTGAGACACAGCTCTACAGCATTGTTATATTCACAAGGCCTAGATGAACCAAATGAGACACTTAAAAATGATGGCAGATATCTAGAAGAAAATTAATCAGAAGCAAGGGTATCCACACAATACATTGAGAGTTGGCCACTTCTTCAAGGACAGGTTCAGCTCACATTGAAGTGGGAGACAAAACAGGGAACATGGTAGTATAGTCCACATCTCACTCTGTCCCTAAAGGGTAAATCAACATCATCACTTTATCTCTAGTAGGAATTTCCTCCTTTAAGTGGCATAGCACCTCCTGCTCTTTCACACACAGTTGCACAATCTCACTCCTTCTGACACACACTAACGCTTATCCTCACTAACTTCCACCAGCATCTATACTCACCTACCCACCTAAAGAGAGCAACACACACATACACTCACACAGTAAGAATGTACAAGCAGGAGAATGAGAAAGCAGCACCAGCTATAGGCCCAACATGTTTATTAAGTGTCATAAATAGTGCTAATTCCATGTTAGTGTCAGAAACTGTTCGAGGGGACAGAGAGTGACACCGTGGTGGTCACACACTTTGGCTTACCAGCTCACGAGAGCAAGACCTGCGCTCTGCTCGTTCTCTGAGAAATAAGGAACAACGGTGTGAAATACAGTGGCACTTTATTAAGCAATTCAGTAACACAGAGAACTGTTCATTTAAATGCGGCTCATCAACACATGAGCAGGATGAAATAAAAGCATTGACAATTTTCTAAAACATATTGTAAGTGAAGCAAAAATATTCAGGTATATATCAATTAATATGCAGCAGCCTAAAAGGGCAAGTCTTAAATGAGGGATCAAAAATAGGCAAGCGCCTAGAGGGCAAATCTTAAATGAGAGAGCAAAAACCATCCAGGGCTACACAATTTAAGCTAGGATAAATGCAATGAATTGGGTGTGGATGAGCTAAATTAGAGAGGCTGACAAAGTCAAAAGGCTAGCAATCAGAAAAGAGCATTACCACCTTGAGAATGGAAGTTCTAGGCCCAAGATCAGGAGAACGGTCGACCGGGAACCCTCACCATGCAAGGCACTGGAAGAAGAGTTCAGGGCGTGGACATGGGTGCAAACCTTTTATATGGCTTAATGCAGAACTCCCACCCACAGTTGACGTGGGCCCTGACGTGGGTCCTTGACCGCACGCTTACAGTAACTTTGGAAAGTTTTGTGAGAACACAGAAGTGGTACCATGGTGAAACTTGGTCTTAGCAGGTGGTCAGTGCTCTTGACCGCAAACATATTAAAAAAAGATAACTTTTAACGTAAGATGCTCGGAAATTAATATTTTATACATTATTTCTCTGTCATGCAGCCGCCTTTTCAGTTTCAGTTGAGCAAGCGTGGAAAGTTTCATAAGTAAAAATATTGCAAACATTGCTTGTGAAAGATCAAGATGTACCAGCAGAGTGTCACGTGCGTGTGGGCTAACCTTATTCTTGTAACTGTGGAAATTTACAAGGGGGGGGGCTGTGGTGGATGGCACAGGTCCCTGCTGTCAAGTCAGAGAGGCCTACGAGATTTGTTTTATTAAAAATGACAACAAGAGGCAGTGGCCTCTTGGGCCTACATGTGAAGGAGGTGGGCTTGGGCCTACATGTGTGTGTGCATCTAAGGAGGTGGGCTTGGGCCTACATGTTTGTTCATCTAAGGAGGTGGGCTACTGTGGCAAGTGCTAGGAGGCGGAAGGAAAATGGACAACTTAGGACATCTATCAGGGCCTGACTGGTGGGGCCTATATGGGAGTGTCATGCTGCCTGAGCAGAGCAGGATGGTACGTGGGATTTCTGCTATATGGTAGAACGGGACCCTACTTCATTTCCCTCCTCTTGTTCATTTTTGAACAAAACTCTCACATAGTATTTTGCTGGCCCTTCTTCGGTTTGGTACATACAGAGAGGATCATTTACGTAGACGCACTTAGTCTGAGCGGACAAGCTTGGTGTTAAGGTAACATACTGTCCATCATCAGTGCTAGGTAACTGTTCATATTCGTGAGGAGCACGTTCCTCCTTGATACTGTATCTAGGTGGTGGGAGTGGGGGAACTGTTGGTGTGTTGGGAATTGTGGCAGGGTCTGCTATTTCTAGGAATTCTACTTGCGTTGGGCCATCCCCATCCCCAGGAACACGGTCCATGACCTGGTAATGCGCATTGTGATGCACCCCTGTGTTAGCGTAATTCATTCCTACCACCTTGGTGCTAAATCTGTTGACACACCTGATTATGACCTGCGCACCGCAACACACTAACATCAACACACAGCAAATAGGTAGCACAATTTTCAAGATAGCAGACAGCCATGAAGGCATCCAGTCCAAGTTGAACCAGTCCGAAATGGGATCTGCTGCAGCACCTCCCTCCTCATGAATCTTCTTTCCCAAATTGTCCAAGTCCTCTATGGCCTTAGCAAGTGATCCGTTAGTGGCATCATTAGATGGTATGAAAGTGCAGCAGGATTTTCCAATCCGGGAGCATACCCCACCCTGCATAGCTGTGAGCTGATCCAGAACATATCTATGCTCTAGAACCATAAGCCTTAAAGGCCGTAACTCTTCCTGTATTGCGTTGAACCCATCTCGGGTGTTATTTATCAGAGTCATTAGTTCGTAGCGTGTGACCTGCAGCCACCGGGCATTAGCTGATGTTTGCCAGATGGGCCACAGGCCCCCAAAGAATTCCTGGGCGCCATTAAAAAGGTGAAATTCCTCAGGAACTTCGCTAAAGGCGTCGTTAGCAAAATATTGAGCACTCCTTCGGTGCCGGTGGAGCAGGGTGACATCACCTGTCATGGAGTGATCATGCACCTGGGAAATGTTGGATACCGGGACAACGAGATGCAGCTCGTGCACAGTGACCATGGTGCATAGGCCGTTCCATTGAGGAGGTAGCTAGAGATAAATGCGTTCTCCGCATGCCCAATAGATGTCCATGAGGCCGGAGGTGCCGTCTTGGAGGTCTAAATTAAAGATAGTGCTGTTGCAATTCGTGTTGCGACCCACAGGGCGTGTGCCATTACCTAGGAAGCAAAGGAGAGGATGTTTTAGCTTGTATGCTCTCTTCCATTTGTATGATGTGTCTTTACCAAAGGTGTATCTTCTAGTTTCCTGTGCCCACACCCCCCTGCACTGAGTCTCAACATCCCAATCAATATCGTGTTCATAGTCTGTATCTACGAATGGTTTTCCTAGGGAGGCTGCCTTACAGGTGAGATTGTGTGGACCATGCCATCTATTTTTGAAATAAATATTGGCCTGAACATGTAGTGCAGTCCTGAGGTCACAGGGGTATTGGGTCCTGCGTGAAGTGTCGTTTAGAATTAGCCTGCTTTCTTTTGCTTGGCATATTGGTGAGGGTGTGGTAAAGAGGAAATACCCAGCTTCCTTGAAGGAATCCTCATAACCCTGTATCAGTACCATAGGTGTTTCAACCGTGTAATCGTATTCTAACTCCCTCTGAAACTCTTGTGCATCAGTCACAACCTTGTGTGTGAGATACTTATAATCCCACGCTGTGGTGTTTACAAATACAGCGTCTAATTCTGCTGACAGAAATTGGATCAGTCCGTGTATATGGCAGAGAAACAAGTGGAGGAGACATTGGGCAGTTGGTGGTGGTATTTCTCGGGGAAAAATCATTGCGCCTACTGTATGAGGAATGTGTGAGCACACGTAGCATGACTCTTTCGTTACCTTTTTTCCTATTTCGGTCATGTGCTGGTACCACATGTTATCTAACAGGGCGTTATGGGCTCCATGATCCTCAGCTAATTTGTCAGGACCTGTGGAATGGAAGTCGGGCATGGGATGGTGGTGTGCAATGTGAACCAGTGTGTTTTGAAGAGCTGTTGCCCACTCTGGTTTGGCCTCGGGCTTTTTGCTTGGTCTGCGGGTCCTCTAAACCCTTGGCCTACCCCTTCTAAATCTGCGGGTGTTGCGGGAGTTGGGATGGCGGGGCACTGGAGGACCTATTGTTATATCCAGGACACCATCATCCGGGCTAGCGGTTGGGGATGTGGGAGGTGTGCTAGTGGGTGTGCTGTCAGTGGTACAATCGGGGAGTTGTGGATCTTCGGTGTGGTGTTGGAAGTGTATTCGGGCATATGTAACTGCTGGTACAAATGGTTGTTCTGTAAAAGGCGTGGTAGTATTTGCAGGATAATACAGCCTAATGGTTGTAAGGTAAAACATATACCAATTGAATGTTGCGAGTGCCACTGTAGCAATAATACAGAATGTTAGGACAAATGAAATACATAACTTGGCATCTCCATTATAGTCTTCATCAATGAACACGTGAGGGTCGTTGTCTTCTTCATCAAAGGAGGATGGAAATCCGCTGTCTTCATGGAGTGGTATCAGTGGTATGTCTTTTCCCTCCTCTAGTCCATTGGCTGAGGTGGTGGTGCGGGATCCAAGCGGATGTGGCTGCGATGGATCCATGCCTTTCTCTCAGCTACTCGTACTGCAGTTGGTGATGAGTCTATCACCTGGAAGGGGCCTTCGAACTTGGGGTCCTTCCAACGTCTGACGTTTTTCCGGACAAAGATCAGCGTTCCGGGACGGATTGGTGGGAGCTCAGGATCGGTGGGGCCCTTTTCTTTCCTCTTGGATACCTGGGTAGAAAGGAACTGCGCTGCGCTGGTTAGTGCACACAAATAGTCGTAAAGCTCAGCCTTAACTACCTCAGAGGATGATTCATTATCAGTTTTGGGGCGTGTGGACGGGACAGTTACATTTATGGATCGTCCAGTGACAAGCTGATGGGGCGTGAGGTGGTGATCCGAACTTGGGGAGTTTCTTAGTGCAAAGAGTACTATGGGCATGCAGTAAAGCCATTTCTTTCCTATGTGGCACTTATTTTGCTTATTTTATTTTTGAGCAAGCCGTTGAGGCGCTCACAAATGCTGTTGCTTTGTGGGTGATAGGCTGATGTCAGTTTGTGTTTAATGCCTAGCATTGTGGTCAGGGAGGAAAAGATGGCGTTTGAAAAATGACTTCCGTTGTCGGACCGGATGGCGTCCGGGACGCCCCAGCGAGAAATGACGTCACAGAGTAGGAATGTGGCTGCTGCTTTGGCATCGCAGTGGACGCAGGGTCCAGCTTTGATCCAGCGTGAAAATGGGCATACTACTACAATGAGATAGCGGTAATTTTGGCAGCGATCGATCATGTCGACATAGTCAATATGTAGTTCTTTGAAGGGGCCTGATGGTTTGGGAATTGTGGAAGCAACTGTCTTGAGAGTCGGGTTTGGGGAGTATTGTTGACAGATGAGACATTTATTAACAAAAAGTTGTATCTGTTCGTGGGCATTGGGAATGAACCAATCTGTCTGCAAGGTGGTGGACATGTTATCTCGGGTGACATGCGTAGGAAGGTGGAGTTGGTCCAACGCCACTTGCAATAAAGCCTGTGGCATCACAGGTTTCCCTGTTATTGTCTGTCTGTAAATGAAGTCGGCGGAGTCCTGTTGTACTCCCCTCTTCTTCCACAACTCTTTCTCTTGAGCTGGTGCACTTTCTTGTATTTCTCTGAGGTGTAATTGTGCAATGTGATCATATTGGTGTGTGGTGTCAATGTCAAATGGGGACAGGAATTGAGATGGTGTATTTAAAGTACCTTCATTTATGTTGTCTTGCTCTGTTGGAGGTAGTGTTTGGGCAAGTAAGATGGGGGCAAGTGGAACTTCTGGTGTTGTTTGAGGTGGGGGGCCTGTTGCTGGGGGGCCTCTGGCTACAGCCTTAGCTGCCCAATCTGCCAGGGCGTTACCTCTGGAGACAAAATCTTGGCCATTGGTGTGCGCTGCGCATTTGACTACGGCTACTTCAGCTGGTAGTGTAAGGGCTTCAATAAGTTCCTCCAGTAATTGCTTGTGAATGACAGGTGTACCATCTGATTTGAGGAAGCCACGCCTTTTCCAGCGAAGGATGCTGGAGTGTGTTGTTGTGGTGACGTATGCAGAGTCGGAGTAAATGGTAATGCGGTCATCAGCTCCAATGTTTAAGGCAGCTATCAGTGCTACTAGTTCAGCTGCCTGGGCTGAGTAATGTGATGGTAATGTAAGCTGCTGTGCAATATTTAGGGAATCAGAGGAATCATTCTGCTGTGCTCTAAGTACTGCAGCTCCTGTGTACCTGACTCCTGTTTCTTGATCAATGGTGGAGGAGCCATCAACAAAATATACAGTACTGTTTGGCAAGGGGTCCTCTTTTGCTGCTCCTGACTCATCTGGTGAATATGTGGCACAATCATGGGGGTCATCATCTGAAGTGGCAATGGGATGGGCAAAAAACGTGGCAGGGTTTACTGTGTGGCATTTGACAATTTTCAGAGAAGGCAATGACAGTATGACTTCGTAACCTGACACTCTTTGGGTTGTTAAGGTTGTCTTGGCTTTTTGTATTATTGCAAAGACAGCACGTTCGGTGTACATAGTCAGTGGGGAACCCATTACAATGGGGGTGCTTTGCTCAACTGCAAATGCTGCGGCAGCGAGGGCTTGCTCACAGGGGTAATGACCTTTCATGACAGAGTCCAGCATGCCGCTGAAGTAGGCAATGGGCTTATGGCCCATGGGGTATTTCTGGGTGAGTACTGCAGTCATAACTTGGCCATCACAGTGGGTGAATAGGTAGAATTCTTTTGTGTAGTCAGGTGATCCTAACACTGGTGCATTTGTTATCTCATCTTTGAGCTGGGTGTAGGCTGTTCTCATTTCAGGTGTCCACTCTATTTTGTTGTGTCTATCTTTGGCCATTTTTACTGCTTTCAGCAAAGGGGCAGTTATTGTTGAGAAATCAAAGACCCACTGACGGACATAATTCACTAAGCCTAGGAATTTTTGCATGTCTTTGACAGTTTGGGGTTCAGAGGTGCCTTTTATTGCCTCAACTCGATCTGGAGTGACTCGTCTGCCTGATGCTGACAGCAGCTGACCTAGATAGTGTACCTCTTTTTGGCAATATTGTAACTTTTGTTTGTCAACTTTGTATCCTCTTTGTGCCAGAGTGGTGAGTAAGGAGATGGTGTCTTTCCTGCATTGTTGTTCTGTGGGGCTGCAGAGCAGTATGTCATCGACATATTGCAGTAGGGTGCTGTCACATTGGAAATTGGACAAGTCTGTTTTGACAACTCTGTTAAAGACGCTAGGGGACTCACAGTTCCCTTGAGCCAGTCGGGTGTATGTCATTTGCACATTTCTGAATTGAAAAGCCAATAAGTATTGGCTGTCTGGGTGCAGGGGAACGCTGAAAAAAGCATTTTTCAGGTCGATGACAGAAAAATAGTACTGTGCATCGGGGGGGACGTTTGTGAGGATGACAGAGGGGTCTGGGACGATGGGGAACTCAGGTACGACTATGTTGTTAACGGGACGCAGGTCATGAACTAGCCTCCATTGATTTGTCTTCCCTTTGCACACAGGGAAAAGGCACGTATTGCAAGGAGAGATACAAGGATATATTACTCCTTGATCCAGCAATGCTTGTATGGTAGGGGCAATACCTTCCTGTGCGGCCTTAGACAAGGGATACTGTTTTATTCTTGGCAGGATAGCACCTTGTTTCAGAGTTATCTTAAATGGCGCGGCAGAGCTAATGAGGCCTACATCATTTGGGCCTGTTGTCCAAAGATGTGCTGGAACTTGAGCCAAATCTGCCTCACGGACAGAGTCATAGCTGGGGGTGGCAGTTGGTGTTCTTATTTCCACTGTCACTGAGATGGGCACATTGTTTTGATAGATAATCTCAGTTTTGTAGTAGTCTTCAGGGGATCCAAATAACTGGGCATCTGAAATGTCTCTGACTAACCCTTTAGGTTCAATGAAAATGACACAAGCCCAAGTGTGAGCATTGTCATCGCATGCCAGGAATGCGCCGTAGGTGGGTGTTATCGCAAGGGCGCATATGGCTAGGGTCACGTGCTTGTCTGATATCTGTGAGCCTAATGCTTGGGGTCTGAAAAGAAACTCTTTTGGTAACTGAACAGTGCGGCCTTGCAATTCGGGAGTTGTGGCGACAATAGTGTGGACAGCTGCAGAGAAGGCGTGCTCATCCACTGGACGTGCTCTGACCTGGCTGTTTAAGGAAGAATTTGCAGTGACTGCCATTATCCTAGTTAGTGGGGTACCTGGTATGGAGCAAATCATTGTTCCGTTCTCATCAAAGTGGATAGTCATGTTCAGTTTGGCCATGAGGTCACGTCCTAAGAGATTGACTGGGGACCTTGGTGAATAGAGCAGTGGCTGTTCCACTACATGGCCTCCTATCTCAATTGATACTGGCTTGGTGAAGGGGACCCTTGCTATCGCCCCAGAGAATCCCTGTGTGTCCGCTATCTGATCAGAAATGGGCAGAGGGCCACCTGTAATGCAGGAGTATGTGGCACCTGTGTCAACAAGAAAGCTGTATGTTTTGTTATTTATCGTAACACAAGCAATATGGTCCTCCTCAGTATTGCTAGTGCATGACAAAATTGGGCACACAAGAGTTGTCTGTGGGCTGTCCTAGCCAGTGTATCCTCCAGTCTGATATTGCTGGATGGTGCCCTGGGTAAATGGGTTGCTGGAGGCAATGATTGTTCCTCCTAGGGGTACAGTGTTTTGCGTTTGGGGGACCACCTGATAAGCATATGCTTGCTGTGGCTGTGCAGGTGCTGGCTGTGGCTGTTGTATCGGAACCTGCACCTGTTGGACCGATGGCTGAACTTGAACAGATGGCTGTACTTGAGCCATTATGGGTGCTTGGAGCTGCACTTGTTGCATTGTTTGCTGCTGTACTGGTTGGGCATAAGAGTATAGTATTTGGGGCTGTCGAGGCTGTTGTTGCATGTGCTGCTGTTGTTGGAATTGTGATGGTGCTTGGTAACCGGGACCCATGGACTGCTGACCCATATCTCGTATTTTAGTGCGGCAATCTCTTTGCATGTGGCCTACTTTCTGACAATAATAGCAGATGAGCTGTTCTGGCTGTTGTGGAAACCTTTGCTGTCCCATCCCTCGCCCTCGTCCCTGTACGCCTGTGTTCCTGTTCACATTTTGTCTGGTATTGTAGTAGGGCTGTATGTCATTGCTGTAAGTAGGTGGTGCTGGTACGTATTGTATAATTGGCTGTGGCTGGACGTACTGTATGGTAGGCTGTGGTTGGGCTTGTATGTATTGTACGGCAGGTTGTGCTTGAACCTGTTGTGGGGCAGGTTGGGCGTTGCCTGTAAGAGCATTCATAGCAGCCTGGGGGAATGATGTTACTGCCGTCATTTGAGTGACAGGTGCAGCCAACATGACTGTGTCTTGATTGTCTTTTTTCTTATTAAGTTTCTGCTGCACCAATTTGGCAGCGGCATTCTCTATGGCCAACTGTCTATTCTTTTCCTGTTCTTGCCTCTTCTTGCAGTAATGTATAATGTGGTCTTGTATCTCAGGCCATGGCTTACATTCCATTGCTACTATGCCATCTAATTTTTCCTGTACTTCAGTTGGCAGACCCTTTTTTATTGTGTGGTAAAACAGTCTTCCGTACCCTCCTGTAGCATCCCATCGTTGCCCTAACTCCTGATGCCATTTTTCTTTCATTCTAGAAAGATAGTTGGCAGGGTCTTCATTTGGTTGCATGGTCTGTGACAACAGAGCCCCAATATCGGGAACATCAGGAAATTTTCTGCGCAATTCAGACCATACTGACGTTCTGATCTCATTAAAGGAGACACCATCATGTTTGGTGTTCGTTTTTGTGAGGTTGACATGAACACGCGTGAAGAGATCTTCTGCGTCTTCTCCGATGAGGGAGATCAGCATGCTTTTCACATCTCCTATAGCTATGTTGTTACCTGCGGTGTGCTTTTCAAAAGCCGCAATCCACTTTCCAGCACCCTCCGTGAGGGGTGGGAGATGTTTTTAAAGATTTTCTTTGTCTAGTGTAGACCACGGGATATAGATGGGGGGATCAACTGAGTTTTTGTACAGCAGTGGCATCTGGCGCATCACTCCTGAGCATGGCACAGTAGGCCCTGTAGAGTCATGCTGGCGGGCATATTTCTGCCAGACCTTTAAACTCTCCCGCATGTACTCATAATCCCAATCCTCATCTCCTAATCCTTTCAGAATACATTCAACTGCTGTTGCCATGTACTGAGGCTCAAAAGAGCCTTCTCTTGGCCAAGGGAGCATTTGCGGTGCTAAGGGTTCTGACCAGCCCGCCAAGTCATCTGAAAAGGGGTTGACCGCATAGTCTGAGCCTTACCCTAGTATGACTATCTGATTGGGTGTGAGACCGTCGCTAGTTTGTGGTGTGCATGGTCTGCTGAGACACATGTTGTGATGATTTTTCATTCTAATGGTACGCAAGGAAGTGGAGCCCGAGACGTCATATAGTATGTCGTCTGGGCGCCATGTGTCCCCAAGACTTTACGTTTCTGTGCTTCGGTGGACCTGACCTTCCTTCTTACAGCTTGGTCTTCTGCCTGTGGGTGCTCAGCAAATAAGGGATTGTGACCTTCTCGTACCAGTGTCCTTTCCAGCCCTAGTGCTGGCGGTGGTTGGTATACCTGGTGTGTGTTGGTTACTGTTTGTGTTATCCCTGAGGCGGCAGAGTCACACTGGTGGGGGTGCTCACCACCAAGTGATCGTGTAGCCCCCTCCCTATTTTGTGAGCGCTCCTGTATGAGCTGGTGCAGTGTGGGCCGTGGTGGTGGTACTGGCGTGCCAGTCTTATTGAGCAGGTCCGAGAATGCGCCCTGAATGTGTTCTAGTTTCATTGACATGCGTCTCAACCTGTCCAAGTGGCCTGGAGGGCTGGGTGACCGATGCATGTGTAATAGTTCTTTTTCAAGGTGCTCTGGTGAGATGCTTTCCAGGCTTGGGCTTTTACTCAGGTCTGCCTTTGTTCTGCAGTTCTCGTAGGAGACGGGGGTGACCTGTTAGGGGGGCAAGCTGTCCCTCAGTCATGCACAGCAATGGTGGGTTGTGGAACTCAATGAGTTGCTGCTGAGCTGTCATAAGGCCAGACCCTTGTCCCTCGCACAAGGGCGCAGTGGGAGTGAAAGGCAGCCTAGTTTGGGGTGGGAGGCACGACTTTGGGAATAGTTGCGTGCCGGTGTCAAGGAAGGGGTTGGTGGCATCGGCTTGTTTAGTGCCAGTGTCACGGAAGGCGTTGCTGGCAGTGGCTGGGCAGCGAGAAGATACGGAAGAGGCAGAGTCAGAGTCTTCTTCTTCCTCTGGGCGTAGTGGTACAGTACTTAATGTTGACGTAAATTTCAGTGAGAGTTGGGCATCTATATGGCCTGGGAGTCCTGATACTGCTGTCTCCATTATTGTACCGTGGGGGAGGGGCATGTGTGTGTTCTGATGTTCGGTCAGGTGCGGGTATACATTACTGGAGGGTCTGGGTGGAGTCTGTAATCTGTCCATGTGGTGGTATGGGTGACTGGGTGATGTGTGGGAAGTCTGCAGTTCATCCGTTTGTGTAATGTCTGTGTCTGGACCGGGGTGTGGTGAGGGAGATGCATCGCTTGGAAGTAGTTGGGAACCAGCAGCCGGACAATTGTTGGTGGTAACTGGTAAATCTGGTTGCTCCTTATGAGTGCGTTCAGAATACATACCGCTAAAGTGGTATGGGGGGGAGGCGGAGGAGCAGTGGGTGTGGCTGTGTTGGTCGTGTCAGAGTGTTTTTCAGTCTTGTCTTTGAAAATGCGCCAGAGGTCTAGGGTAGCCTTTCGCTTCTGTAGCTTAGGGCCGGAGTACTTGGTGTCTAGGAAAGTGGTAGCATGATCTAGTATGGCTGCATTAAAACTACCTTCTGAGGGCCATGGGTGACTCATGTTTTTTGTGCATTTATGAAGCTCCCTGCAATGTTTGAGTATACACTGTTCTTGTGTTCCAAATGTTTTCAAAACGTGCTGCAATGGAGTTGCCATGTTGCTGCTTGTAAGGTAGGGCGCTATAGACTAGGCCTGAGTTGGAGATGGTGTTGGTGTGGGGAGGTACGTGGTACTTGTACTGGTGTTTGCACGTTCAGGTGCTAGGGTCAATATCTCTGATGAGTTCGTGTGCCACAGTCTGAATGACAATGTCGTATACACCGTCCTGTAAATTCGCGCTCTTGGGCAAGAGTGTAAAGAGGGAAGCGAAGCTGGCCGTCAAAGCAGGCCTCAGCAATGTAACTCTGGAGTGGGTGCCTTGGCCAAGTGCTTGATAATATTGCAGTGAGTAGTGAACCTGGGGGACGTATGATGAAAAATATGTGAAAGTGAGTGGATGTTTTATACACTGTAGAGCTCAGTATGCTACTCATGAAGAACTATTTGGAAGCGCCGCGCTTTCAGGGTGAATGTCGCTAATTTAGAAAGGGATGTAATTAGGTATTAGGAGAGGGTTGGGTATAAGGAGTAGTGGGAAGGACGTCTTTTACTAGCTCGTCTCCTATTGCGTTAATAACAATATGGTATATTATTTCTCTTAAGTCCAGTTCCTGTGGTCCGGTGTATATTCCGTCAGGGGAGAAGTCAGGGAATTGGAGCTGGTTACGAGAGAGAGCAGCAATGACCTTGCTTTGTAGTGGGTTGCGTGTTTAGGATGTGGTTAATGTGGTGGGTATCTCCAAGCCTGGGGATATTAAGCGGATACATATGTAAATGCAATCCGGTGTTTTGTGAACAGAAGTACCTAAAATTCTGTTCATGAGGACCAGTAGTAGATGGGGGACGAGAGTGTTCCCTGAAATGTCAGTGCTTGCAAGGTTTTGGTTCTTTGACTTTAGTGCCAATGGGGTGTGGGAAGGACGGTGCTAGTGAGAACGTTATCTGTTGTGCATGGGTGTAATCAATCCCTAAAACTTGAAATATGGTGAGAAGGACAGTACTTGCTAAGGGTGTAACGTGGACAAAGGAAGATGGGTGACCAGTGGAGAGACCTACAACGTGATTGTTAACTAAATATACAAAAATGTGAGATGCTGTGCTGTCAGGGGAGGGGTCACACATTCCCTAAAGTGACTGGAAGTGCGGAGGGGGGCAGGCAGGGGGATGCACGATCAGGACGTCTGGTGAAGGGTCCTGCAGGTCCACTGAATAGTCCTGCAGGAGTGCCGCGAGGAATGGGGACACGTTACCAGGAGAGGGTGGTTGGTGGAGATCACTGCTAGAGGCGGATGGTGATACTGTGGGAGAGGCAGGGGCGGCAAGATCAGGGAGTGTTGCTGCTTCAGAGAGTGGCGCGGAATGTGTGGAGTCTGTAGTAGACTCACTGTCTGTGGGGATGACAATGAGGGAGGCAGCAGAGTAGGTAAAGCTCAGGGAGGACGTGGAGGAATTAGAAGATTGATCAGGCCAAAGCAGATCAGGGCGAGTGGTGTCTGGGGGTGGTGGAGGCTGGGAGGAAGCGGTGGCTGAGGGAGGTAAGTCTGTGAGAGATAATAGGGAGAGGCGTATTTCAGTGGTAGGTGTGAAGGTGATCCCTAGGATATCCCAAGCAACATCAAGAACGTCACTCTGATGGCGAGTGAGGGGAATAAAGCGATCAAGGGAGGCGTGGTAGACTGCAGTGGCTGTGCCACGCACTGAATGAATAAGAAGGCTAAGAATTTGCGGGGGATCAAGGGACATACCGGAGAGGGCGGGGGTAAGGGAGCTTACAAGGGGAATGGAGATACGGCTCTACCCCCCTTTGGCTACCAATTGGCTTGGACAAATGGTAGGCATAAGTGTGAGAGACAGAAAAAGAGGCGCAATGAAGGTGCAATGTTGAATGGTGGTAAGTGAACAGCTACCTAGCGGGGTTGTTGATGCTAATGAAGAAAGAATGGAGGCAACCCAGACAACAGCTACCTAGCGGGGCTGCTGATGCTAATGAATAAGAGATAGAGGCAGCACAGACAACAAGAAATAACTAGCAGCCCTGTCACTCGGCTATTCAGTGTAGAGTTGGCAAGGCAGCACCAGAAGGGGCGGGGCTGGGAGGCAACTGTGGTGGGGCAGCAGGGCGAACAAATGCTTAAAAAGAAACAGAAGCACGAAAAACAGAAACAATAGACAATAAGTAGATAATTATTACATACAATTGATGCATATGCAAAAATAATCGTGATCACAATAATAAATGTGTTTCAAGAGATGGAGGAGGGAGAGAGCAGCTGTTGAGGACAGAACAGGGAGGGGCGGTGTGAATCTGTGAAGGGGAGAGGTGCACTTCCTCTTTCTGGCAGCGCGCTGAGCAGAAGAAGGCGGGTGGAATCTGCGAAGGGCACAGAGCCTCTGAGAGAGGCACTTCCTCTTTTCGGAAGTGCGCAGCTAAAACTCGAGAGGTGCGCCTGGCAGAGAGAGATATTAATTGTGTAGATAAGAATAAGAAGACACCCAATACATACAGAATGGAATCGTAAGAAAAGGAGAAGGACACGGCAGAAAGGGAGAAGAAAGAATGAGTGAAAGTACCGGGAAGAAACCTGGTAAAGTAAATGCGCATTTAAAAGAGAACCTTATCATTAGATACACATGAGAAATAGGAAACACAATAAGTCAGTAGAATGTTGTAGAGCACAACCTACAGACCGCAATACAGTAATACTTAAAGCACTGTAGAATTTAGACACTGTCGTACAGTATCAAGGACTTCAAACCTGCAGAGAATTCAGGACACATGCCCAGGACTCAAACCTGTGTAGAACATGTAGACCACACCCTATAGAGTACAACGCAGCAGGACTCCAACCTGTAGTCAGAATTTAGACACTTGTGCACAGTGTCAAGGACTTCAAACCTGTAGAGAATTCAGGACACATGCCTAGGACTCAAACCTGTGTAGAGAATTTAGACACTGGGGACAGTGTCAAGGACTTCAAACCTGTATACAACTCAAACCTGTGTAGAGAATTTAGACACTGGGGACAGTGTCAAGGACTTCAAACCTGTATACAACATCACCACTCAAATCAATACTGAAAGCAATAC
Source organism: Calotriton arnoldi (assembly GCA_963921515.1). Classification (NCBI taxonomy): domain Eukaryota; kingdom Metazoa; phylum Chordata; class Amphibia; order Caudata; family Salamandridae; genus Calotriton; species Calotriton arnoldi. The sequence goes on from CAWUFW010018593.1 coordinate 89,543, forward strand.
CGTCAACCTGTAGCAATAACCACCGTTACACACAGTAAAAAAGAAAAGCACTAAGAAACAATGCTGAAAAATGTAAATAGAAGGCAAATAGAGGGAAACCAAAATGGGGCCAAGGAGAGCAGAGCGGAAAGAGCTGAAAAACCACTTCGAGGTGTGACCAGCCACACAGATTGTCGTGCCAAGACAGCAGACCACAGGGGGACGAAGGAGCAACCACAAGCAGTACCCCGGGAGGCTGAAGCAGCCAGACCTACCCCTCCTCACAGGCCACACCGTTAGCAAATTCAAGGAAAAAGAAAAACAGTCCCTGACTTACCCGGGTGGTCGTGAGGAGAGGAAAGGGCGGGGCAGCCACAGGTGTGCCCTAGGTCCGCACTGTAGAAAAGCCGACTGGCACGAGACCTTCGTGGTACGCCAGCTGTTCGAGGGGCAGAGAGTGACACCGTGGTGGTCACACACTTTGGCTTACCAGCTCACGAGAGCAAGACCTGCGCTCTGCTCGTTCTCTGAGAAATAAGGAACAACGGTGTGAAATACAGTGGCACTTTATTAAGCAATTCAGTAACACAGAGAACTGTTCATTTAAATGCGGCTCATCAACACATGAGCAGGATGAAATAAAAGCATTGACAATTTTCTAAAACATATTGTAAGTGAAGCAAAAATATTCAGGTATATATCAATTAATATGCAGCAGCCTAAAGGGGCAAGTCTTAAATGAGGGATCAGAAATAGGCAAGCGCCTAGAGGGCAAATCTTAAATGAGAGAGCAAAAACCATCCAGGGCTACACAATTTAAGCTAGGATAAATGTAATGAATTGGGTGTGGATGAGCTAAATTAGAGAGGCTGACAAAGTCAAAAGGCTAGCAATCAGAAAAGAGCATTACCACCTTGAGAATGAAAGTTCTAGGCCCAAGATCAGGAGAACGGTCGACCGGGAACCCTCACCATGCAAGGCACTGGAAGAAGAGTTCAGGGCGTGGACATGGGTGCAAACCTTTTATATGGCTTAATGCAGAACTCCCACCCACAGTTGACGTGGGCCCTGACGTGGGTCCTTGACCGCACGCTTACAGTAACTTTGGAAAGTTTTGTGAGAACACAGAAGTGGTACCATGGTGAAACTTGGTCTTAGCAGGTGGTCAGTGCTCTTGACCGCAAACATATAAAAAAAAGATAACTTTTAATGTAAGATGCTCGGAAATTAATATTTTATACTTTATTTCTCTGTCATGCAGCCACCTTTTCAGTTTCAGTTGAGGAAGCGTGGAAAGTTTCATAAGTAAAAATATTGCAAACATTGCTTGTGAAAGATCAAGATGTACCAGCAGAGTGTCACGTACGTGTGGGCTAACCTTATTCTTGTAACTGTGGAAATTTACAAGGGGGGGGGGCTGATGCCTCGCAGCGCGGTGGATGGCCCAGGCCCTTGCTGTCAAGTCAGAGAGGCCTACGAGATTTGTTTTATTAAAAATGACAACAAGAGGCAGTGGCCTCTTGGGCCTACATGTGAAGGAGGTGGGCTTGGGCCTACATGTGTGTGTGCATCTAAGGAGGTGGGCTTGGGCCTACATGTTTGTTCATCTAAGGAGGTGGGCTACTGTGGCAAGTGCTAGGAGGCGGAAGGAAAATGGACAACTTAGGACATCTATCAGGGCCTGACTGGTGGGGCTTATATGGGAGTGTCATGCTGCCTGAGCAGAGCAGGATGGTACGTGGGATTTCTGCTATATGGTAGAACGGGACCCTACTTCAAAACTTAACTTATGCTCAGTGCATGAGCAAAATTTCTCTACTCTTACAATTTACAAAAGTGGGTTTCAGTTTTGCTGAGCCAAAATGTTAACTTTGCTTATGTGCGAGCTGAGACAGAGTGTGTGTCTTTGTCTTTTTCTGTGTGTGTGGGGGTGTGTGTGTATGTATGTGTGTGTGAACATGCTCGCGCATGCTGAGTGAGGGTGTGTACACATGTGTACGTGTGATGAGGCAGTGTGTGTGTGTGCATGTGTGTGTTTGTATGTATGCATGCACCATGCGCTGAGTGAGTGTGTGCGCCCATGCATGCATTTGGTAAATAAGACAAAAGAGTTGTGGAGTGGTGGAGTGGTCCCTCAAAGTGGCTGCTTCAAGCTCTACATTCAAATGAATTTGCTGGCTTTTGTGCATGGTACCTCATAAGTCATCCTTTGACTTTTCCCTTGATGGAGTAGAAATTTAATTTATTTGTAGGGGTGCATTGTAATCACGTGTAGAACGCATCCGCATATAATCTTGCAATTATGTTAATGTGAAGTGTTAGAATCGTGAAATGTATTGACATAACTATGTGACATGTTTTTGGTTATTGGTGAATAGTATGGAGAATTAACGTAGGAAATAAATGTAACTAGTAGAAAACGTTAACATAAAGAACCCATGTTGTGAAGTTAATGTCACTCATTCTCTGAATGTGATTAATAATGATATTTCTATTAGTAGGTAAATGTGTTAGCCGAAAACGCCATAATGATCATGCAAATCATGATGCTTGAAGTGACATGTTCTTACGTTAGCAAAAGTCGTAGGCCTAAAATGGAAGTCCCTGAAAACTCTCACTTTAGAATTAATGGTTTGAATTTCATGTGCACTGTAGAATCTGTTCTTTCTCACATTTTGCATTGCAGGTGGGGGAGAATTCTTTTAGATAAAATAATGTCTTTGTTTTATTAGCTAGGCAAGGAGAGAAGAAGTTACAATTGCATGGTTTGGAAGTGATAAAGATGGAGGCGGATTCACACGGGAGAAGGCATGGGTTTGCTACGAGAAATGCACATGGAGAACATCGTGGAAAAGTACCCGCATGACTGTGTCCATTGTGAAGTGTGTGCACGCCGTGCATTAAGGGAGAGCTACCTGTGGATAACTGTTTGTTGGAATTAGGGAAAGTGTCCACTTCTTTCTTGCTTTCAGAGATAGAGCATCTCAGAACAAGCTCTTTCTAATGACAGTAGCTGTATGCTACTTGACCCATTGATGGTGGAGAGACTTCTTAGGAAGACTCCACGCACTGACACCTTTTTCCTTTCCATTGAAAATGCTTACGTAGGGATGTCATCTTAGCACTAGAGTAGGGATGGATTTAATGCTTTTTACTCATCAGCCCTCGATGCAGGGGAATTTGGAATCATGCTTCCTGACTTTCTATATCCTACTTCTTGAATTGATAGTCTTGTTCATGTTGCACCGTCTAATTTGGATGCGTAAATTTGGCTTCATTCTAATTCCTTTAAATTTATATACCCTCATGTTGAGGTGTTTCTATGTTCAGTTATTTTTGGCTTTGTAATAAATTATCTAACTTTATATAGTCTCCGCGATTTATTATGTATCCAGTAGAGTTATTGGCTAACTGCTTATGTATTAATGAATTTCTCCCCTTCACACTTCCATGCTGCGAAAAAGAATCGTTAGTGATGGTCTAGAACTAATGGGCCCTGGCCTTTCACCCTCAAATATTATTCTCCTGTTTTCTCATCTGAAAGTTGGCTGTTGCATCTTATATATTTTTAAGGCTCTTTCCTCACTCACACCTGAAATCTAATGCTTGAGGTACATGAACATGGAAGCAAACTAACTGGATTCAACACTGACACTTCCTCACCAATAGTTGATGTCTTCTGCTGTCACACATTTGACAGTGGTCGATGTGTCTTTTGTCAATTATAAACCCCTCCGATTTATGTCTGGAACAAATTAATAGGGGAGCATGGCTGAGAACCGACAAGATGCTTTCATTCACGACAGTCCCCTCCACCTATCATTCATCTCTCCTCACAAATTTTGCATTAGCCCATGTAGCTTTCCCAAGGCTCAAGCCGACAATCCTATCTAAAATCAGGAAACTTGGGAAAGATTGAATAGAAACAAACAGGCAGGATTTTTCTGGCATTCTTCTCTCTCCTCGCCGGGTTGAAAATGTCGTAAAGGCTTATAAAGACTCGGCTCCTTGTCCTTAACAATAAACTGGGTCCAGAGGAAAGCACAAGTGGAAGCAAGTGAGGGAATTTTGAAACAAATAATCATTCTTGTTAGCCCTGTCAGCCTTAGGGCGGTCTTCCCCCCCAACTTTTGCCTTCCTCCTCCATTTTTTCTGATCTAGTTTTTGCTGGTCGTCGGACTCTGAGCACCTTACCACTGCTAAACAGTCCTAAAGTGCATGTGCTCTCTCCTCTAAACATGGTAATATTGGCTTATACCCAATTGACAAATTAAATTTACTTAAAAGTCCCTAGTTAAGTGGTACTATGTACCCAGGGTTTGTAAATTTGAATGCTACAAGTGGGCCTGCAGCACTGATTGTGCTACCCACTTAAGTAGCCATTTAAGCATGTTTCAGGCCTGCCATTGCAGAGCCTGTGTGTGCAGTTTTAAACTGCCATTTCGACCTGGCAAAATAATGTTTTTGCCAGGCCCAAACCTTCCTTTTTAACATATATAAGTCACCCCTAGGATAGGCCCTGGGCAGCCCAGAGGGTAGGGTCCAATGTATTTAAAAAGTAGGACATGTACTTCAAAGTTTTACATGACCTGGTAGTGGAAAACTCGTTTTTCTCCTCTGCAAGGCCTATCTCTGCCATAGGATAATGTTGGAGTTGCCTTATTCCAAATGGGAAGGGACAACCAGCCCATGTTTGGTGTCTCTGGAATCCTAATTTAAAATCTTAACTTATGGTGAAGTCGGATTTTAAAGTATAATTCTAAAAATGCCACTTTTGCAAAGTTGGCATTTTGCCTTAGCCATTTGGGGCCATATGTACGAAGGCATTTTGCATTTCTTAACGGTGCAAATCAGAGTTTCGGGGCATTAGGAAATGCAAAATGCCATTTCAGCATGTACGAAAGGCATTTGCCGTGGTGCTAAATGCGATTCCTACCTAGTAGAAATCGCATTTTGGAAATCAAAAAACAGGAAATCGCAAATAGAGATTTCCAAATTGCAAATCGCTACCCGCATGTACAACGGATTTCCCAATTGCAACTTGTCACAAAATGGTTATGAAATGCAATTACCATTGATCTGGGTCAAGTGGTAACCAGTTGCAAACTATAAAAAGGCACTCAAAATGCATCAGGCTCTTTCACAATGGCAGCTTTGTACGTTCTGGCAAAAAGGATGAGGATTTTGGCTTGAAGGCAGAGAAGGAGGAAAGACAGTAGAGGATATTTAGGGTGAGGGTCATCCCTTTGGAACAGACTAAGGAGGAGATTTATGGGAGGTACAGACTCAGTCAGGCAATACTTGATTTAATTGCTGAGTTACAACTTCAGCTACAGGCCCCAACACCCAGAAACAATGCAATCCCACCACATGTGCTGATATTGTGGTGCCTGCACCTCTTAGTTTCTGGGAGTTATCAGGGGTCATAGCAGAGGTGGAGGGGGTGTCAGAAAGTGCCTTTTCCAGGTTCATTCGCAGGATTCTGGACATCATGGTGAGCAAAGTTAACCAATATATATATCATTCTCCAATAACCCCTAATTATTACAACAAACCAAATTGATGCTATACAGGGTAGCACAATTTCCCAGTGTTATTGGTGGTGTTAATGGCACAAATATTTCTATATGTCCTCCCTCAGCAACTGAATACAAATATGGGAATAGGAAAAGCTCACACTCCCTCAATGTGCAGGTAGTGTGTGATGCCCCCTGTATTATGACAGATCTTGTGGCCAGATTCTCAGTCAGCACCCACGACTCATTCATGTTCCGCCACAGTGGAATACAAAACTGACTGTCACTGGGTGAATTTGACGATGGTTTCCTATTAAGTAAGAGAATCGCAGACTCAATTAATACAGTGGCCAGGACAGTGTGTGTAATGTGAACTAATGGTGTTCCTTATCATGCTCTAAAGGCGACAGTGCATATGCCTTACATCCCTGGATATTCATACCTTACCTCACTCCAATGACAAGAAGTGAAAGGCAGTACAACAGAACACACAGGACAACGTGTTCTATCATAAAAAGGACATTTGGGATCCTAAAGTCCTGGTTTCGCTGCCTCTACAAGACAGGCGGGGCACTACTGTACAGACCAGATACATGCTGCAAGATCATCACCACATGTGCTATAATGCACAATATTGCAATGAAAAAGGGCCCGCACAACATCTCCATAGAGCCTGATTCTGACTGATGGTGAATTACCACCACTACAGGTGCAGTAGGATGGTACACGTGCAGCAGAGTGACGTGCATGATGCACAGAGATCACCAACAACTATTTCTGAGGTAAGAGTAATTAAAACAACTTATAATGAGACTGTAGGAAGGTGGAATCTGACTACATGGTTGCCCCCACTTTTTTTTCTGGTGTTTTGATGGTTTTTGACTTAGTTTGGCTGGGAACCTGCTATTCAGGTCCCCAGCCTATCTGCTTTCTCTTATAAATTGATTCGATGTACTTTAGGTACACCACAGATTGGATTCTGGAGTGCCCTTATAAGTCCCTAGTATATGGTATACTATGTACCCAGGGCATAGGTACCCCAGAGGCCTACCAGGGGCTGAAGCATGTATTGTGCCACCCCTGGAAAGCCCTCCAAAATGACACCACAGGACTGCTACAGCAGCCTGAGTGAGGTGGTGCATGCACCCCTTACAGAGATATAGGTTCACTATATCTCACCCTATCACTGCACATATAATCCTATCAGTCACCCCTATGGCAGGCCTTATCAATCCTGAAGGCAGGGTGCTTGGTCTTATGTGAGAGGGTGCCCATGCATGAGCAGAGTCCCTCTGCAGCCTTTGGAATCTCCTCTCCGGGGTTGTCTGTGGTGCAGCCTGACCATATACTCTTAAGTGCATTATATCCTCGCGGTAAATGCTAACTTTGGGATGGCTGCACGGAAACATGTCGTGTTTGGTGTCAAACACCTTGGAATCATACCCCCACACCAGTAACTGGTGTGGGAGTATGATCCCACCCTTCTAGAGGGCGAGACATGACAGCACCGGTATACCCGGTACCAACTAGACAGAGCCCTGGCATCACAAAATGGATGCTGCAGCCACAGACACGAGTCTGGCCTCCTGCTGCTGACCGAAACTCCGGCAGGGGAGGCCTGGACAATAGGTTTCCTGTCACAGGGAGGTGTCACCACCTCCCAGACAGGCCTTAGTGGATTGGGGCTGGGTGGGTGCACTCCAAGAGTGCTTTGAAGTCCTGCACTGGGGGCACATTTGGTGTCCTCGTGCATACCCCAGTTCAAACCGGTTGCAGGGGCTGCCAGCCCCTGCTCTGGCACGAAACTGGACAAAGGAAATGGGTGTAGCCACCCCTCTTTCTAAACCTTTCCATAGGTGGGTCCCCTGAGTTAGTCCAACCCCTTTATTAGGTATAAGTAAGGAACCCCTGGCAACAGGACTTTAGATATCCCTGGACGAAACTCTGCAACTGAATCCTGGAACTTCGACGCTCTACTCAAGACTAGAGGACTGAAGAAATCTCCCTTGGGGTCAAGGAGTGACTCCCTGCTTGGCAGGCACCAACAAAGCATTTGCCGGTCTGCATCTCCAAAGCTCCTGCCGGACTCTGAAGTAATTGCAGCCCAGGAAGATGATTTCCAGATTTCTCAGAGGCTGACCCGAGTCCCCAGCAAAGCTGAAACCCGCAGCCCTCACGAGTGACGTGGAACCGGAACTCCTGGACACCATGCACATTTGCTAGTGCACTAACTTCTCGACGTCTCTTGAAGTCCTGCTTTGGGTTACTTGTAGCCCAGGCCCCGAGCACCATTTGCACTGAAGATTGTAAGCCTATACTCCACGAGTGTTCCATGGGCCCACTTCTTGCATTTCCGCTTGAGGCTCCTTCGCGATCCCTGGTCCATCGACTGGTGTGTCTCTGTGAAGGCAACTCTGATTTTCTTTGGACTTTCCTGGTTGCTCCAGACGTGCCTTGACTCCCCACCGAGTGGTGAGTCCCTCAGACCTTGCTGGTCTGCACAGAAGCATCTTTCTTTTTTCTGCATGGATTGCTGTTGCCAAGGCTTGTTGTGTTTAATCTGGACACCAACGCTGCAGCACTCGACATCCTTTGTGGAACAGCTCGAATCCAGCTCCTGGTTGTCGTCGACGCCTCCTGAGCCTCGTGGCTGAAGAGTCAAGCTTCACCTCTTTCACCTGAAGCACCCGGCATCAGTGGGCATTCGACTATCGTGCCCCTGGTTACTGGCAAGTGACCCAGACTCTGTTCCCTCTGCTTTCAGGTTCTCCTCATCTCCGAACCAGGCTTGGATCTCTTCGGACACTTCGCATCTTCCCGGCAGCAGCACTTCTTTGCAGGCTGCCATTGATATCGACGACGCGACTCGACACCTATGCACCTGGCTTCCCTGGGTGAGGTAACTCGAGTACTCCGAAGCTCCCGTGGGTGTTGACCGTAGAACTGTCTAAGTCCAAGAGGGTTTGGTGCTAGTCCATTTCTAAGTGTCCTTAAACTCTAAAACTCTAACCGCGACTTTCCCATAGACGATAACGGAGCTCGCGGCTGTGTTCACACACTGCACAAAGCCCCCGTGGGTCCCCTGTGTCACTACCTTGGGTGGTTCCTTGGGGTCCCAGCGATTCTACAGGCTCTAGGCCCTGTGTCTACTTAATTCGTGGTTCTTATACCACTTTCTTAATATATGGTTTGGTACGCCCCTAGGGCTAATCGTATATTGTGCTACTTTACTGAGCTATTTGACTTGTAACTTGTGTACTTTGACCTCTAGCCTCATAAAGAGACTATTGGGTAGTGTTTAGTAATAAATACATATATTTTATGTATATACCTGGTGTGGTTCTCCTTTCATTTGGTCATTCATGAGATTATAACTGGTAAAAGAAACAGCTTAACACTCCTTCAAGACTTAGCCTGAAGGCTGCTCTCCATAGCTACCACTAGGATAGCTTTCAATAAAGGTTGCCTTTAAACCTATCATCAATAAAGGTCGTTTGGACTGGTGCAAGGTGCCCACTATAACTAGTGGACAGCATATACCAGGCCAACTTCTCACAGAGACATCACACATGATGGTAATACTTGGTGCATTACTGAGAGACCACCTTTTATTCAGTAGCAACAACATTGTTTCACTCAAGGATCAATTGTATTCTTGTGGATGTAACATTGTTAAAAAGAAACAACAAAGTAAGTAATGCCAATCAAAATAAAGGCGACTCATTTCTCCGAGTGTACAGTTGTTCACTTCTTTCGGCTTCAGGGGTTGGGTGCCTTGTCAGCAACACTGGGCTGTGGGACTGTGTACATGTCAGTTCCAGGTGTGTGTTGGTGTGAACTTCTTGAAATGCATGCCACCTGAATGGACATGCCACTGAGGCTAGAGACCTGTCCTCTCTCAGGTGGAGGCAGGATTTTGGTGATACAGAGGTTGTGGGTCTGGATATTCTCAAGGGCTGTGGTCACTTGCACTAGCCCACGTGCAATGATCAAGGGCTGTGGTCACTTGCACTAGCCCATGTGCAATGTCCTGACAGCAGTGCCCCATATCAGTTTGAATATTCACAGTCCTCCTTGCTGGCATTGTTGTGGCTACTACCAAGCGGTTAATGGACCGGGTGAACGAATCAAACACCTTACCAGGTACTGCCTCTGCCTCCGTCCCTGCACACAGTGCTCCTTCCCCAATGTCTGCATCAACCTAGGTGTTCGTAGCAGATGTCTACTGATAGTCCGTATTTTTTTCATCTGCAGGTGATGGATGGAGATGATGGACCTCTCTAAGCCTTAAACTCATCTTGAATCCAGGACCCCAGAGTGACTGAAAGGGCTAGTCTGCTGGCCTACTGATATGAGCCTCAGGGACATAAAAGACTCCTAGACCTGTCTTCAGTGAGTTCCTGACCCCCAAGTGGTGCCCCTCAGGTGCTGGACCCGTGGTGTGGCTCAGCGGGCTCTTAAATCAAGATTTTGGGCTCTTCGCGACCCCAAGAAAAAAGCTGTCGAAAAGTGGTGTATCAATGAAACACGCAGCTTATCCAAAAATATGTCGACTCAAATTCTCATGATTTTACTTAGCGTCACTCTATTAAAATAAACATTGCTGGATGCCAAATCATCACTATCGTTTCACTTCCTTTCCAATTTCAAAATTTATCACCATAAAGAGAGAAGATAGAAAGAGAAAGCTAAATCAATATTTTCAATTGTATTTGTAACAATGAAAACAACAGTTGCAGCAGTAAATGAGCTCTCGTATTTATGCAATGGCTTCTGACATTTAGGCTGCTGCTTGTAGACTTTTTTTTTTTTTTAAATGTATCTTTATTGGCATTTTTGTTTTTCCTTATAAACACAAGATTTTTGAGGTACAGACAATCATATGGCATATGCAATACATTTAGTGACAGATATATTGTGCCAGTTACGTACAATTGAGGTTTAGCTGCTTTCCCATGAATGATGATGCATCTAAGAGGCATTATTTCTCTAACACCTAGAGTCTGTCCCTTAAGTTATGCGTACTCAAGGGAGTTACTCGTGCCCATCTGTAAAGATATACTTTTATTTTCAATGAACTAATCACATCTAACAAACTTTAATAACCGTTATGGTGTTGTGTCTCCAGCTGTCTCCCCCAGCTCAGGGGCGTCATGCATGTGTTTCTTGGGGGATATGGGGTTTAACTACCTTAGAATTCTTGTCCAAAGGGGATGTCATTAGTACACCGGAGGGGGGGGGGAGGTCTTTCCAGTAAGGCAGGTCTCAACCCAGTTGTGGGTCCCTCGCTATTTCTTGTTCACTCTTGTTCTTCTATTGACCCTGTTGACCCAGCTATATCTATCTTCCTGATGATCCACTACCTCCTCTTGCTTCCCACTCTCTCAACACCTACGTCAATAAATCTGCTAGTGGGCATCTGAGGGTCCCCCTTGTGTCCTCTTTCAGTAATGCTCTCTGTTATGCTTTAGCCCAAATATCCACACTATTCTCCCATGTCTCTATCCGGGGATTTGAGCGTGCTTTCCAGTGTTGGGCTATCTGTCTCCTCGCTAGGATCAACACCAGGACAATGAATCTGTTGCCTATTTTCTTGGCTTTCGGTCTAGGAAACAAGCCGAGTAGGACGACCTCAATTGTGTTCGGGAGAGTACGTGCTAAAGTTTTCTTTATCATATGCAGCACCTTCTCCCAAAATTCTCTCAGGTTTACACATTCCCAAGTCATGTGAACAAACCCAGCATCAACCAATCCACATCTTGGGCAACACTGTGTTACATCGCCTCTTAGGATGTTCAGTCTATGGGGTGTCAGGTATACCAAGTGCACATAATTGAATTGTATCGCCTTAAAGTTGGAATTTCTTGATACCCTTCTAGGGCTTCCCAATACTCAGCTAAATTCTTTGTCCGTTAACTCTCTCCCTATAATCTAATCCCATTTTCTATGGGTGTGGTCCAGTGGTTTCTTAACTGCATCCAGTAGTGCCCTATATAGTCATTTAATCAAGTGTCTAGCCACCCCTAAAGCTATTAGTGTCTGGAACACCCAGTGCGCTTGCGGTTCCTGTGATTTACTGTGCCACAGGGCTCCAAACGTCCTGGTCAGAGAATAGTAAGTCAGGAATTGCCCATGTGGGAGATCAGTTTGTGATATAATGTCATCTATGGGTATTAACTCCCCCATATGAAAGCAATCCCCCACAGCAGTTATCCCCACTGCTGTCCACTCTGTGACTTGGTGCCCCGTGTATAGTATGATAGGGTCCACATATGGAATCCCAATTAGTGGTATCTCGGGTGCATATGGACGAGCCACGTTCGTGCGTCGGCGGCATCTCTTCCAGCAGTATAATACCATTTGTAAAAGTATAGTCACCGCTGGGTGCAACAGTTTAGCCAACAGCCAGTTTAGGCTGCTTCGCCATCCTTCCTCTTCTAGTAATTCCAGATTTCTACCGTCCACCCGCTGGGCTAGCCATTGGAGTTGAGCTGCCAGGTAGTACAGTTCAAAGTCGGGAGCGCCTAGTCCCCCCTCATCTGGCACCCGCTGTAAAATTTCCAGGGATATTTTATTACGCACACCATCCCATACCAGTTCACGGAGGGTCTGGTTTAGATCCGCAAACCACGAAGATGTAATTATCACCGGTAAGTTCACAAAATGGTATAATAATCTGGGAAGCATGATCATTTTTGAGAGAGCCATACGGGCCATCAATGGTAGTTTAAGTGAGCGCCAAAACTGAACACCGGTTTTCAAAGACCTTAAGACTGGGTTCAGGTTGCCCTCCTTTAGGTCTGCTAGTTTATGGAATATTTGAATACCGAGGTGCTTAAAGGAGCGGGGGGACCATATTAGACCCACACTGAGGTCCACCGGGAGAGCACCCTCGGTCTTTATTGCGAAGGTGCATGTCTTGGCCTTGTTTGAGTTTAAGTACTGCCAGGTTTGCATAGGTATCCAGCATACCTGATGCCCGTTCTGCTCCCCGGCCCCCATCTCTTAGATATAGCAGCAGGTCATCAGCATAAAGAGAAATTACATGTGAGCTACTTCCTAAGTGTATGCCCAGGCTATGGCTCTGTTGTCTAAAGGCAATTGCAAGTGGCTCTATTGCAATCGCAAATAACAATGGGGATAGTGGGCAGCCCTATCTGGTGCCTCCATATATATTATATGCTTCTGACACCATCCCATTAGTTTTAACCAGTGCAGTTGAGTGCGTGTATAGTATTTTGACCCATTTAATCCACCCCTCACCCAGGCCCATCGTTCCATTGTGGCGTCCAAAAAGTCCCATCTTACCGAGTTGAGTGCCTTTTGCGAGTCTACCGACAGTATAAGGGCCTCCGGGTATTGCTTTCGTTCAGGGTGGTGCATGATATGAAAAAGCCTCTGCAGGTTCCCGGATGTGGACCTGGTCGGTACAAACCCATTTTGATCGTTGTGGATCAAGCCGGTCATGAAGGGTAGTAGCCGGGCTGCCAGGATTTTACTCAAGATTTTAAAGTCAACATTTAGCAATGATAGAGGCCGATAGTCTGCTGTACTTGAGTTCGCCGTTTTGGCCATCGGGAGCAGTATAACCAGTGCATCTCTGCTTGAAGAAGATAATTCCCCTCTCTCCCAGGTTTCCGCATAGATCGCCTCCAACTTTGGTGACAGCATCTGTGCATAAGTCGAGTAAACTTCCTCCGGAATGCTGTCTGGGCCTGGTGTCTTCCCTTTACCCATTTCTTTAAGTGCAGCCCTTATTTCCATCCCAGTTACAGGCCCCCCAGTTGCTCCCGCCTGGCAGGCTCCAAGGTCGTCATGGGGAGAGATGCCAGATATTCACCTAGCCCCTCCCGTCCATGCCGCCTCAGTTCACTATATAGTGTTACACAAGAAGCTCTGAATGCATCATTTATTTCCTTGGGGTTATATATTATCTGTCATCTCTCACATTAATTCGAGAAATGTGGGATCCCCTATTTTCGGAGTGCACCAGCCATGCGAGCATTCGGTCTGCCCTGCCCCCTTCTGCATGTACCAGCCCTTGATATTCGCATATGTCCAGGCACCATAAACTCTCAAGGGTTTTATCATATTCCTTTTTTTTTTCCCTTAATCTATTCAGCGCGTCAACTTCTAACATCAAATGAGCATCTCGCTCATGGAGTTGAGCTTCCAAACCTGTGAGTTCTTATAGGATTTGTCTCCGCATTCCCACCTTGTGACTCATGCTGTGGCCCCTTATCACTAACTTAAAGGCCTCCCATTCCACAGCCCTGGAACCGGCACAGACCTGGTTGAACTGGAAATACTCCACCACCGCTGTGTGTAATGACGTGCGGAAGGGATCGTCCTCCAAGAGAGTGGGATCTAATCGCCAAGTGGGATCCAAAGTGGGTTCTGGGATGGGGCGAATGTGGAGCAGCAACGGGTTGTGGTCGGACATAGTGCACCCAAGGTATTCTGTATATATAATGAAGAATCCCAGCTGGGCTGAACATGTGAACATATCTAATCTGGTATGCAATCTATACATGTGTGAATAATATGAATAATCCTTTGTGCTCCCGTGTTGTGTTCTCCAGATGTCCACCATGTCCAACCAGGTCTGAAACCCTTTGGTCAATTTGGATACAGGGGTGCCATTGAGGGGTAGAGTCGACCTGTCTAGTTCCATGTCCACCATGCAGTTAAAGTCTCCCCCTAATAGGGTGTGGGATGTGTCCAGCGTGGAGAGCTGTGTAGACACTTTGTGTAAGATCTGGATTTGGTCCTGATTTGTGGCATAAATGTTCCCAAGCGTGATCACGCTACCCAACAGTGTGCCCTGGAGCAGAACATACCTGGCCTCTGGGTCTATTATGAATCTGTCTACTTCAAATGGGGTACCCGATCTGATCCATATGAGTGACCCCCTTGAGAATGCCGAGTATGTGGTGGCATATATCTGTCCACGCCATCTACGTCTCATACACGTGCTTTCCTCTAGTGTGAGGTGTGTCTCTTGTAACATGACTATATTTATACTTCTACGTACAAGGTAGCTGTGGATTTTGTGTCTTTTGGTCATCGAACCCAACCCCCTTACATTCCAAGTCAACATTTTTATTTTGTGATACTGTGGTGCTATACTAGCCATTATCCCGACCTACATGGTTCTCCCCTCCCCCACTTCCAAATCCCCCTCGACTATTTCGGTCCACAGTTGGGACTCCATCCCGGAGACCACCAAACATCCCAAACAAGTAAATCCCTCACCCCAGGGCAGCTTTGCAACTGCTGGCTGCCCAAACCTGTTAAAACTTAAAGACATTAATGTAAGATTGTCCTCTCTATCCACCCAGAGAGGGTTATCTAGTTGGGGGTGCGCAAGGAAGTAGCCACATATTGCTCCTTCAAAATCGGCCCCTGAGAAATATGCTAGGGACTGCAGACCCTCCCGCGGCTAGCGCCCCTCCCCCTGTGCCATGCTTTCCCCAACCAGAGGCCATTTTCTCACATCTTCAGTTGATGCCCTGCATACCTGCAAATGTCATTTTACATGTTCAGCCGGGCAGGTTACCCATTTTTGTTCATACCTACTGAGATTCCCAATCCTTCACCCCCCAGATCTTGATTAAAGTATGGAATCCGCTGTTTGCGGGGTTACTTCCGGAGGTTCTGACTCGCTTCTGACCGGGTCCCCAGAGTCTGATTCTGTTGCGCTGTGTTCTGGCGTTTTCCCAGAGCTTTCCTTCTCAGTCTGTTGTGTCATCACTTCTGCCACCGCCTGGGGCGCCGCCCTTCTGTCCTGCACTGCCTGAGAAGGCGATGGTTTCCACAGGTGAAATTTTCTGGATGAGCATCTAAGTCTCTTCCTTTGTGGTTTAGCTGTTTCTGAGGTCTCCTTGCCCAGTCTGTGCGCTGGAGCCCCTGCCCTGTACGTCTCCAGGCAGGACCACAGTTCCTCCGGAGACTTAAAGAATTGCGTCGTCCCATCCAGAACTACACGTAGCTTCGCTGGGAATAGTAAGGAATACGTGATGCCTTCCGATCTTAATACTTTTTTAGCTTACAGGAAGGAAGCTCGTTGAGCCTGCACTTTCGCTGTATAATCAGGAAAAATTGATACTTTACTGTTTGTAAGCACATAGGAGCTTATTTACAAGCCCCTTGCGCCACTTTTGCGTCATTTTTAACATGGGAATAGTGACGTACGGGTGGCGCAAGGGGCTTGTAAATAAGCCCCATAGGGTCCATTGCTATGGGTATTCTGTATAAGGATATCTAGATCCTTATAATGCAAAAGGCGCGCCACCACAGGGCGGGGGCCGACAAGGCGCGAATGGGCGCAAGGGCACCCTGTGTGCTCTTTCTAAAGCGATGAAGTTTGTAAGCATCACAGGAGCCACTGTGTTCTTTAGCCATCCCTCTAAATATGTTACCATGTCCGTGCCTTCCGTGTCCTCAGGGATTCCCACAACTTTTTTATAGTTGCGCCTATGGCGCCCTTCTGCATCTTTGGAGCGCTTTTCCAGATTGATCACTCTGGATGTCGGATCCTCTAGTTTACGTGAAGCCGCTGCTTGTTCAGGTTGTATTGCTTCCATTTTAATTTCAACCTCTTTCATTCTGTCAACCAATTTGTGGTGTTCCGCTTGCAGTAATCCCAGGCCCACCGATACCGCTTCAATGTCTTGTTGTAATGTTGCTTTCATGTCAACTATAGCAGCAACTATCTTGTCGAGACGCACATGTAAAGCCTGGCCTGTAGCCCCCTGCTCTTCAATACCTTGATCTTTAGGTATTTGTTGTGTCTCACACTCCTCCTGGTGTGAGCTTCCTGGTTTAGTCTGAGGTTTACCCATGTTTTTCGTGGCTTGTGGAATCCCTAGTTTCAGGTGAGTGTCTGCTCCAAGTAGCCGTTGGATCCCTGCTTATAGTTCTACAGAGCAACCAGTGCCTTACTCACTAGTCTTGGGGGGGTTGCATCTACAATATTGCCAGCACCTCTCCTCTCACCTCTTGATGGTGCAATGCCGAGCCCCAGACTGCTCAGTCCAGACGCCGCATGGCCCCCCTTTTTTTGGGGGGGTGCTCATTCTGGGCACCTTACCCCCACCTATACAGCAGCTACTATGAGCCACTCCTTCTTATTCTGAGGTGCCTCCGCCCTGGATCATGGTCCTCAGCGATTCATTTTCCACATGTGAGTCCCGCTTTTTATGGCCTCGTCAATGTTGGGCCTTATTCCAGCATCTGGGGCCTGTATTGAATTCCCTTCAGAATTTCAGCTCTCCTTTCATGACCCTTGCGGTTCGTATCCACTATATAAGTAGTTGCCTGGGGGCTTAATGACTGGCAAACCTTTAATTGTGCAGTGGAGGGGGGAGGATCTGGAGAGTCATCGCTCATGAGCAGCTTACCTTCTTTTTTTTTTGTTTCACTCGCTGCGCCGGCCTCCATCCTGTGTCTTCCTCTGTGCCTCTCCTGCCACATAGGCCCCTTCTGTCCACATGGGGGCGCTGGGTCTCAAAGCCTCCGTGGCGATAGGCCAAGTCCCAGCATCTGGAATCAGTGGTCGATCACCCCCAATCACCCAGTGCACTCATTCGAGATTTCTTGCCAGCTTTGGTACATCCGGGGGGCCGCCGGGATCCCCAGTGGCAGGTCACACTCCAACTAGGCAGGGGGCGAGCATCCAGAGCGTCCCAGCGTCTTTTGAGCTCACCTCTCTCTGCCTGAACTCCGCCTTCTTTTCCGGCCGATTTTTACTCTGGGCACCAGTCGGGCTGGGCGATGTGCATCGCCGGCTCTCCGCTCCCAGGTACAGCTCCTCCAGGGCTCCACCTTGCTGCACCCCGGTCCACCGATCATCCTGTGGCGGCACTTTTCAGGTCGCAGGGTATATACCGCGTCTGCCAGCTGTCGTTGCGGTGCTCCGCTGTCGCCTACGCTCCTCCACGGATCAGTCGGGGCTCGCCTCGCGACCCCGCATCTCTGTTACTGTGGGCCTGGGCGCGTCTCCACCACCAGCCCGCTGCTTCCCATCTATGTCAGGTCTTTGGGCAGTGCAGCCTTGGCGGTCACCCCACTACCGCACCACAGCTGCCCCACCAGTTCCCCTGAACAGAGAGAGGGTGCACAGCCGCTGGGCTCCCGCCAGCAGGTCGTTATTGCAGGATTATGAAGGGGCCGATGTGGAGCTTCACCTCACATGTCCACCATCTTCGGCTTCCAAGCCATGCCCCCTGCTGCCTGTAGACTACAGTTTTCTTTTATTTCCCATTAACCAATGTTCCAGTCTTGCAGAAGTCTCTTTGAAGTGCAATAGTTTTGCATGCCAACAAGGATGCTAAATTTGAGCCGGTGGTTTCCAACAAGGATGCTAAATTTGAGCAGGTGGTTTCCGGTGCTCGGCACTGGCACTTAATTGTTAACACCAGCGCTTGTGACAGTCTGTCACAAGGTGGCCCTGTCTGGTTAATTTAGAGATGATCACAACAACAGTTAATTATTAATTCAATATACATTAAAATGACTATAACCTGCCGCCCAAGCCATTCTTATAGCTTTTGGGGCCTGAAATAGCCTGAATTGTTACAATTGTAGGAGTGAGACAGTTAGTAGTTGTATTGTTACTATCATTAGCAGCATAACAGGGGCAATGTGTGGTGCAAGCTGCAGTGGCCGCCTGACGAGAGCCATGGCACTTATTTTTTTACAAATGAAGTACTGCAGCCATGTCTTTTCTTTGTCCATGATTTCTTGTTTAATATGCTGAGTGTATTTGGTTAGATGAGGGTGAAGAATGTTTCTTATGGACTGCACATCACATTGATGAAAGGATTTTGCTGTCCTCGGTTGGTAGTTTTTTCATACCCTCTAGCTGAAGAAAGCAACATTTATTGCTTCTCTGGCCCCTTCTACTTTATTCTGGAAACGCGCATAGTCTTGCAATGAGATTTACCCGCATACTTTTCCCTTGCTATTACATGGAAGTAATCTGGCTAAAGATGCAATAAAATGCTCCAGGAGCCAGCTTTACTGAACCTAGAGGCTGGTGGAGTCACTATTAACCCCACTGTGTTATCAAGAAATATATTTTCTTTCTCCGTCCTGGGTACTTCAAACTTAAGCAGAGACAGAGCGGGGGTATTGTTAAGCACAGGGTATTTTCAAGAGGCAGACAAGGGCAGAGTCACGCCTTTGCTTCAGCAGGTCTGAATCATGCCTGCTGCAGCAGGTGAAGGGATGGAGCATCACAGTACAGCATGGGGCTGGGCTGGGCTGGGCTGGGCTGGGCTGGGCTGGGGCTTTAAACACCCCCTTCCATCCTTTGAAGAACACCCTCAAACGCCCTCGAACCTGGCTGGCCTGTGAAGCAACATACATTAAACCAACATTTGAAGAAAAGAATCCACTGTTGTCTTTTGTTAAACAACGAATATTTTATGTGTTGTTAAAACCTATCTGCGTGTGCACAGGACTTGTTATTACTTCAAACTTAAGGTCCATCCTTCATCCTAGCCTTCTGCTCCTGTTCTGGATCAATAATGATAATCCCCTGATATGAGGGATTCCAACAGGAACAAAAAGGGTCTTTGCAAAATGAAGGTGCACCAGCATAGAAGTCCACAAGGATCCAAACGAGTCCAAACTAGTCTTCTTTATTCAATATCAAAATTATTTAAAATGGCAATCAGCCAACGCGTTTCGTTCCAGAATGGAACTTCATCAGGGCTTAAACGAATACAAAATCGTTGTTGTCAAATGTGCACCCAAAGTCAGAATAATATTTCCATTGTCTAATGGGGCACACAGCCAATCTTCCTCAAGGATTGTGACCCATATGTTTTCATTAAAGATATTTTCAAAGTTTACAAATGGTCATTGTAGCTGTATACCGGACGCGTTAATCTTCAACAATATGCCCTGACTGTGGGCTCTGGATTACTCTTTGAAAATATCTTTAATGAAAACATATGGGTCACAATCCTTGAGGAAGATTGGCTGTGTGCCCCATTAGACAATGGAAATATTATTCTGACTTTGGTTGCACATTTGACAACAACAATTTTGTATTCGTTTAAGCCCTGATGAAGTTCCATTCTGGAACGAAACGCGTTGGCTGATTGCCATTTTAAATAATTTTGATATTGAATAAAGAAGACTAGTTTGGACTCGTTTGGATCCTTGTGGACTTCTATGCTGGTGCACCTTCATTTTGCAAAGAATCTGGGTATTTCTGGAACTCAGAGGAGCCCGGTTGCGACAGGCTCCAGAAGCGTTTGCACAGAACTATTATTTTTCCTAAGATTGGGTTTGAGGTGCTGCACCGTGGTCAGCCTCTTTTTGTCTTATGCTATTCTAGGAACAAAAAGGGTATTTGCAAAGCTTTTTAACATTTTCTTGCGCTTGAGTCAGATTCCCTACCCCTCCTTAATCTTTGGTGCTCCCAGTTTAGTAGATAATCAAGCAAATTTTCCTTTTCGATCTTGAGGGCACTCTACAGACGGTGTTCTCCAATGCATAGTTCAACATATCCAATACAGGAACAATGTATATCAGGCCCAGGGTTAAACTAGCTGCACATAGCGCTAACACATTAAAAAATAATGGATCAAAACAATGGCATCATGCAATCAAATTTCAGTTCTGTATAACATCACCCACAAAATTAAGTTTTAGTGAGGTCAAGCATTTGAGAAAAAGGAGATAGCTATGAAAGGTTATTTTCCATTTATATTTCTTGCATAACTCGAAGAAATCACACTCTTTTCTTGTTCCTTTCTTTCCCAATTGAGGGCTTGAAATTAGATTCCCTTTAAAATTGACTGAAGGTAAGGAATTCATCTGTGGATCACATATTTTGCGAAAAAACTCCAAACGTTAAACACTGAGCACCTAAGCCAATGTGTAGCTCAACATTTCCAATGCAGGAACATTGAATATCTTGTCCAGGGTGCACTTAAGCCAAGCTTTGGGGTTGCACATGTGGTTTCACTTTCCAAATGTATAATAATTGAGCAAGACAAAAGTTGTGTATCTTTTATTTCTCCCACCAGCTCTTGGTCAGAGTGCACAAGTGCACAGAATGCTCTTATGCAATTTCTCAACTTGACTGGTTTTGTGGATTTGCAAACCTGCATAGTTTAGTGACGTTAATACTGTGCTTTATGAATGCTCATTATTGTCCCTAGAGTCTTTCAGCTAAGCGCATGCCTTCTCATAGTTCTGCATAGAATCATTTGGACAGGTAAGTCTCAGCTCCCTGCATTTGTTGTTAGAGCACGTGCAGCACAAATTTCCCACATTTACATCAAATTCACTAATGTGGTTCTGGTCTGGGATGAGCTCTTTTCAGCTATACTATAACCATATGGTTGTAGTGCCTTCCCATGTGATATTGGTAAGGACTGATTGAGAATCCCCCTATTAGATGCTTTAATGTTCCTCTTGCTCAACTGTAGGAATCCTTGGACCTTTAAATACAAGAGATCATTGAAGCACTAAGGGAGCGATTATGTTTATCTCCATTATACTGTCTTGTCCAAGTTTAAGTTTTACCAATTATCTGCCTAGCGCAGAAATCAGGAGTGGACGGATGTGGAGCCAAACTCCATGAAAAAGGATCTTCAAGATCTGAAGCCACGAAAGAAAAAGGTATCATACTGGTATGGACATCTGGAGGCAGCTGCAGAAGAAAACATGAGACCGCCTCATCTGGTCTGAGAAGGATACTTGCCAAGTGCAGATGTGGAAGCATGCTTTATTCTGTGATTAAATCTGCTGCATTAAGGAGAAATCACTTCTTCACTTTACACAGAGCATACCAGACCCCTTTGAAATTGGCCAAGCTAAGAGAAGATGAGGAATGTAATTGTAAGCAGTGTGGAGCTCAAGGTGCGGACGATGTCCATATGTTTGTTAACTGCCATGCTCTGGAAGATTTCTGGAGGAATGTTGGAAAGACAATTTCTGACATCCTGGGATTCGAAGTGGAGGTAAGACCTACCCTTATTATATTTGTTATGACACAGCAAGGAAATGGTTCGAGGGGCCCCTCAAAAAAAGTGTGGTGCCAACCCTCACCTCCAATTTGGCGGCAGTGGTGGAACTCTGTGAGATATTTTAGGGAATTGGATGATAAGGTTAAACGGTACATGAGTAATGCAGAAACTGGGTCATTTTGGAATCTGTTGGAAATCAATAAAAGGCCATGATGTCCGATGATTATACTTCTTGGTCAGTTCCTTTTGATGTGTGGCATGGGGTGATACCTTGCCCCACACATTGACTGAAAACAGACCCCGATAAAAGTACGAGGCGGTAGACGGAGCAGGAGGGTGCTTACTTATGTGAGGTTATATGAGGACAAAAAAAATACATTAAAAAAAATGTAATACTGTCTAGTCAGTGAAAAGTATCTAGCTATAAACCACCATAGTGTTAAATCATTACTTTTTTCCTTTCCACACTGAAAGGAAAATATATTTAGGCCCTCATAATGAGTGGAAAGATCGGAATTTACTGGGTCCAATAAATGCTTACATGACATAACAGCTAACATAAATAATAATGACTTGCAAAAATATTGTTAAAAAACATCAGTAACACAAATACATAAAACACAAATATTGCAATGAAAAATACCTAACATACCTAAGTATTGAAAACAAACATACAGAAATACAAAATATCAAGATTACTATAAAACTTATGAAACATGATCAAAATCACAAAAACAAAAATATTGTTAATCAAAATATTGCTAAAAATCATTTACATGAATATGTATTTATTTCTTTAAATAAGTGTAAATATATATGGAACTGTTAGAATTGGGGGTCTCTAGTTGGCACAGGTAGGTACTTGTGACAAATAGGAACCCTCGCCTCTAGTCAGGGTAAGGGGGTACACTCCTAAAATAACCCCTGCTCACCCCCTTGGTAGCTTGGCACGAGCAGACAGGCTTATCTCAGAGGCAGTGTGTTAAGCATTTGTGAACACATACAGTAATCCAGTGACAACACTACAGATGGACACCACACAAGTTTTATATCAAAAATAAGTATTCTTTATATAGATTTAACACAAGACCATAAACGACAAAAATCCACAATACTGTACTTAAAATGGTAGGTTTAGCTTAGTTCTCTTCAGTTCTTAAAATGCGACAATTTGAGTCAGTGTACCTTACGATGCGTCACGTTTCTACAACGAAAGTGTTGCAGAGATGGAGATGCGGCAAAGATCCGGTGCAAAGAATTAAAGACGTCAAGTTCTTCCTGATGCGGCACGCTTCTCCGATGTTGCGAGAAGTCTCGGCTCGATGCGTCAGCTGCAGCGGGGACACCCTTGTTCCGTGATGCGACGACAACGGCTTTGGCGACGACACTCTTCTCCGACGTTGCGAGACGCTTCCGCTCGATGCGACAACTGCAGCGGCGACACCCTTGTTCCGTGATGCGACGGCAGCAGCTCCGACGGCGGCACGCTTCTCCGTGGATGCGAGGCGCTTCTCTTGATGCGGTGCAATGCGACAGCTACAGCGGCGACATCTACGATGCGACGGCAGCGGCTGCGACGGCGACACGCTTCTTCCTCGTTGCGAGACGCTTCTCTTGATGCGGTGCAATGCGACAGCTACAGCGGCGTCATCTCCGTGATGCGATGGCAGCGGCTGCGACGGCGACACGCTTCTTCGGGGTTGCGGGACGTTTCTTGAGATGCGGTGCAATGCGACAGCTACAGCGGCGTCACCTCCGTGATGCGACGGCAGCGGCTGTGACGGCGACACGCTTCTCCCTCTTGAGTCGCGCTTCCAGCTCCTTGCGACACGCAGTCCCTCAGAAGGCCCAAAACAGCAGCAGGCACTTCCAAAGAACTCTTGGGGAGCTGGGGTTTGAAGTCTGTTGTCCCTGAGACTTCAGCAGGAGGCAAGCTCTTTTCTCAAGCCCTTGGAGATACTTTATAAGTTGAATAAAGTGCACACAAAGTCCTTTCTCCTTTCTTTGGCAGTCAGGCAACCACTGCAGGCCAATCCCCCCAGGTTAAGGGATAGTCTCTCCTCAGTTTCTTCTTGGTTCCTCTCCTCAGCAAAGGTTTCTTCTTGTTTCCCAAAGTGATCTAATTTCCTAGGGGTCTGGGTCCCCTTTTTATACACAGTTTCTCTTTGTTCTCTGAAGGCAGAGAGGCCTTTGCCTAGTCCAAACCAGTTCTGGTCAGTCCTGGAGCACTTTGTTTTTCTGACTCCTTCTTTCCTTTCAGAATGTGGGGCAGAGTGCTCAGCCGCCCGGCAGGAGGTGGAGCCAGCATTGTGGAAGACAGGCACAGCCCTATTCAGACCCAGGTGCAACTCCTCCCTCCACTCTGGATGCAGATCTTTCTATTCAGCCCTGTGCTGACTCACCCTGTCTCCTGTAGCCACCCCCAGCCCCTGTCACTCAATCTCCAGACAAGGAATACACAACCTAGCAGAGGCAGGCTTGGAAGTTTAGGCAAGAAAATACCCACTTTCTAAAAGTGGTATTTTCAAACACAGAATGTTAAAACCAACTTCACTAAAAGATGTATTTTATCATCCTGAGTTCAGGCATACTAAACTCATTTTTCTACCATGTTCCCTGGGTCAGTTCTGATTATAAGGTGTAATAGTCAGTCTGCCCATTCTGGCCTATGGGGAGCAGGTAGCCTTGCAATAGTGAAAAACGAAAATGGCTTTAATTCACTATTAGGACATGCCACACACACCAGGGCATGTCCTACCTTATACTTACAATGCACCCTGCCCTAGGGCCTACTCTAGGGGTGACCAACATGCAGTAAAGGGAAGGTTGAGGGACTGGTAAGTGGGTGTACTCACCAAGTCGACATGGCAGCCCTAGGCTGCACACAGGCTCTGCAATGGCAGGCCTGAGACACTTTTTACAAGCCGCTTCTGTGGGTGGCACAACCAGTGCTGCAAGCCCACCAGCAGCATTGGATT
Organism: Calotriton arnoldi; assembly: GCA_963921515.1. Lineage (NCBI taxonomy): Eukaryota > Metazoa > Chordata > Amphibia > Caudata > Salamandridae > Calotriton > Calotriton arnoldi. The sequence goes on from CAWUFW010018593.1 coordinate 114,005, forward strand.
TACAAGCCCTGGGCACACTGAGTGCACTGTACTAGGGACTGACAAGTAAACCAATCATCCAATCATGGAGTCACTAATCCATCACACAATTTATCATAGGGAGCACTTGCACTGTGGCACTGAATAGCAGTGGCACAGTGCCCAAAGCATCTAACACCAGCAAAAACAGATCAATAACATAGGAGGCATCATAAAAAAATAGAAGGGAGACCCACGCCAAGGATGCCAGGTCTAACACGTGTCCCCTCCAGATGAAATGTGGGGAGAACTACCCTACCTCAGGGGAGTTCTCTTCACTAAGGCGGAAAAATCTGGACAGACCATCAGCATTGGCGTGTTCTGTACCAGGGTGGTGTTCCACCGTGAAATCCATCCCCTGTAGGGAAATGGACCACCTCAACAGTTTTGGATTCTCACCCCTCATCTGCATCAACCATCTGAGGGGCCTGTGGTCTGTCTGAACCCAGAAGTGAGTCCCAAACAGGTATGGTCTCAGCTTCTTCAGTGCCCAGACCACAGCAAATGCCTCACGCTCAATAGCACTCCACCTCTGTTCCCGTGGCAGTAACCTCCTACTGATGAAGGCTACGGGTTGATCTAGGCCCTCCTCATTCATCTGTGACAGAACAGCCCCCACACCATGCTCTGAAGCGTCTGTTTGTACTACAAACTCTTTGGAGAAGTTGGGTGCCAGGAGCACGGGCGCCGTGCACATGGCAGTTTTCAGGGCCTCAAAAGCTTTCTGACAGGTGTCAGTCCAAATCACTTTCTTGGGCTGCTTCCTGGAAGTCAGCTCTGTCAGGGGTGCAACAATGCTGCCATACCCCTTGACAAACCTCCTGTAGTAACCCGTGAGTCCTAAAAAGGCTCTCACCTCTGTCTGGGTTTTGGGGGTTCCCAATTCAGGATGGTTTCAATTTTGGGTTGTAGGGCGCCACCTGGCCGCTCCCCACCTGGTGTCCCAAGTACACCACGGAACCCTGCCCGATCTGGCACTTACTCGCCTTGATCGTGAGGCCTGCCCTCCGCAGCGCCATCAACACTTCCCAGAGGTGGAGCAGATGTTCTTCCCAACTGGCGCTGAACACTGCGATGTCATCCAGGTAGGCGGCACTGAACGAGTCCAGTTCAGCCAACACCTGGTTGACCAACCTCTGGAAAGGTGGCAGGGGCATTCTTCATCCCAAAGGGCATCACCCGGAACTGGTAGTGCCCATCTGGTGTGGAGAATGCTGACCTCTCTCTTGCCCCATCAGTCAAGGCGATCTGCCAGTACCCAGACGTCAAGTCAAACGTGCTGAGGTACCGGGCAGCCCCTAGCCGATCTATGAGCTCATCAGCTCTGGGGATGGGGTGCGCGTCAGTCCTGGTGACTGAATTGAGCCCTCGGTAGTCCACACAGAACCGGAGCTCTGGTGTGGTACCCGGTGCGGAAGCCTTTGGGACCAAGACCACTGGGCTGGCCCACGGACTGTTAGAGGACTCAATCACCCCTAACGCAAGCATTTTGGAGACCTCCTCCTTGATGCAAGCTCTCACCCTGTCAGTCACCCTGTAAGTTTTGTGCTTCACAGGTGTACTGTCCCCAGTGTCCACATCATGGATGCACCAATCTGTGACACCGGGAACCAGGGAGAACAGATCAGAAAACTGTCCCAGCAACTGGCGGCAGTCATTCTGTTGCTCAGGGGTCAGGGTGGAAGAGAGGTTGACACCATCCACTGACCCATCTTGCTCAGTTGCTGACAGGAGGTCAGGAAGAGGCTCGGTCTCCTCCTCCATCCCAGCATCTGTCGCTAAGAGCATGCCCACTTGGGACCTCTCCAAGTGGGGCTTCAGGCGGTTGACATGCAGGACCGTCAAGGGGTTCCTGGGAGACCGCAAGTCCACCAAGTAGGTAACCGGACTTTTGCGCTCTACCACCTCAAAGGGTCCGGTCCACTTATCCTGGAGCGCGCAGGGCTCCACTGGGGCCATGACCCACACTTTCTGACCAGGCTGAAGCTCTACCAGAGTGGCATTCTGGTCGTACCACCGCTTCATCTCCTCCTGGCTGGCTTCCAGATTCGCCTCAGCGAGTTGCCTGAAACGCCTAGTTTGGTTCCTAAAGGCCAGCATGTAACTGTATACATCCTGGGGAGGTTTCCTGGGAGATTGCTCCCAGCCTTCTTTGACCAAACTTAGAGGTCCTCTTACTGGGTGTCCATAGAGAAGCTCAAAGGGACTGAACCCTAGAGATTTCTGTGGCACCTCACGGTAAGCAAAGAGCAGGCATGGTAAGAGGACGTCCCACTTACGCCTCATAGGTTCCTCAAGACCCATAATCATGCCCTAGAGGGTTCGGTTGAACCTTTCAACCAACCCATTTCCTTGGGGGTGGTAAGGAGTGGTAAACTTGTAGGTTACCCCACACTCCTGCCACAGGGACTTCATATACTTGGAAATGAAGTTGGTCCCCCGGTCAGACACTACCTCTCTAGGGAATCCCACTCGGGAGAAAATTCCCATCAGTGCTCGTCCCACCACGGGGGCCGTCACTGTCCTCAGAGGTATGGCTTCCGGGTACCGGGTAGCATGGTCCACCAAGACCAGGATGAACCTGTTGCCCATGGCTGTCTTGGGGTCCAGTGGCCCCACAATGTCAACCCACCCGTTCAAAGGGGGTGCTGACTACAGGGAATGGCTGGAGAGGAGCCTTGCGCTTCCTCCCACTCTTTCCACTTGCCTGGCAAGTCTGACATGTCCTGCAGTGAGTGTCTGAACTCCTGCGCATTTGGGGCCAATAAAAGTGGGTGACAAGCCTCTCAAAGGTCTTGTCCTGCCCCAAATGTCCTGCCAATGGAACATCATGAGCCAGCCCCAGTAGGAAGGCTCTGAAGCACTGGGGTACCACCAGCACACGGGCTGACCCAGGCTCAGCAACCTTAGGCTCACTATACAGGAGACCATTCTCCCAATAGACCCAATATGACCCAGACTGATCACCTGCGGCCTGGTCTGCAGCCTGTTGCCGCAGACCCACGAGAGAAGGGCATTCTTTCTGCTCCTTGCAGAATTCTTCCCTGGAGGGTCCTCCTTCTTGCTGCCAATGGGTCAGCTCAGGCAGGTCCCCCAGTTCAGCTACCTGTTCCCCTGTAGGCTCCAGGGCATCCCCCTCAAGGTCTGCCTCCTCCTGGACCGTGGGAACTTCGGGGGCCGGTTTCCCGCGCCCCCTGCCTCTTCTCGTGACGGCAGGTACCTGGGCCTCCCTCTCAGGCTCCAGGTCCTCTTGAGCCCCTTTACTTGCTGCCATGGACCGGGTGGTCACACACGCCCAGTCAGGCAAACCCAACATCTCTAAATGAGCACTTCGCTCCACCTTCGCCCAAGGTGAGCTCTCCAAGTCGTTCCCTAACAAACAGTCAACAGGCATGGCGGGCCTCACAGCTACCTGAAGAGTACCAGAGACCCCCCCCCACTCAAAGGGAACCTGAGCCACTTTGCAGTGACTCTCTGTGTTGTCAGCGGCAACAACGGGATAGAATGCATGGGAGACAACCTGCTCTTGAGACACCAGGTGACACTTGACAGCTGTCACACTGGCTCCTGTATCTCTAAGAGCCTCCACCCTATGGCCATTGATGGTCACCCACTGCCTGTATTTGTTAGTGTTGTTGCTGGGGACCACCTCACAGTCTCCTAATGAGACAAGGGACATCTCTGCGGGACCCCACCCATCTTGGGCATCCATCTCCTCCCCCAGGGCTACACTAGCCATCTGCCGGGGGGCTGCACCAGGGGGTGCGGTCTTTCCAAACTGGCGGCACCTGGGATCATTCGCCATATGACCCAGGTCCCCACATCTGTAGCATCTCAGGGGTCCCCTTTGAACAGGTGGACCTGTCGGGCCCCTGAGGGTTTCTGGGGGGGAGGCTGGGAACCTTTCCCTTGGTTCCCCTGGGGACTACTTTGGGGCCTTCTTTGGAACTCCCTCTGTTTACCCTTGTCCCCCCCACTCTTCTGCTGGGGACCCTGCTCACCCTTGGCTGAGTCTCCCACGTGACCCTTGTGGACCCTGGTACTGACCCAGCGGTCCGCCTCCTCAGCAAGCTTCCTAGGGATAGTCAGCCTGCTATCTATCAGGTGCTGGCGTAGCTCTGGAAAACAGTTACTTGACAAGTGCTCCCATGCAATCAAATCAAGGAGCCCCTGAAAATCATCAACTTTGCTACCCTTCACCCAACCATCCAATGCTCTGCAGAAAAAAGTGACATATTCAGCCCAGGTACTGTTCTCTATCTTCTTGCAACCCCTGAACCTCTGCCTATACAATTCAGGAGTTAAACCATACCTAGACATTAAAGCATCCTTCATGTGGCGATATGAATTATGGACATCAGAAGGCAAATCTAGCAGTGTGTCCCGCCCTTCACTAAGGAACCGTCCCCACAACCCTGCTCCCCAATCCTTCTCAGGGACCCGGTGGGAAGACATGGCTACCTCATAGGCCTTGAACCACTGCCCAATGTCATCATTTTAAAAAAATTCCCTGACCACATCCTTAGGAATATATACTCTAGATTCCACAGGCATTGACGGTGTGCTGCCACCAGAGGGAGTAATCTCTAAGCTCCTAGCTTTCAAATCTAACTCCCTCAAATTTCTGTCATGCTCAAGCTGCATCCTCTTTTCCTCCAGGGCCATTTTCTTAATCTCCAATTGCCCACTCATTTTGGCCAGCTCCAACTCATGGATCCTATTTCTCTCCCTGTCCTCCAGCTCTTCTGGGGACAGGCCTTTGGCAGAAACACTGCTACCTGCTAGGGAAGGTGCTTTCCTTTCCCCTGGACCCAATGGCCCTTCCAGCTGCACATCTGCATTATCATCCCCTTCCTCATTCTCAGGGGTTTTCCTTGCTTCTACCCAGGCCCTCAGCGCCTTATAGAACTCATCCCTCTTGGTGAGCCCGGTAATTGCAACATTAAATTTTTTGCAGAAGTGCTTCAGCTGCTTCACATTGTAGCATTCTAGTTTCTCCTCTTCCCAATCAAAATCAACAGATGCTATGGATGCTGGTTTCATGATGGCTGAACTTGGCAAAAATGGAACGTCCTAGAAAAAAAAATCTACCAAAAGTATGTGGTCGCGTTTTGGTCTGCACTCACTAGTAGTGTTCACCAATCACTGTACATGAGTCATAAATGCAAGTCCAGAATCCTCACCGCTGACCACCAATGTTAGAATTGGGGGTCTCTAGTTGGCACAGGTAGGTACTTGTGACTAAGCCTGGGCGTAGTTCGCGAAGTAGCGTTACGCAAAGCTACGCAAAGTGCAGTTCGCACTACGCGAGCTACGCGTAGCACTACGCGAACTGCGTAGTGCACTGTTCGCAATGATTGCACAGTGCCGGATGCTTGTCCGCACTGTGCAATCATTGAAAACGGCATCTTGCACAGTGCGAGCTGTCTTTTACTGCCGCTCGAGTAGATTTTTACTCGAGCGGCAGCTTTCTCAACGCGGACTGGTAGTTTCTCATCGCGAGCGGTCGCGAGCATACGCGACCACTCACAATGAGAAACCTGACCTCCCCACGTTGAGAATCTCGCCGGGAGGATTATTTTCCACGCTCGCGATCGGCAACTTGATGTTGCTGATCGCGAACGAGGAAAAAGTCTCGCCGGGATGTCATTTTGCTTGCTCGCGGTCGCCAACTTGACGTTGAGGACCGCGAGCAAGCAAAAAATGACCGCTGCACTACGCTACGCTACGCGTGTTTGCACTGTGCTACGTGCAATTCGCGTTGTGCGAAGTAGCGCAAACTTCGCAAACTACGTGAGCGTAGCGTAGTGCTTTGCCCAGGGTTACTTGTGACAAATAGGGACCCTCGCCTCTAGTCAGGGTAGGGGGGTACACTCCTAAAATAACCCCTGCTCACCCCCTTGGTAGCTTGGCACGAGCAGACAGGCTTATCTCAGAGGCAGTGTGTTAAGCATTTGTGAACACATACAGTAATCCAGTGACAACACTACAGATGGACACCACACAAGTTTTATATCAAAAATAAGTATTCTTTATATAGATTTAACACAAGACCATAAACGACAAAAATCCACAATACTGTACTTAAAATGGTAGGTTTAGCTCAGTTCTCTTCAGTTCTTAAAATGCGACACTTTGAGTCAATGTACCTTACGATGCGTCACGTTTCTACAACGAAAGTGTTGCAGAGATGGAGATGCGGCAAAGATCCGGTGCAAAGAAATAAAGACGTCAAGTTCTTCCTGATGCGGCACGCTTCTCCGATGTTGCGAGAAGTCTCGGCTCGATGCGTCAGCTGCAGCGGCGACACCCTTGTTCCGTGATGCGACGACAGTGGCTTTGGCGGCGACACTCTTCTCCGACGTTGCGAGACGCTCCCGCTCGATGTGACAACTGCAGCGGCGACACCCTTGTTCCGTGATGCGACGGCAGCAGCTCCGACGGCGGCACGCTTCTCCGTGGATGCGAGGCGCTTCTCTTGAGGCGGTGCAATGCGACAGCTACAGAGGCGACATCTACGATGCGACAGCAGCGGCTGCGACGGCGACACGCTTCTTCCTCGTTGCGAGACGCTTCTCTTGATGCGGTGCAATGCGACAGCTACAGCGGCGTCATCTCCGTGATGCAACGGCAGCGGCTGCGACGGCGACACGCTTCTTCGGGGTTGCGGGACGTTTCTTGAGATGCGGTGCAATGCGACAGCTACAGCGGCGTCATCTCCGTGATGCGATGGCAGCGGCTGCGACGGCGACACGCTTCTCCCTCTTTAGTCGCGCTTCCAGCTCCTTGCGACACGCAGTCCCTCAGAAGGCCCAAAACAGCAGCAGGCACTTCCAAAGAACTCTTGGGGAGCTGGGGTTTGAAGTCTGTTGTCCCTGAGACTTCAGCAAGAGGCAAGCTCTTTTCTCAAGCCCTTGGAGATCCTTTACAAGTTGAATAAAGTGCACACAAAGTCCTTTCTCCTTTCTTTGGCAGTCAGGCAACCACTGCAGGCCAATCCCCCCAGGTTCAGGGATAGTCTCTCCTCAGTTTCTTCTTGGTTCCTCTCCTCAGCAAAGGTTTCTTCTTGTTTCCCAAAGTGATCTAATTTCCTAGGGGTCTGGGTCCCCTTTTTATACACAGTTTCTCTTTGTTCTCTGAAGGCAGAGAGGCCTTTGCCTAGTCCAAACCAGTTCTGGTCAGTCCTGGAGCACTTTGTTTTTCTGACTCCTTCTTTCCTTTCAGAATGTGGGGCAGAGTGCTCAGCCGCCCGGCAGGAGGTGGGGCCAGCATTGTGGAAGACAGGCACAGCCCTATTCAGACCCAGGTGCAACTCCTCCCTCCACTCTGGATGCAGATCTTTCTATTCAGCCCTGTGCTGACTCACCCTGTCTCCTGTAGCCACCCCCAGCCCCTGTCACTCAATCTCCAGACAAGGAATACACAACCTAGCAGAGGCAGGCTTGGAAGTTTAGGCAAGAAAATACCCACTTTCTAAAAGTGGTATTTTCAAACACAGAATGTTAAAACCAACTTCACTAAAAGATGTATTTTATCATCCTGAGTTCAGGCATACTAAATTCGTTTTTCTACCATGTTCCCTGGGTCAGTTCTGACTATAAGGTGTAATAGTCAGTCTGCCCATTCTGGCCTATGGGGAGCAGTAGCCTTGCAATAGTGAAAAACGAAAATGGCTGTAATTCACTATTAGGACATGCCACACACACCAGGGCATGTCCTACCTTATACTTACAATGCACCCTGCCCTAGGGCCTACTCTAGGGGTGACCAACATGCAGTAAAGGGAAGGTTGAGGGACTGGTAAGTGGGTGTACTCACCAAGTCGACATGGCAGCCCTAGGCTGTACACAGGCTCTGCAATGGCAGGCCTGAGACACTTTTTACAAGCCGCTTCTCTGGGTGGCACAACCAGTGCTGCAAGCCCACCAGCGGCATTGGATTTACAAGCCCTGGGCACACTGAGTGCACTATACTAGGGACTGACAAGTAAACCAATCATCCAATCATGGAGTCACTAATCCATCACACAATTTATCATAGGGACCACTTGCACTGTGGCACTGAATAGCAGTGGCACAGTGCCCAAAGCATCTAACACCAGCAAAAACAGATCAATAACATAGGAGGCATCATAAAAAAATGGAAGGGAGACCCACGCCAAGGATGCCAGGTCTAACAGGAACCATACAGGAATAACAGTAAAAATACACGAGCATTGAACATGTAAGGTGCAAAAAAGAAATTCATACTACTAAGTCAAGAAGCAATGAAAAGAAAATGTAAAAACAGTTAACAAAAATACACTTTCCCAATTAAAATAACTGCTGTGGTAGAGGCCACCAATGCTATAAAGTGTTACTTTGCCCGACTGGAGCTTTAACCTGAAGACTGAACAATTTCCAGAAATAAAGCCCCTATGTTTCTAAAGTAAATACCAAATTATAACATAATTTTAACTTAACTACACAAATAAATCCAACATTTCAATATACACTCAATTCAATTCAATTCAAATAACTTTATTTCAGTTTGTAGAACCATAAAAGTGCACAATGTAAAATTCTCAATACATAAAAACTTCATCAAACATAGTGACATTCCATACCAATAAAATATCATAATCAGTTACTAATAAACTGTGTCTTGCAAATGAAATAAAATAAAAGCCCTAAAACTGCGATCAAAACCAGGGTGACAAAAACCTCAAGAAGAAGCCCCAAAAAGGACTGATAAAGGGTCCGCTAAGTCGCACGGGTTACTGTTTTGCTTCCAGCCTAGGCTGGTTCTGGAAGGTCACTAAGATAGATAATATAAGTAAATAAAAATAGTGCATGTGGGCCAATTAAAAGACTTTAAGACCATAAATAAATATCAGTCCACTAGCCTAGTCCTTGAATCCCAAACTTTCCCTACATATAACAAACCATGATTTAAGGAAACAAAATGGAATACCCAAAAGGGATTATTACTTTATTAGGTAACCAAAAATCATTTGGTGCCTTGTCCGGGAAAAATAAAAAAGGTTAAAATTAGAACTTCATGGGGGCTACGAGTGGGCCTGTTACCAATTTAAACTAGCGTGCTCCGCCTTAAACAAAAAGACAGCATGGCTCAACAATTTCATTCCCTAGCAACTGATTTTACTCCTATCGCTTTCTAATCACAACAGCACCCCTGATAAAATTTGCTACCATGATGCAAATATCAGTAGAAGCCAGTGAGTGCAGAAACCATCAATATACGTACTCAGTCGATTCTTCCTCAGTAATGGAAGCTGAGTCTTTCTCAGTAAAGAACACTCAAATAAACAAAAAAATATATATATGTCTCTAATTCACAGACACCAATACTGTCACAAAATGACACAAACAATGCACAAAGAAAAGCAGGCCACAACTCTATTACAAACTTCTAATACAAGAAAGACATACAGAAATGTAAGTATAATGATCAAAAGAATTCAACTTAACCACTAAACTAGATAAGTAGCAATATTTTTTTGATTTAGTAAGAGGTGGAAAAACGTAAAAAACAACGAAATTAAATAAACAACAACTATCTCTTTTTCAACACTAAAATTATTTAAAAAAATATTAATGGAAGGAAAAAAAAGAACAATCCTCTAAATAAGACAAAACCAGCCTACCCCAAAACCAGAAATGCAAAAATGTAAGTACCCAATGTAAAAAGTTGTAAACTCATGTTGTTACTAAGGGCCTCATTAAGATGCTGGTCCTCTGTCCTGTCAGAGGTGGTCGGACCGCCCCGGTCTCGTCGGAAGCGGTTGCTCTGCCCGCCGGATTGCAATGCTTGCGAATACACAGAAATCCAACCGCCGAGGTCCTTCTGACTCCATCAGGAAATTTCAATTTCAATGAAGCCAGTCGGAGTGCGGACAGCCTTACGAACCGCCCGCCAAATTACGATGCGCCTTTCCGACGAGCAGACCGTGGCAGTCCAACCACCTCATCAGAGATGGCAGAAAGGGAGGAATAGAGGGCCAGTATTCACCTGTAAACAACTTCTCACATCCTGTGCCGACATGGAGTTTATTGTACATGTCCTAACACTGCTGTACCTGTTCAATGACGGTCAAAATCAAAACCGTTGTGGACGCAACTACCTGTGTACATGGAGTCCTCAGCAAATCGATACACCGTCATGCAGTGGTGGCTGCTACCTGGAAGCAGCAATGGTGCAGGGGGGGCGAGAGGAGATTGGTTAAAAAAAAATTCTTACCTCCTGGCTAGCCAGCTGGCCGGCGGCCTCCTCTCCTATGTCCTCTTCCTGGCTTCTTGGGGGAGACAGGAAAAAGAAAGCACCAGGGCTCCCAGGCTCCCAGCAGCCAATCACCACACTGCAATGCAACGTTGTGATTGGTATGAGCGCCGTGACACAGTGCTCAGCCAGGGGCTGGAGGGGTGGGCATTTTCTCCCCGCAGGCTGTAATGCAGCCTGCATGGAGAATACGGTATGTGCTCATGACTGTTTTGAGTGGCCCGAGAGGGCCAGCCAAGCACTCATGCCCACATAGGGAGTGAAAACCACTCCTCCCCCTGCTCTGAGAGCAGCCCCGCCCCAGAAAGAAGTTGCACTGGCAAAAACTAAAATGATAATAACCTTGAGCTATTATCATTTTATTTTTCCTTTTTTTACACTGCAAAAAGTAGTGCGGCGAAGCTACTCCGCTGCCACTGCCGAAAAGCATGGGCGTAGCTTGCTCAGTATTAGTGGGGGGGTGTGAGAAGCTTGTTTCCAAGTTATGCTGGGACATCTTGCCAATACATATTTCATGAGAAGCAGGACATGAGGGGAACTGAAGGGACAGTTGAAAGAGCGAGTAGTGAGAGTAGTGTAGCAGGGCTTGAAGTGGTTCGGTGTCTGCTGGTGGTTAGCACCAGCAGGTCAAAAAGATAGATGCTGAGATGGATTCCATCGGACTCTCCATATTGCACTCACCCTCAGTGTGTGAATTAAATTCAACTCTGCAGCAGTACCATCTTACACTGCCATTGATGTAACTGCATAGGAACTCATAATACTCTATTCCCTGAATTGTCAGGTCAGAACTTAAGCATTATCATAATATTATGCAATAAAGTAACAGCTGTTGCTCCCATAACTAATGAAACTATCAACCATTGGCAAATTCAATTGTCCTGGCTTTATGTAGGTGCAATGTAACTGAGTGTGCAATACAGAAGTAGGAAGATATTGTTTGCGCGGGACAATATGCCAATCACAGATGTACAGCTTTCATGCTTGTAAGCCAAGCCTTCGGGTACATAAGCCACACTGTCAGAGACCCCCAAACCACCCCACTTCAGTCATCCCACTCAAAGTCCTCTTGTGGAGAAGACGAAAAACACAATGAAACACACAATTCACCACACTCTATAATTCCACTACATCAATACAGAGAGCATGTGTATGTGTCAGTGTGGGCAGGTCAAACATCCCTGGTAAAAATCTACAGACACTGTACATCACCTGACTGAAAGCACTCCTAGCCAACTTTGTCCCACACGATACATCAATCATGAGGTTGTGACACTACATACACCCCCCTAGAGCCACAACACCATGGATAAGGCTAGGGGTGTTATATCCCTGGTCCAAACAAATTTTGTGGGTCCCCGTACGCAACATCACAGAATGTATGTACCCATCACATCTGCATGATGCCCTCTATGTCCAGGTCAGAGGTCTTGCAAACTCCACATGTGTGCATAACTTAGAAGCTGGTGTACTGATGTGTGCAATAAACAGTGTCACAAAACAGCACCTCCTCATGGATAACACAGCAATAATCTTCTGTGACACCCTCACATTGCTCAAAAGCTAGGTCCTGTTGTGATATCGAACATACACCTGTATGGATGTCTCAGGAAAAAAAACACCTCCACTGCTAAAGCACTGTAATGGGCCTTCACACATCACCCACATGAAAAAGGACAGTCATGTAAATGGGATTACCACAAACCACAGTCTCATACATTTAAAGGCCACAATGTAAAGACTCCCTGCAGATTTGGGTTACCTAAACCAGGGGGGCTCCTGCAAGGCAACGGGCCAAGGCCACTGGTCATATTGCACCTGCTTCAATGTCTCCATGTGCACAGGGCCTGTGGAATGAGGTATATCAGCGATAACCAATATTGTCACAAAATGGCATGCCCATGTGGCTAATGTGTAAGTGCAAGTCCAGAAAACAAACACTGCAGCAACAGCAGTTGTCAGACGTCTAATAAAAGTATGTGGAAAGAACACACATGAAAAAGGGTACATGTGCATCCAAGTACCTATGAGGTATGGCAATGCACCACCCCCCTTGTTTGGAGAAACAAATCCCTACTTTGCACATATTAAACACATATCCACCCTACTTCTCAGGTAGTACAGCAAGCCGAAAGATGTGGACATTGGCCAGTCAAGCTGCAATACTTACCATAGCAGATCCCACCCAATGCAATGTCATCCCCAACTGGAACCCATTCTACACATACATCCATTAAACATTGACCCTTGTGCTCTGTAACACCGTAACTTGTCCCAATGTCTGACTATACTTACCACTGCAAATGGATCAGCTATCATGGTCAAACAAACACAACTATAGTCACACATCCCAAGTTAGCCAATTACAACAAGTAGCATCAGTAGCAATGGCTGAACAAAGGTGTTCGAAACAAAGCAAGTTGTTTATTATGGAGTACAAACTGGGGTCCAATAAAAAGGCCAATGAGCAGTCACAATTTAGTATGTGATCCAGCAAACTGCTGTGCCACCTAACTTGCCTACAAGAACACTGCCAAGGAAACCTCCCCAGGAAGGGGCATCTAATGGGTAGTCCAGACACCTGAATGATGTTATTTGGGAGGGCTGGGTTGGGATCGGGGACTCTGGTTGGATCCGTGGGAGGGCTGGGATTGGTCTGTGGGAGGGCTGGGCTCGGGTTTGGGAGGGCTGGGTTTGACCATGCAGGGGATTGAGTAAGCATGAATGGTAGTGATGCGTATAGGGAGGGTGGGAGCAGATTTTTTTGTTTTTTGTTTGGACTTAGAAGATCTGAGGTGGGGTGGAGAAGAGGTCCTTTGGGTTTTTAGAGGGGGTAGGTCGTGTTTGGACGGGTGGGTTTCCTTTTTTTACGGCCGTGTGGGGTATGGAGGGGTTTAGTAGGGGAGCTGGTGTTTTTGGGGTGGACTTGGAAGAGAAAGGGAAGGGTAGGGGTGGGGGTGGGAAAGAAGATCTTTTGGCTTTGGAAGGGGGCAGCAGTGGCAGGAAAGTGGTCAAGGGCAAACACGGTAAGTTCTTTGGAGATTGCGGAGGAGGTAAGCCAAGGCGTTGGATGTTGGAGGTAGAGGGATGTGAAGTCTGAGGTGTGGATGCACGTGCTGTTTGTGCTTGTCTCTGTGTGTGTTTGGTTGATGAATGGTTGATGAATGTTCCTGTCCCTGTCCCTTGCCATTGCATGATAAGTCAATGGCTGGTGGTGTGGGTGTTGTGTCTGGGTGTTTGATGTCAGTAGTGGTTGTGTATGGTGGAGTGGTGTCTGCCTGTATGTGTGTAGTGGCTGTATCTGCTGGTGTGGTGTCTGCCTGTATGTCTGTAGTGGCTGTGTCTGCTGGTGTGTTGTGTGGATCTATGTGTGTTGTGGATGTATGTGGTGCAGTGGGTGTGATGTCTGGTTTTATGTCACTGGATGCGGTGATGAGAGTGTCGACTGTGTGGTGAGTGATTGCGTGCCTGACTTTTTTCTTATGTTTCTCTTGTCGTGTGCTGCCTGTGGATGTTGAGGTGGATGCGTGCTTATGTGTGCTTGTGTTTTGGGTAGGTACTGGAATATGGATAGTGACTGAGGAAGAGGCAGGAGGCAGTGTGGAAATCTGATATTGGTGGAAGGCTGCCATGAGTGTGGAAGCTCGAGCCTGAAAAGATCTCTGTAGGGCAGAGATCAGCGTGAATGCTTTCCAGTTACAACACTATCTGCGTCAGCTGGGGGCTTTTTTAAAAGGATGGCATTCAGCACTGCAGTCTGACCCACAGAGATCTGCCTCAGGATGTCAATTGCATCCACTCAGGGCAGCAGGGGAGACAGGGGCAGTGGGTAAGGTGCCTGGTGCAATGGAGACTACTCCCATCTTAGGGGAGCGGGCCAGGACAGTTGGCTGGGGAGCAATAGGGAGGGTGGGGATGGAATGGGGGGTGGCTGACATGAATGTTGCAGATGCAGGTCCAGGGAGGTCTGCCACCACCAGGGAGTGGCCATTGGAGCTTGACTCAGATGATGATGATGCTGAGGTATCGTCTGGCTCCTCCATGGCACTCCGATCACCCTCTGGGCCAATAGTTCCCTCTGTGTCACTAGCATGACAGGAACCACTGTGGCCAGCTGCCTTCCCAATGGTCTCGACCCAGTCTCGATGCTGAAATAATGGTAGAAATAGGTTAATTGCAATTGCGTGAACACCTTAGGCAAACAGATCCCAACACAACACATTACACAATTGCACGTAGAAGGAAGACTACATTTCCTCTGACATTGGCATGAGCACATATATGAATGCTACATGACATGTGCACAGTCACACATAATGGTGCCATAACCACAGTCTGCTCCAACTGCATGTGTGACATTGTCCCAAATCCAGCCTCATGTGGGTAGCAGGAGATATCATCACCCTATCAACCTAGGCCCTTGTAGCATACTATTGTTACCTGATGTCATCAAATAGGATATCCACATTGAATGCATTGCTAACTATCCACACAAGGCCCTACAATCAGCAAATGGTCAGTTATCCTTAACCCACAACATGTATAACTGTTGGGCACCTGCTACAGCTAAGTTGCAGCACTATGTGACTACCAAGAAGAAGGTGACATGGAAGTGCCCATTTCACACTATTCACACTTCCCAAGTGACACTTTCACATCTCTCCACTGCCAGATGACGCAGTTGAAACTGAACATGAGTAGCTTAGCTAGGTGTCACATGTAGTACAGAAGAGGTGAATGGAGAGAATGTGGTTCCAAGTGGTGTACAATTTCAGCACAAAGAAACAATGAACATAAGTCTGCCTAGGAACCTCCCCAGTCAAGATTGGTTCATGTGAGCACACTTTTTTCACATTCCAAATGTCAATGCCATTAGAACACTGAAAGTACATGAGGCTCAGGAAGTATCCAATCCATAAAGAGGTCTTACTCATGTCCAAAAGGGAAGGGAATACACTGTACCTTCCTCGTCTTACAAACACAAATAGAAATGTACTAATGAGTACTGACACACACATATGACCCCAACATGTCAGCATGTCACTCCCTGATGCATGTCACCAACCGCAGAATGACCCTCCACAATTGCACACGTGCATCACACCTAACTGAATACACCTTCTCAATGACATGCAAACTTACATTGTCAGATAGTGCGGGAATTCTTCCAACAATGTGTGTCAATGCCTCAACAATTTGACCTGGCTAATGACAGGATGACATCCATCAATGTCATTGGGTATGTGTGACTCACCCACCCATGTCCACACACTATGCATGTGGTTATATCTACTCTGTATACCCCGCACAGAATACTATTGTCATGTACACATTGGCCAACACATACAAATGTGATGCAATCAGAATGAAAACCTTGTAGACCCTCAGATCATGTACGGAACAGTTGTACATATAGCAGTACAACACATAAAAACATGCCACCATGTAGGCATCAATACAGATAACACCAGTGGTGTTAGCCACCTCATGATACTGTACAATCCCCACTTACCAAGGGAAAGTAGTGCTCAGTGTCTGCACCTAGAGGGCATTGTATGCCATGCCACAAGTAGTCCACCATCACATGAGACAGTAGGGAGGGAGCATCACCCCAGACACAAGGATGACAAGTGGCCTGTTTGGGACCACTGTCACACATGATAGCAAAAGATAAAGTAGGCGATCTGTGACATTAGCGAGCCATATGGCTGTTCAACTTTGGAAACTGACATTTGACTGGACCCTGCTTAGTTCCTGGTCACATGGACCATAGTCTACGGTTATAACCATGAACCTACTACCAGACCTACACATGCAGCAACTCTCTCATTGCATGGAACATGAGTCACCTTGAAGCTTGATGGGGAAATAGCTGCCTCTAACAAAAGATAGATGGTCATGCAGAATGTTTGACTCAGGCCAATACTCACCTCCTCCTATCTGCTGATGGGCTCTCAACTGCCTATTAAGGTCTGGGTATGCCACTGCCTGTAGGTGGGCCATTAGGGGGGTCAGGGTCCAGCATGTGCCCCTTCTGCCTTTAGAGGACAGCACCAGCTGGACCTCCATGATCTTAGGGGTCCACTGTCTGAGGTCCTCCCACCTTTTCCTGCAGTGAACACTATGCCTAAGAGTGAGCCCCAGGGTCCGCACCTTCTTGGCGATGGGTTTTGACCTGTATGGATGCAATATATGAAGAGACTGAGTAGGCAAGATATAGGTTATTTGCTAGGGTGACACAGAGGTTGTAGACAGTTAGCATAACCATCGATCTATATTGCACACTCTAGATGTATAAGGCGCACATGCTGAGAACCACAAAAAGCATTACTACATACTATTTAAGTCATCTGAGGACTACCCTCAATCCCGATTATGCCTATACTGACTAGGCCAGCCCACTGATATCACATGGCCCTGGCCCACACAACATGTGCTCTGAAATGAATTACCATGTAGCACAGCACACCATTGTGTCCTCCTGAAGGGTACAGTGGTAGTGCATCACTTGACAGACACCTGAACAGTCTGGACAAATGACTTTATTCAAATAGTCTAAGACATCACTGATACCATTCTATTGACTACATTCCAAGATTTGGGTCACAATGAAAGGGCTGGCATGTTTGTCACTGAGATCTCCCACTCGGATGATCATTGAGCATGTGATTTACTCATTTGGACATCATACTATGCCTGCACTGTTTTGTGTGGGAAATGCTGGCATCACAGAATACACGTATGCCATATGTGGCAGTGTGTATGGGACAACATCAACATACCATTGTTCATACTGTATGATTGCTCATTCTGACGCAGCTGGTGATGCACTTCTGAACTGCACTGCAGATGTAACCAATTATCTACAGTGTACGTGTTTCACATGAGCAATGTTCCTATACAATGCTAGCATCACTCATTGGACAGAAAAATCCCAGACATGTGGGAATAAGGTGCCTGTCATAAGGCAATGACAAACAGTGACAGTTGGATCCATGGATAGCAGTCTTGGGTCTGGGCATCTCATCATGCACCATACCAACTGTAGTTATACTAGGTGAATTTAGGCCAACTCATGGTCCAGTTACTCTAATTTAGGCCACATTTGAGGATCATCAGATCTGCAGGGAGAGTACTCTGTGCGTCAGTTCCATAGCCACATTATCCCCGCTTCAGCCTGGGCCATGGACCATACAGGGCACAACTCATTGTCAGGGTATGCTCTCTGCAGCCCGAGCATACTGTTCCCACATGACCATCATATGCCCACATTTTCTATACCCAACACTACATCTTGTGGCCATCCTATATATGACATGACCGTAGTGGTTCACTCTAAAGGGTCTGTGAGGTATTGGTATCTTCCAGACAACAGTTTTGTGAGGCCTCATGGGTGTTGAATGATATGTGGGACTGTAGAAAAATCTCACATCATCCTCACATGCTACTTACAGGAAACACAAGTAAGGGTGTAAGGCCTATACATTTGTTAGCACATCTGCCTTACACTGAATAGCAAATTTGTCACAGGCAACATAACATTTATGCATACATAGATATGTGCATGCAACCGGTGTAGGATTTAGGACTGATTACACATCAATATGGTAATGTGAAGTCCACAAAGTGCAGTGCTACATGAACCATGACATGATTGTCCTACGTAGGGGACACACTATCTGATTTACTAAAAACTGATGTCAGTCTGGGACTCTGAGCCACATTGTGGCCAATGGGATTGGATAGGATATTTGTTGCAGAGTACAGACTGTATTAACAGTACTCACCTGCTCCTCTGGGGAGCCCTAGAGCTGGAGACACGGGGGAAGGACCTCCTTCATCAGGGTCCCCAGCCCCTCCTTTTAATTTCTTTGGACAATCAATGTCTTACTTGAGGCTGTCTTCCACTTGGATTGGCCTCTCCTACAGTGGTCAATGGGAGGAATCACTCCTCCAGATCATTGTCTGGCATCTCTCTGATTTTCCTCATCCCAAATGTTGATATGTATGCAATTGTATCTTATGCAATCATGATAGGAATCGCTGTGTAGTGCTAACATTTGCTGTTATGTGTGGTCACATGACTTTTGTGTGTGTCTTGGTAAGTGTTAGTGTGGACACTGTGACCAATATACAAATGTCTGCACACTCCACATATAGGTACTCTAGCAGAGGGATGAGACTACAGCCTCCAGTATACCGACCATTTCCAGACCTTCAAACTATGAAAGAAAGAGACATAATCATGAAGTTTCTTCTTAATAGGCAGACAATACAAGAGTTATGTGACCTGTTGGAGCCTCATTTACGCCCTCGAAGAAACTATCCCACATCTCTGACACCAATGGTGAAACTCATGGCAGCACTGCATTTCCTGGCCACAAGTTCCTTTCAGTACCCTGTGGCTATATCTGGTGGACTGTCACAACCTATGTTCAGTGGCGTACTACGAGATGTTCTTTCAGCAATGATGAGACACATGGACAGCTACATCCAGTTTCCACACATAAAGATTTGGCCAATGTGAAGGGTGACTTCTATGGATTTGGTCACATCCCACATGTGGTTGGAGCTATTGATGCCACACATAATGCCTTGGTACCACCGCAAGTCAGAGAACAGGTTTAAAGGAACAGGAAGCACTTCCATTCTATCAACGTGCAAGTGGTCTGTTTATCAGATTTATACATCACACACGTCTGCCAGATTCCCAGGATCGGCCCATGACTCCTTCTTCGTGCTGTGGAACCGCACCATACGCTAGCTGATGTCACAACTACTACTGGAGAGGGCCTGGCTTGTTGGTGAGTATGATGTATCCAACCTTTGTTTTTGTGATGTCAGGTCGTACCTTCTGAGAGTGTGTGACTCACTATTGCACTTCTGTCTGTCTTCCAACCTGGAGACTCAGTGTATCCCAACTGCCAATAGTTGTTGACACCACTGAGGAATTTGACAATGCCCGGGGAGTCCAATTCAATGAGGCCCGTTGAAGAACATGGCAGGCAGTGGAGTGGGCTTTTTGGCTCCTGAAGGCCAGATTCAGATGTCTGGACAGAACTGGGGGAGCCCTCATCTACTCACCCAGGAAGGTGTGTCAGATCGTCGTAGCCTGTTGCATGCGCTACGAACTTGCACTGCAACAGAACATCCCTCTCATCGTAGAGGATGAGACTAGCAGGAGCCACCGGGTGAGGATCCTGAAATGTCAAATGATGATGATAGTGGTGAAAAGGAAGGAGTTGACATGAGTCAAGAGTTCATCAACAACTTCTTCTCATGAGTGTGAGTATGCTGTAAAATGTCATGACTTTGACTATTACAGTGACTGTTGTTGTGATGCTTTGAGGAGGGTGTTCATGGATACATGTTAGGTATTTACAGCTGTGGCAAACTCTGTGCACGTCTGTTTGTGGAGGAAGGACTCGACACATGCACACGTTGTTGATGTTGCTTTAAGTAGGTGACATGTGCCCATGTACTGTGTACTTCAGAAGTGGACTTTGATTGGTGCCATATGCATGGCTTCATAGCTAACCTCTTTGTATTGGTCTGTTTTAGGTACCTTCACCATGACATCTTCATTTGGACGTTTCAGAGTGTGACATTAGTAGGTACATGATGCTGTTTTGAAGTATGAAGTGTACATGGATTGTTCCTGGGAATGTCTGGCACAGACTTTGGGTGTACAACTCCAGTACCAAGTCAGCTTGCACAGCAATAGGATGAAGTTGCTACGACTCTATTGAACTTGTTGCCTGTCGTGTGGTGGTCCTTTTGTAATATGTGTGCCATTGTGTTCTCCAACACGTTGTTGTTGGGCTAAATCATGCTAGTCTCCCTTCAAATTGGCTAAGTCCTCAATGTGTATGAACTGGATGTAACTGTTCATTGTATGCCACAGTGCTTGTGGCATTCCACCGATGCATGTTTGTGATATTCCACCAGCTGCAGCAACACTGGATTGGAATGAACCTGTGCTCCAAAACTGTTGTACTGCCATATTTTGGTTTCTTGTTTTCACTGAAGTGAGGCTATTGATATGTCTCCAGCAGATTCCATGTACCAATTGTTATTTGTTGGTTCTATTTGGCATTGTCAGATGTATCTCCTCCCAACATGTAGTTGAGGTCTGCACATGACATTTGTGATCACTGACACAGATCATTTCAATTATGTATTATTTAGCTTTGTTTTATTAATTATGCCAGCCTAAGGTGAGAACTATGAAACAAAGATGTCATGAGACTACACTTGTATGTCTGTGTTGGAGTGACATGGTTGTGATACTCAGTTGCACATTGTTGACATTCCACATGTCCATGCTTACACAAGTAGCTTCTACTTACATTTGGTAATTCACAAGGGTATAACTTCATAACCTGCTAGATGTGAATAATCCTGCAAGAGCAAATGGTTTTGTGACAAGTGAATTTATTACAGTGCACAATGTGAAGAAAATAATATATACAGATAAATAGTAACAACACAGAAGTGTAGTAGTCAGTGTTGGTGGATGAAACTATTTTTGTAGGAGCCACATTGTCTGAAGCCCAAAGCCCAAAGCCCAAAAAGTCCTCCCATCGGAAATGGAAAAGTGTACAGCAATAGTCAACAAAGTGAACGTGCTGCACACAAAGGAGGACATCAGGTATGACGTTTTTTCCTGGCTGTGGTGGGTGCCATGCCAACCGAACCTCTTAGATGTTTTCTTTGGTATCCCGGAACACAATGGGGGGGATCCGTAGCTGCAGAGTCAGGTGTTTCTGAGAAGTCAACCTCTGTCAGGCCCTCCCTCCTTGTGGTTGCCGCAGATGTAAAAGGGCCAGATGTAGATGGACCACAGGCAGGGGTAGGCGGCAGGGGAAAAGCCCTGCAAGTATGGTGTTAATGTCCCTCAGCACCCTTATGAACTAGCCCATGTTGTCATTGTGGGTGTCCAGCCTTTAGTCTATGGGCCTCTGCAGCTGGTTCATCTCCTGGAGTTCCTCAAGTACCTGGCTCATAACTCCTTGGGAGTCCTCATAGGCTCCCAAGACTTGGGTGATGTTGGCCTGGGCATCAGTGGCACAAGTGGCCTCACACCCACATTATTTGCTACACAGTAAGTTCATGCTGGAGAGGGACAAAAGGGTTGGAGTTTGACATTGTGAACTATTCCCGTTGTGTTTGATACTTTTGCAAGACATTGGGAGACATCCATTTCATGAAGTGGTATTGGCCTGATAATTTGTTGTACTGATATGCTTCATGTTGACATGAGGGATGGACATGGCATGTCCCAATAACTTGAAGCCAACACAGTGTAGAAGTTACATGTGTATTAGTAAATTCCAAGTCCTAGGTGTGTACAATACAGACATACACACACAACTCTTTAGTAGATTTAGCATTGGTAATCATGTGTGCTGTGCGCACTTAACCAATGGTTAACTACCTGTGAGGTGAACTTCAGTGGTAACATGGCTGACAAATGAGTAATAACAAACAACACTGGTGCCTCCCGTTAAGTATTCAAGCAAATGGGCCTCATGGTAGTTGTAGTCATTTCAGTCTCTCTTACCCCACACTTGACCAATAGCTAACTGCCTGTGAGCTGAACCTCAGTAGTCACATGGCTGACAAGTGATTAAGGACAAACAACACTGGTGCCTCCTGTTAAGTGGCCAAGCAACAGGGCCTCATGCAGATGTAGCTATTTCAATTTCGACTTATCAACACTAGCAACACTGGTTTGTGTTACATACCTGATTGTCAAAATACAGTTGCAGTGGGCCATACTATTAGACAATTGCACATATAATGGGTCCTGGGTTGTTTATTTGATGGTAATGCACTTACAGAATTACCACATGTGGGATGTAATGGAGGTTGATACATGTGAACCTATGTGCAGGGCTACTGATTGTAACTGCCAGTCACACATCTCTGATACTTTGGCTACTGCATATAGGAAAAGTACATGAGAAACACGATAGCAAGAGCTGAGATGTGTGCAAACTGAACATTGCTATGTTGTGACAGTTGGTGTGGTGGTACATACCAGTCTCCATTCCCCCAGGTATGCCTGTCAAGCCCTCAGAATGCAGGATGGCGTGCACCTTCTCTTCCCAGGGTATGAGTTCTAATGGTGGGCTGGAAAGACCACCACCAGTAATCTGGGTCACAAGGTGGTGCTTGGAGGCCAGGTTCTTTACACCTCTTCCTGATGTCCTCCTTTAGGCGCATGTTGGTACCTACAGCATTCACTTTGTTGACTATCCTGTCTGGCATTTTCTTCTTCTTAGCGAGAGGAGTTTGTTGGACTATGGCTCTAAAAATGTGTGGCTCTATTCTAATGAATTCATCCACCATCACTGACAAATCGGTGTCAGAAAAATGAGGATTTTAGGCAGGTGACATGTTAATTAAATAAAGTGAGTGAGAGTGAGTGAGTGAAGAAAATGAAAAATGCCTTTACACCAAGGAAATATGTCAAAAAAGTGAAAAAAGTGTGGGGAGTGTGTGTGTTGGGATTGTGCAAAAAGGGCTGCCGTATATGACTTATATTACTGCTCTGACTTCTGTGCTGCAGTATAGAGGCAAAGGATCATGGTCTGGAATGGGGTGTGTTTTATTGTGTGATTTGTAGGTGCACCCACTTAGACAATGGCCATCAGCTGTGTTCATTTTTGCTGCATCCAAAGTGCACTGTTGTGACGCTTCGTGGTAGCAGTAGCGCAGTGATATAGTGCCGTCGTGAAACCGCTGACAAGGGACCACCAGTACAAGGGTTTAATTGTAATCCGCTCAGCGGTGGTACCACAGCCCTGATGGCTTCAGAATCTCTATCGGCTACATTTTCGACCGCCGCGGCCCATGTGAAGGCTATTCCAACCGTCGCAGCCCTTAAGGTGTACACTCTAACCGCCGCAGTCTGTGGTTCAGCCTGCATGCCAATAAAATCGCCGAAGGTTACGCCAAGATGTTCCAATGTATGCCTCACATACCTTCTACATTCTGCGGTGGTGCTGTCTCCCGGCTGGTGTACCGAAATCTTCAAACTCACAACTCTGCCACATAGAACAGATGCACTCAAGATGAGGAAAAATAGAACATTAATAAGAAATGTGCAAATCATACAAAATTTGCAACAAGTGTGTTTCATAAACGAAACCCCTAATCTAAATTAAGCAGGTGTGGGTCAAATTAAGGGCAATTGGGTAGGCAAGTAGAGTAAGGTATTTGCTTCAGAAAAATAGAGGTTTCTGATGAGAGAATAAGAATGCTTAGGCATTAAACCTTTGCACTCGGGAAATGGAGATTAGCAGATGTTTTTTTTCTCTGATCATAGTCAGAAAACATCTCCTAACATCTCCAAGCAACATCTCCTCTCTAGTCTAAGAAACTCACACTCATTTTATTCAACAAGGCATTCGATTGCAACATTACAACTTGTTCTCACTTGCAAGGAACCAATCATATTACTTCAGAATCTTGGAGCAGGTAAACTCCCCTCTTTCTCAGGGCAGCACAATAGTCCATGCATGGCTATGTCCTTGACTTGTTATACTGGACAGACATTAGGCTACAGTCAGCTGTTCCCTCGAGTCACTGTCCCATCCTAGCATCTTCTCCTCCTTCCAAAAAAAACTCACCATCAGTCATCTGATACATAAGAATAAACTATTCACTAGCTAGCAATAGGTGTCTGGGAAAACAGCATCTGCAATGGAAAAGCACATCATGTGCAAAACACAAGAATGAACTATGCAGGATGCTCAGCTTTAAACCTGTAAATGTCGACATTCAAAATGGCAATAGAAATGAAGTTTACTTTAGGCTACATAGAGTGTTAACTCTGGTGCTGCTCATATTGGCTAAATGCGGTCACCTACTACAAATGATATGATTAATATATGAAAATCTCATTTTATTAATAAATGCATTTCATTTTACAAATTTAAAATTGCGCTTTCCAGAGTGTGTGCCCCTTTGTGAGAAAGTCATTTTTTTTGCCCTGATCATCCCCATTTTTTGACTGAGACTGGTAGTTACAGACTCAGATTGTGCCCTTGGCCCTGCTGACCAGGCCCAGAGCCAGTGTTCAGTTTAAAATATATATTGTAATTAGGTGTAATTACAATTGGTATGACAAGTCCTTAGTTTATGGTAGGGTATGTAGGCTTAGAGGCCCAGTAGATTTAATGCACTTAACTGTGCACTGCTGTGGTGCCTGCTTTTAGAATATAACTATATCCAAAGTTGACCTTGGAATTAAAGCTACTTCCAAAGTCTCAAACGACTTTATTTTAACATATCCGCACCCATAAGGTTTACCCTAGGTGCCCAGAAGGTAGGGCGCCATGTTAGAATAAGCAGGGACATTATAAACAATGTTTCATATGCCCTGGCGAAGGAAACACTGGCAAATTTGTTTTTTCCCATTGTAGTCCATTAGCTCCATAGGCTAACATGGGAAGGCTTTATACAACTTTAGTAAAGACCAACTATTGACAGGAGTGAGCTAAAATAATAATTCAAAGTGTTAAAATAATAGAGTAAATCAAACAACTTTCCAAGGTTGGATTTATTATATCTATGGCAGAAAAGTTATAGAACTTGCTTTTCTGATGCACCTGAATCCAGCTCTGGAGGAGCCTCTCCTAACAGGCCATCCTTTGGCAGGCTGAGCCAAAACTGTTCTGATGAGGTAGGAAGTGGCCTGAAAGGAAACAAAGAGCCATCTGGTGGGAGGAGATCTGCTGCTGCAGAGAAAAAAGCAGGAATGGGGCTGGGTAGCCAGACTCGTCTTCAAAGGGAGAAATATAGTAAGGACAGGAACCAGGCCCACTTCCAGTCAGATGGGAGCCACTGTAATTGAATTAGCAGAGGGGCTGGAAGGGGAGTGTTAGGGAAAGTTAGCCACACCTGTAGATTGGGTTACCCAGACCTGAAACTCCAGGAGAGATTTTCTCCATTTTAGATTTTTGTGAACTGTACTTTTTGGGGCAAGAAAATGACACACTTACGGGGAAGGAGTCATCACAGAGGGTGGCACCATGCACCTCATTGGTCAGAGATACCCTCCTTCTTACCAGCCCAGAAACCTGGGTCAATCTGGGAGAGCTGCCCAGCAACCCAGATCTCTGCCTGGAAGAAACAAGAAGAAGAAGCACTGCCCTGCTGAACTCCTAGTCTACAGCAAGGGGACTGCATTTGTAAGGACTGTACCTGCTGCACACTTTGGGCTTCACCAAAAGAAGGACTTTGCCTTGCTCTGAAAGTTTGAGGAGTGGACTCCCTGAAAGCAACAGGATAAAAGAGCTCTACCTGCATCTTCCCCACCAAGAAGAACCCACCTGACCAGCTTCACCTGGACTTTGAAGGATTTGACTAGGTACATTGTGGGTCTTGTAGTCCCAACTTCCGAAGGAGCCACTCAGAGCTTCTGGAACTTTGGATTGATGTTGCAGACACTTCAAGACCCCAAAAGGATCTTCTGGAAGAAGATCCAGAAGTTTGAGACCATTTGGAGAATTTTCATCTAAAAGCTCCATAAGTTGACCGACTTGTCGTCGAGAGTCAAGCAGGCAATGTCAAACCACGACTCAGCCTGAGATTCAGGTTTGCCTCACTGAAGCTCCAAAGCTTTTAACCATTGATGAGACCTCCAGGTGTTCACTGAGGCTTCCCGCTGAAGCAAGCCACAGTCATAGACCCACAACCTGGCCTGCTAAGGAGCCTTCCTTGACGTTGGGAGAAAAGGCTCCAAAAAAGTGACTAAGTGCCTGATTACGATCTTGGCGGCCTTACCCTCATCAAGCTGCAGCGGATGGATTGAGTACTCTGCTGAACTAAAGGCCTTCCAGCCCTCTGTATTTAGATGTTGCAGCTGGAGATAGAAGCCCACTGCTGAAACAGTCTTCGCTGCTGGCTGACAGTACTCCACCGCTGTTGGGCTGGCGGTATACCGCAGAGTCGATTTAGATGTTCCTGATGGGCTGGCAGTCTCTTGGTGGCGGAGTCCTGATGGAGGGACGTTTCGCTGCTGTAAAGACAGGTCAGTACTACGTGTTAATATCAGAAAATACATATATATTTTGCGAATGTGTCATAATCTATATGTAGGTTATGTGTACTGTCTGTTTTGTTGCATATAAAATAACACAAGTGAAAGTAACAGTTATCGTACACTACATAGGACAAGTGACAGAGAAGTCTACCATTGATTCTGGCAACAACAGGGTTGCTGAATACCGTGGTCTGTGGGCAGCAGCACAGGAAGGACATGGACAATGCCGAAGTGGGATCCCCCAAAAATGTGAGTTTGCATCTCTTTTCCTACCTTTCCGCTGACTCGCGTATGACGGTGTCCCCACCAGGAAAAGCTCAACAGAAAGGCAAATCACAATCTAGACGGCGGGAAGCTTGGTGGGACTCCCTCCAAGACCTGCCTCTGGCTCTCCTTCCATCGATGCGGCAGCAGGAGTCATGGCAGAAGTGGCGGGACTGTGGCGGTCTTGTAGCCAAGTTCCCGCCAAGATATAAATCAGGTGGTCGGACCTCCAAGGCAGCGGGTGGGAAGATTACCAAAAAAGCAACCGCGGGACCTATTCCGTCAAGATCATAACCATGCCCTAAGTCAGAAGGCCCTACTGCTCATCGTATCATTGCAGTTAGTCTGAAACTTTGACTTTGTCCCAGTCAAGCGCAACCAGATGTCCCAAGTTGGCGCTTTTGACTTTTAGGCACTAGAAAGCATTTAATTAAAAAAAAAATCATATCTTCAGTTCTCTACATTGGATGTTTGTTGTTTTGGTGTCATTTTAATCATAAAAATATTTCCTGTTTTTAGAAATTGGTGTTGGATTTTTATTGTGTGTTGTTGTGTACTTATTTACTGTTATTGGTGTTTTTAAATGCTTTACAAACCTGTCTCCTAAGTTAAGCTTGACTGCTCATGAGCCAAGCTACCAAGGGTTGAGCAATGACTCATTTATTGAGACTTTACTGGATCTTATTGGTGATTGTGGTGTTGTTACTAGCTGTAGGTACCTACCTGCACCTTCTAACAATTCAACATCCAATGTTTAGTGATAGGCAGTGAGGATTAAATTTGTGTTTAACTACACCATACAGCATTTAAGTGAAGATCTTTAAATGCTGATGAGTGGGTAAGAACCAGGGTTCCCAATAAACACCAGGGGGTGATCAAAGGAAAGGAGGACAGGTCCCCTCTTAAGGGAAAGCCCTGGATAACCAAGATAAGAAAGCAATAGAGTCCTCAGAAGTTCCATAAACACTTGGACAAAGGGTGATCCCTGAGCCAATCCACTTTCAAGGGGAGAGGGTTTCAGAGGAAGTCCTTTGACACTGCCAAGGCTGGCAGGTTCTTTGACCCTTCAAAGGTGAGGAAGTGTTATGACTGTAACCAATCATGACACAATAGAGGAGATGCTGTCTGCACCAAGAAGACCCCCACTGGTGGCAATCACAAGGGATTGTCAGTGTAGGTGTGAGGTGGAAGTTGTCCCAGAGATGGGGAAGGGGTTCACAGAGGCAACCTTCTTTTTCCTGGGTGGGAATTGAAATGACAGCCCTAGCAGCCTTATCTCTCAGCATAGAGAGGTATAGTCAGTGGGACTGAGGTGGTAGCTCTGGGAGATACAGGAGCTGGTGTGACTATGGTTATAGAGAAACTGGTTTCTCCAGGGCAGATCATACCTGGTGTTTATCACCAGGTAACCTATGCAGACAGCAGAGCCAAATTCCATCTAACGGCAAGGAGGAATTTGACCCTGAGGGGGAGGATTTGATCTTTGAGGTAGGGATTACACACCTCTGGCCGACTTAGCAGAAATGCAAGGAGGTGGTTGACCCTCCAGAGCGGAGATGTGTCAAGGATACGGAGAGTGTCCCACCCGTGAGAGCCTGAGGCAGACTGCCTCCAGGCAAGAACAGGGTGATGTCATTGGATTCCACAAAATCTACTGGGAGGATGGAGTTCAATACACTAAGGTCAGAGACCTCAAAGAAGGGGCAACCAGGAGGGAGGTGGTCCCCCAGAAGTACAGAGAATTCTTCCTTACATTGAGCCATGGCACCTCCTTGGCAGGACATTTGGGTCAGGGTCAGACATGGAATAGGTTGGTTAACTATTTCTATTGGCCAACATGTCTGCTAAAGTGAAGGAGTTTTGTAGCTCCTGTGCAACCTGTCAGGCCAGTGGCAAGACAGGTGGCAAGCCAAAGGCTCTCTTGATATCACTGCCAGTGGTTGGGACTCCCTTTGAAAGGGTGGGGCTGGACATTGTCAACTGCCTCATGCAGACAGAAAGGGGACCTCCCCAGTTTGGGAATTCTTTAGCGTTAGCAAGAAGGAGCAGGGAATCCAATCCAATCACAGTGGAAGGTGAAGAGGAAGACATTTATGCTACTCAAAGAAGCCCTATCCCCAGCAGTACAGTAGTATCACCCACATCATCAACATCGCAATGGCACAAGACTCAGGTTGAGACACCTAGGCAAGAGAGTACAGTGACTGCCCTGCTGAGACTCACATTGAGCCTACCACTGTCTGCTCTCAAGAATTCACCTGCATCAATGGCGCCTGAAAAAAAAAATCCAGGCTACTATTCCTGGCATGTTTAGGCAGGAGGGGCAGTACGAACGCAACCACCCAACGGCATGTTTGTACAACAATAAGCTGGTTCAAATGTTAGCTTTGGGCCTCCTCCTTTTCTCTTTTGTGGAAGGAGTGGGTTTTCTAGAATTTGTGGGAGTCATCTGCCCAAAATGGAAGGCTCCCAGCCGGTCCTATTTTGCCTGAGTTGCTGGTCCAGTGCTACATCACGATGTGCTGGAATTGCTTGGACAAGCTTTGCAGCAGAGTGCTGTTTACACTATTCACCTGATGACATGTGGACCAGCTGCCAAGCCACTGATTACATGTGCATCATTGCACACTGGATATCATTTGGGAGGGTTAGAGAAAAAATATCTGCAGGTGTTGACACGGTTGAGATTTTAAATGGCGCTCAGAAGCATGTGACAGTAGCAATGTTCGCCACGGAGAAATCACATATTGCTGCAAACATTTTGGAAGACTTTAACAACAAGGTCTTTGAATGGCTGTGACAAAGAGGAATTAACCTTGGATTTATTGCCATGGACAATGGCAGTAACATAGTGAACGCCATGGCAGATGGTAGATGGTGGATATTTCAGGGTCCTGTGTTTGGCGCACTGCATCAACATCATTGTGCAGGACTTGCTCAAAAAAGTAGACCGAGTCAGCAACTTACTGTCCAACTGCAGAAAAATCTGCACCTCATTTCAGCCATTCATTAAAAGACCGGAAGCAGCTGAGAGTCATTCAGTGTGATAATAGAATGCCAGTTAAAACACTCATACAGGAGGCTCCAACATGTTCGAACTCAGGTTATTGCATGTTGCAAAGTCTGTTTGAGCAGTACAGTCTGATCAATGAATATGTCATGCAAATAGGGGATGCAAATGTGAAAGGCATGAGCTTTGAGATGGACCAATGGGGCCTAGTCAAATACCTTACAGAGATGCTGCTTCCTTTTGAGGTGTTCAGAGGGAAGTCAGTAAGGAGGACAGTACCATGGGCCAAGCTATCCCATTGTTGCACATGCTACAGTAACAGATAAAGGAGGTGTCTGAAATGTACGCAGGTGTTTAGGAAAAAAAGATGCATAAGAGTTGGTGGAGAGCTTAATACTTTGCTTATCTGTTAAGGAGGGTGCAAAGAGACATTGTGTCATCCAAGCATTACATCTGTGCCATAATTCTTGATCCACAGTATAAACCATTGCTGTCCACTTTCATTCCTTTTTCAGACAGGGATGTTGCAAACAACTAAACATGGTTTGCTGAGCAAGCCAGTAAGCTAGAAAAAGAACGGCCGGGAATTAGAGGCCCACTCCTCCAGAGCACAAGTTCTGCGGTGCAGCCTTCAACTTCAGAGCCTGAGGGCAGTGATGTTGGCTCACAGCACCCAAAACCAACAACAAGAACACCAGCAACAACAGGAACAGGAGCATCAGCCCCAAAATCTGCATATGATGGGTTTGTACTGGCAGGGTTTAGGTCCAGTGCAGAGACAAAGACAAAAGAGGTTGAGCAAGGTGGAGTACCAATGACTATAGAGCGTATGGCCCAGGCCTATCTGGATGACCCAACAGAGGTCTATCTTGATCAAAACCCATTGGTGTATTGGTATTGGAATAGGCCAATGGCTGGTGCTCAGCAGGCTGGCAATAAACTATCTGGCTTGCCCGTAAGCCAGTGTTTCCGCTGAGCGTGTTTTCAGTGCTGCTGGTGCAGTTGTCACAGTGAGAAGGACCAGTCTCTCGCTCCAAAATGTGGAGAGATTAAACATGATCAAAATGAATCAGCACTTTATACCACCGAATTACTCCATACCTAAAGTACGACAGGAGGAAGATAAGGGTGATTGGTCAGACTCAGGTGATGGAAGAAGTGTGTCAGCTGACCTACTTCTGGGCGAACCACCTGAGTTTAAGGACAAACTCTACTTCCCTGACTATTAGACCTGGGGCACCAACCATAAAACGTTCTCTCTATCACTGAACTGCTTTGACGACAAAAAATATTAAAAATATTTATATATAGCTAGAGGAACATTATTTTTTTTTATTTGTTTGTGTCTGGCTAACTAATGCAGCCCTTCCTCTTACACATATTTTATTGCAGGATTGGAGTTGCACCAGTGTGCATTGAAGAAGCCCCCCCTCCACCCATTTCCCTCAAGGACATTGGAAATACAAATTTGTGCCTGCCTCCATCCTGTACAATAAATAATATCCTGCCTGAAAAATACTTTGAAAAGCAGAAAATAAACTCGCCTTTTAATAGTGCTCAAAAAAGAGTCACAACTGAGCCAGACAGAGGTATACCCTCCAAAAGCCCAATTAGGATTATGTGAGAAAAAAAAATTGATTTTTATTTTGATCTCATACAGTGCATTAATGAATCACAATCAAAAGAAAAAGAGCAAATGTATCCTTATTTTTAATATGAATATCGAAACAATCTAAATAGAAAACACTATATAGTCATAACACAATGATAATGGCAGATAATGAAAACAGCGCCAAGGACAAGCAAATATATCAAAATATCTGATCCCACACAGCCATACATACCACACTCATACCTCAAGCAATATACACACACTAAAAGAGAAAATAAAGAATCAAAAAATCTGGAGAGACCATTCCTTAGATGAATTCAGAAAAATCCCTGCAATGTGAGATCCATATGTGCAGTGATACATTAGTCTCAAAGTCTTCTATTAGTAAACATATCAGAGAATTTTTTTTTCAACATAGAATCATGATTTTACTTGGATACAGTTCTCCAATGAGAAAATATAATCACTATTACAAACAAAGTGATTCTATTTTTGTTGGTGGTCTCCACAACATGCGCCGATGCGCGTTTCGGTAATAACCTATGGTTAAAGTCGGACCTTCTTCAGGGTGCTAAAAACAAGGGTTATCAGGAAGTCTTGGCAACTGACAATGACAGATGTCTGGAAAAAATAGAAAAAGATTTATATGTAAAAAAGTTTTTCCTTTTGAGCAGTGGAACTGGGCTCATGAAAGCTAACGACTCACTATACTACAAAAAACAAGGGTGGGGATAGGGTAGAAGGTAGCTCGTGTCGAGGTAACTGAAACCGCAGACATAAAAACTTAGAGCAGAGTCTGGTCCAGCCCATGTGACATGTAGAGAAATGAATCGAAAGTCTTAGTTCACCAGTAGGCAGAATTGAAAAACGAAAAAGTGATCTAAATAGAGATACAAACAGGCACCGTGTGTACCCTTCTCTGTATCCCAGAAGGGGAAAAGGTAACGGAAAATCTACGGCACTGAGTATTTACCTGTCCATCTGGGCAGACTGGAATAAATGAGGAAATGCGTGGGCTTTTCAGATGGAGCCAAGATAACGCAGAAATGGCCCAAACTCAGAGGTTTCCTAAGGCAGTTCTAATGGAGTTAAACAAATACACATGAATAATACTGACAATAAGGAGTATACGGGGAAGCAGAATTATGCCTCTTCTAGGTGGGGGGTCCTGCCCAACATACCTTAAGAGTAGTTCCTAAGGTCGTAATCCGCTCTGCAGAAATATTTAGGCGATATTCAGAATAAACAAAATCAAATCCGGTATCAGATCCTCGGGGAAGGAGAGATGGAGTCTCTTGATCTTTCCCAACAAAACTGGATGGGAAAGGTGCCGTATGTAGTAGATGAAGACTCATTCTAAGGAGTAGAATAGGAAAATATCACAAATGAGAAAATATAAGTAAATAGGGCAACTGCAGAAAACAGATAAATTCCTACAAAAATAAAGTGCACAATATATATCCACGTAACTACGGTGTAAGCCAAACGGCACGGGAAGATGTATGACAAAACGTCAGGCTGTACACTTCCTGAGAGGTAGATATTGGATTGGCTGATACAGCACCCCTAGAAAATATAGATTTCAAGGACTACGATGTAAGAACTGGGGAACTGAGGCCGAAAGAAGTCCCACTCACTCAGGCGGGGTCTCATAACATGGGAGGGAACCCGAGCACTCAAAAAGAGAACCAATGCACCGTATCCCAGTTCATAAAATACAACAAATGAGTGCAGGCTAACCCAAATTGTAAAGAAGACAGGTGAACACAAGCCGACGTGGTCAAGAAGGGTGCTTACCGTCTGTATCGGTAAAGTGAACAGGCGCGTGGCTCCTGCCAAGGCGCAATGCTGCCGGAGAAAGATGTTCGCAGCGCGAAAACCGTCGTCCGACAGGCATTTAAGCCTGCGTACTTTCCCCGGAAGGGAGTGCACATGATATCTAGAAAGCAGACCCGCGAGGGCCTCAAGTCGGTCAGCCTTAGTCCAGCGCCATATTAGAGTGCAGGGCTAATTTCTTTCGTGTGCTTTTTATGCCCAAATAATAAAAACGGAGCAGTACCAAAAAGGCGGGCCAGGCTAAAGTACACCATACATATGGATATTGAGATCCAAAAAAGAAGAACAAAAGACAATATAGGAATAAAGAAAATTGAAAATATATCAAAGAAAAAAAGTTATGTTTGAAGGGGGTAAAGGGAAGGGATAAAGAGAATGAAACTCAAACTGAAATTACAGTGTTTAACAGAGATGGGAAGAGTCAGGTGGGCCAATATCGGCCCAGGAACAACATCCAAGTACCCACCACGAAGACTGGTACTAAGATAAACAAAGAGGTCCAGACAAGGGAGATCCACTAAAGACAGCTAGAGTCATCACAGGGAACATTTCCATGGAGTTGTTTCGTTTCATCCTCCCTTTTCTGTATTAGGAAAGAATATCCCAAAAAAACTCTCTTTTTTTGTGCTATATTTTGTTGTCCCTCCCTTTAACTGGATGTATTTTTTCCAAGATGGTCCAACGGAGTTCTTTGTCTAGATGCAGTAACTTTTTGGTTGCGAATGTTCGACTTGTGTTCACCCATTCGTATTCTGCATTCGCGTCCAGTTTCCCCCACGTACCCCAGTCCGCTGGGGCATATTATAAGGTATACAATATCTGCAGTCCTGCAGTTGGTCATATATTTGTTTGATGGTCTTCAATCCTCGTATGATAGGATGCCTCCATCCCATGCCTATCTATCCTTTCCTAGTTTATTTATTCCCCTAGCCAGATTACATCACATTATTTGATTTACAAGACTGGCCAATGTCTGTTTCGTGAAAATATGGATTGGCAATGTACCATGGTGACCACGCCTGAATTAGAAGAACAGTTGAATGGCATGCCATGCACGCTGAGTGATTGTTGTTTGTGAGTGTGTTGAGATGATTCATGTGGTGGCAGGCAGACTGAGGCAGTGACAATCGGTGTTTGTTTATGTGTAACTAAAGTTTGATTGTGATTGTGTTTGTGATAATTTACAATGTTAGTGGCCTAATGACGGGTGATCATTTTTATCCTGAATATGATTTTTTTCCTTCCCTTTGAAACATAGCGAGATTTGTTCACCAGGTCCACTCCACACTGCTTTGTTTTTTACTTCACACTCCTCAAAGACCCGACCAGTCCCTGTAGCTAATAAACACAAATCTTGTCTACACAAAAAATGACTCAATGTTTCTCTTGTTGTGCATCAACACATAGCATTGTGCTACAGTTCGATCTATCGCATTTCAGTTGGGACTCAGTCGTTACGGAGTTGGACACCTTGCTAGGACTCAGGTGTATGATGGAAGGACTCAGGGCATGACTACTTCAAAAACTGCCACCAGAAAAAGGAAGTTATTAACTTCATTTAAACCAACTGATTTTTGAGATGACTTTAAAGTAGCCTACCCAACTCTGTGGAGTGGTGGTGAAAGAAGTGCGTTGATTTTACTTGATTTGGAAAATGCAATGTTGGTGTGCGTGTGTGTGCTTAGTGCTGTCTTGTTCAAATTTGAAACTATGTGGTGGTTGGGTGGGGGGGCCTATTGTTGTAGGTAACTGGAGAGAGTCATATGGTCATGAATGATCATCTTATTCTGCAACATATTGTTATTATGATTTATGATGATGAATTGATGATTATGAGAGTTGCGAGTTTGATCAGCCCTATAGTTACATGCGACCACTTTTGTGTGATTGTTGGTTATTGCAAAATTACTCTCACCTAATCACACATCAGTTATGTAATGAATAATTGCAAAAAGGACAATTCTTCTCATCTCTCTTGCGCTGCCTCTGAGTCTTCTTGGTGCATTCCTTATGAAGTTTACCTTCTGTCCTTCTCCTTCATTCTACATTATCATTTTCGTTTTACAATCTGCAGGCCTTCCCTTATCCTGCACCAAACTGGAAAAGCACCATAAAACTCAAGCTTACCTAACCAGACTGCAACAGCCAGGCACCAAGATTGATGGTCAGTCCAAGCAGAATTCAGATGCAACTCCCAATTCAGCATTTCTATTAAGAATCATTAGAACTGTGTGTGTTGTTCGCTTCACTTTTTTAAAGCTAGGTAACAGAACTTTCAGATATAATGTAACTTGGGTCTCTCTGGGCTTTGGGGGCAGCCAGATTGTTTGGTTTGCCTTGCATTTACGTTACTTGTACTCATTCCTTCATTTCCCTTTCCTCCCATGGCAAATTTATGAAGCTTGGAGTCATTGCCCAGAAGAATATTGTGTATGTGTATTTTTTGTCTTTGTCACACCTTTCCCAAAATCTCCTTTCCTGTCCATTCATCAAACCCCTAACCCTCTTCTCCCGGGCTGTGTGATTTATTGAGGTTTGACTTAATAATTTACACCATTAATTTAGTATATACTTGGCTGGCCGGATGTGGTGAAAGCAACACCAACTCAGTGCAGAATCTTCAGTTTTACTCCTATTACTGAAACAATAGTCCACACTGGCCCCATTTACCCACCCATGCATAAAAGTGATCAATATTCGTTTAGATATAGAAAAACATCATTGGTCAGTATCCTCATTTAGGCATTGTGTGTTGTCTTAAACGCATAACCAATTACCATGCCCAAGCCAGACTTTAAGTCCTCTTAACAAATCACAATTCGAGACTAAGAGTCACTTTTGTTTCCTCGAAATACTAGCTCCCCATTGCTTTGACTAATTTAGTATTGTTTCTTGTTTGTTATTCTGCATCAGGTATTCATTGTTGTGTACTATTCTGGTCTCAAGTGTTTGTAAAGCTTTGATATAATAATAATAATAATAATAATAATAATAATAATAATAATAATAATAATATTTAACCCACTAACTCAGTTTTTTTATTTCCATTTAGTTGCCTGCGATGAATAATCCTTCTGATTAAAATCCTACAGTTGGAGTTAACCTAGGTGGGAGTGGGACCTGACTTCTGATTCCTTCACTGTTGTTAGTGCGCTAGCCAGCTACTACTACCACCACCATGACACCTTGGGAAACCCTGCAGCCCTTCCTTCTTCTATTTGGTAAGAGAACTATGGTTTGTTGTTCTATTAAGTTGCTGTAGGCCAGTCAATGGCAACCCCCTGCCCTACCCCCCATTAGTGGTCAGGATAGATGCAGACTGCAGAGACTAGAAGAGTAGTAGGCCAAGAGTACCACGTAGGCGGGGGCGTGGCTTGACCGGAGCCCGAGATGGCTGCCATGTAGTAGAGCTCCGGTGTCGCCGCGGCAATAATCCCATATATCCACTACTAAAATCCGACTTTATGCCCTGTTAGGAGAGCCTGGTGCCCGCTTGACGCTCGACACCTGTTAGCGCGCTCGAGCCGGAAAAAGTGGTGGCCGGGAACCGGAGCGATAATTGCTGATGACCTGCACCGAGGTGGAGCCGAGGCAGAGGCCGTAGAGACGTGCGGCGCTCCCGGCCGGCGTGGAGGCGGTGATCTGTGGAGCCGGCCGGAGCGGCGTTGCAGTGTGCCTGGGCGGTTCCGTGGAGGTGCTGTTAACCCCCTGCGGGTATGGTAATGCCAGCGGCAGATCGACGAGGGGTCCGTGGAGGCCTGGGACTGATGTGAGCTACTCTGCGGGGCCGCCGGGGCAGATGAGATCTGGGATTCTGGGCGCTGCCGATCGCCTCAGCTGAAATTCATCCGTGAGGTGGTGAGTGCAGAGGGCTGATCTATACCCCTTTCTCCCTCCACGTTGCATCTCCCCCCTCAAAAAAGGGATAAAGGATTTCTGATGCGGCCGCCATTTTGTGTCCTCTACCCCGGCCGCAAGTGAGGTCGGCTATTCTGTTTATCCCACCTAAGGGTCCACAACAACGGATAGCGAGGGCCGGTGCAGGTGCCTTTTATTGAATTTAGCGCTCGGCGCAGACTCTCCTGAGGACGTCCCCTCTCCCTCCCCTCCCCCCATGGTCTCATTGAGAGAGACGGAGGCAGCGGGTTCTGGGTACCGGTGCTGACCTCTTGGTCAGGGTTCGTGACCGGACAGCCTCTGGGGTTGCAGTGGAAACAGATACGGAGACCTTTTGAGACGATGTGCTGCCTCAGGGGTTAGACCAGACGGTCTTGTTACATCTGCTGAACTCCTTGCCCCCCCCGCCTGTGGTTGCTCCACGTGTCCTTGCACCACACTACAAGTTTGACCGAAGGAGGTATGGTGACTGCGAAGGGCACCAAGCAGCCTCCGGCAGCGCGCCTCGCTAAATTTGCTCACGCCAGATCGGACGGAGCGGGGGGGGCGGGTGGTTCACAGGAGACCAAGCAGCGAGTGGATGATGGGACTCCGACCCTGGCGGACGTGATGGCTGCGATTCAAGGGTTCCAGACGGCATTGGAGGGGAAGATTGACACTGTGTCCAACGAGATCACCCTGATTCGTGCTGACCTGCGCAATATGGGGGACAGGGTCAAGACGAATGAGGGCTCCATCTCTGTTCTCCAACAGTCCACGAAAGGGATGGAAACTACAATTAAGAGCTTGCAAACACAAACTGCTGAGCTCGCGGCCAAGCTGGAGGATTATGAAGGGAGAGCGCTGCGGAATAATGTGCGAATTCTTGGAGTTCCGGAAAAGGCGGAGGGACCGGCGGCGGACCTCTTTGTGGAGGATCTTGTTCAAAATCATTTGCAACCCCATTCGCTGTCAAAGTTCTTCGCCGTGGAACGCGCGCACAGAATCCCCAGGGGACCCCCTAGACCTGGCGCCCCACCGCGTCCTCTCCTGGCCCGCATTTTTAACTTCCGAGACAGGGAAGCTATTCTGCAGGCGGCAAGGACCGCTCCGCCACTCAAATTTGATAACTCAGTGATAACTTTCTTTCCAGACTTCACTTTCAAAGTGCAAATGCAACGGCGGTCATTTTTGGAGGTGAAGCGGGCCCTGAGGGGTCACAATCTAAAATATGCGATGCTTTTTCCGGCGAAACTCCGGGTGCAAGACGCAGGGAAGACATGGTTCTTTCATTCTCCGGAAGACACCTGGGACTGGCTGGAGAACTGGAGATCATCGAAGGGAGGAGACACTCTCTCTCACAGCGACGATCCCGGCACTGGAAATAGGTGATGCCTTATAGACCCCACGGATGTGGATCACACTGGACATTGGCAGTAATGTATACATTGTATAAGGAATCTGGTGGGAGCTTATTGAGAGTAGTGGCTCTGCTTTTCTTGAAATGAGGTTTGAGGGTTTGGTTAACACCTTAGGTTTCACCCCCTCTTGGGGGGCCGGTGGTGCGTATTGCCCCGGTTTCAGATAATGGCTTTGGGGGAGGTTCTTAGGGGGGGGGCTTTGCTGTTGGTCGCTTAGGATCGGGCAATTGAGATGGGGCACTGATGATAATTTTGATATTGGGCTAGTCCATGGTTTTGAAGAGGGGAAATATATCTGGCTTGTTGGGCGGCGCTCTTGGGATGTCTGGTCTGAGTAGCGTTCCCCTATATATAGTCTTTGTGTGTTTGGGGTTACAGGCGCTCTGCAAGTTGGGGGGTGGGCAGTTTTAAGTCCACGTTGCAGGGAGGCAAGGAGGGGGGTAGGACATAGTAGTTTTTGTAAATGGGTTTATGTGTTTTTTTGTGTTTTTGTGGTTTATTTTAGCAGTCTTCTGGCAATGGTCTATCTACATGTATACAGCGGGGTGGGCACTCCTCTAGTGCGACGCACAATGGGCGTGGGAACCTCGGTTCCTTCTATGTTGACTTGGCTGATTGCGATTTCGAGTCATCCAATGGGGGATGCCTGTGCAAGGTCACAGCAGATATCCGGGCTGCAAAAGGTTTGTGGGCTCCACCTTACTTTCCACTATGATGGTGGTTGATCAAGGGAGTTCTTCCCCGGGTCGCCTTAAGCTCCTCTCCTGGAACGTCAATGGGTTGGGGGATCGAATTAAAAGGGGTGTTGTATTGCAATATCTGAAGCGCCACTCTCCTGACCTGGTGCTGCTGCAGGAGACCCACATTCAAGGTGATACTTATTGTGCTCTTAACAGATGGGGATATAAACTTGTCGCCCATGCTGGATATACGAGGGGCTCCAGAGGGGTCGGTATCTTGATCCGTCGCACCCTTCCTTTTCAGGTTCAGAAAATTGTGCGCGATACACGGGGCCAATTTGTTTCCATCTCAGGGATCTGGGAGGGGAGATCGCTTAATGTTACGTCTTTGTATATTCCCCCGAGGCTCCACTCTACTACCCTGAATGATCTTGGTATGCATTTGTTGGGTTTACCTGATGGTAACATGCTTATGGGTGGTGATTGTAATGCAGCATTGGATGGTTCGCTCGATCGCATGCCTCCTCGTATGGCTGAATCGGCTGGGAGGAGTCTGTCTGAGTTTTTTAGGGCCCTGGGGATTATTAATGTCTGGTGAGTCTGTAATCCGACCGAGAAACAGTATACCTTCCACTCTGGCGTGCACGGAAGCCTGTCCCGTATTGACTATTTTCTCTGTAAGGCAGAACAACTTCCCCTCTTCTCCGCGCTGTCCTTTCTGCCCCGAGGTATTTCGGACCACTCGCCCATCGTTGCTTATTATGGCGGTGGTCCCGCCACTGCCCATCGCGCTATGGTTCTTAATCCATGGTATCTCCAAATTCCTGAAATCCGTTCTCAATTGACAGAGGTTAACAAACAGTATTTTGCTGAAAATGATGGGTCGGTGCAGTCCGATGTGATATTATGGGAGGCCTTTAAAACTGTGGTCCGTGGGTGCCGGATGGCGGCAGTGGCGGGATATAAGAAGGAAAAACGCCACCAACTGGCGACTATCGAGTCAGAGATTGCGGCCCTTGAGCGAGACCTGGTGTCGGGTGGGTCCTCGGAGACCCCGCATAAGTTGGCGATCAAGCAAAAGGAGTACAGAGATATAGCGAGCGAGGCGGCTAAGATCTATTATAGAGCCTCTCAACACAGGTTCTATGATATTGGTGACAAAGCGAGCAAGTTGCTGGCCTGGCTGGACAGGAGAGAACTGGAAAATAGGTGGGTGGCTGGAATTGTGGACGGCGATGAGACCATGCGTTATGACAGAGCTGGTATAGCAGACACCTTCGCCGCTCACTACAGCCGGATATATTCCCCTGTGGCTACCTAAACTCAGGAGGAGGCGGCGGAACTGTTGGCGATGCTGCCGTTACCGAGCTTAGACCCGCAAGAGATCGCCGATCTGGAGGAGGAGATTACGGTAGAAGAAATTTCTAAAGCCATTTCCCTGTTACAGTCAGGTAAGGCTATGGGACCCAGTGGGCTCCCGATAGAGTTATACAAAGCGTTGAACTCCCAGATTGCCCCTTTCCTCCTACGTATGTACAAGGAGGGCGTGAGCGAGGGCATCCTCCCGGCTACGCAGAGGTTGGCCCACATAGTGGTTATTCACAAGCAGGGTAGGCCTCCTGAGCGATGCTCATCATACCGACCCATTTCACTGTTAGATCCTGAAGTTAAAATCTTGGCTAAAATCCTGGCCCGCCGGATGT
Source organism: Calotriton arnoldi (assembly GCA_963921515.1). Lineage (NCBI taxonomy): Eukaryota > Metazoa > Chordata > Amphibia > Caudata > Salamandridae > Calotriton > Calotriton arnoldi. The sequence goes on from CAWUFW010018593.1 coordinate 154,757, forward strand.
CTCCCCATCTTCAAAAGTTGATTCATCCGGATCAGAATGGCTTTATGCCAACTAAAAATACGGCACTCAACTTGCGGCGCTTGTTCGGGGTGCTGGGGCGCAGCGCCACGATACAAGAAGATGCAGTTATCATGTCTTTGGACGCCAAAATGGCGTTTGACATGATTGAATGGCCCTTCCTTTTTGCGACGCTGGAGAGATATGGCTTTGGGACCCAGTTTTTATCCTGGGTATGACTTCTGTACTCCGCACCACTGGCACAGGTCGCGGTGAACGGGGGGAGAACGGCGGCTTTCGAGTTGGGGCGGGGCACAAGACAGGGGTGTCCACTGTCCCCCTTGCTCTTTGCTCTCGCGCTTGAACCACTTGCGATATGGCTTAGAGGCGATCCCACGATCCGAGGGCTTAATTGGGCACCAGATTGGAAGGATTTGATATCCCTCTACACGGATGATATTTTGCTTTACTTGGCAAGGCCCACCTTCTCAATTAATAGAGTCCTTCATATCTTCACCCTTTTTCAAAAATAATCCGGGTATACTATCAACTGGGATAAGTCCCTCATATATGTCCTCAGTGGCCATCCGCCCCTGCTCCCCTCGGGTTGCGGGGCTAAGGTTGTGACCGAGGGCTTTTGGTATCTTGGTATATATATTACAACGGATGCGGAGGTCTTCTATCAACGTAATCTACTGCCCCCCCTACTGCGCCTAAAAGCCGACGTCCAACATTGGAGGACGCTCCCCCTTACACTCCTGGGACGGGCAGCCCTTTATAAAATGATGGCTTTGCCCCGCTTTCTGTATGCTCTCCAGAATACGCCACACCCTGTCCCTTCTCACTATTTTATGTCCATTGACGCGGAGGTGCGTAGTCTGTTGTGGAACGATGGTCCGTCCCGAATTGCATTGGCCAAGCTAACCAGGAGCTGGTATGATGGCGGGATCGCGCTACCGGCCATCCGGTATTATTACTGGGCTTCACAACTTGTAGTACTTAATCATTGGGCACACAGGCCCCTTGAGGATATGTCGTACAGATTGGACAGACACAATATGCTACCTGGCACCTATTTAAGGGCGCTATATGGTGGATCTAAAGTGGAGCCCAGGTTTACTCCGACCTCTACGACTGTCTCCATTTGGCATGCAGCGAACATAGCCCTTGGCTGGAGGGGCAAACTTACGCAGGCGACGCCTCTGTTCGACTCTGGTAGCTTGGGTCTACTTTGGCGTCAGCCTGGTTTCGACAAATGGGACCTAATTGGACTGTCAAGGTTGGGAGATATGTGGGTGGGCGACGCAGTTATTACATTTGGGGATCTACAGCGAAAATTCGACTTACATTAAAATGAAACTTTTCGTTATCTTCAAGTACGCAGTGCACTGTCTAAAGTGCTCTCCAGGGGGGATGTTCTGCCGGTGTCTTCTCCCTGAGAAGACAGGCTTCTAGATGACTATCTCCCGGAGAAGGCCATCTCACTAACCTACCGCAAGCTTCAAAATAATGTGCCCGGACCTTCTGGTTAAAATTCGGACGAAATGGTGCTTAGATGTGGGTGATATAGATGACGAGGATTGGAGTGCGGCCCTCGCTTCGCCTCGAGAGACGGCGATCCGGTCTCGATTTAAGCTAGTCCAACTTAAACTACTTCATAGGATCTATTATACAAGCACGGTCCTTGTAAAAATGGGACTTATGCGTTCCCCCGACTGCCCGCGAGGTTGCGGTCAGGTTGGCACCTATTTACATCAATGGTGGGGCTGCCCGATCCTACAGAAGTACTGGGGAGAGATTCTTACAATTTTGTCCCAGATATGTGAGAAAGAAATTGACAGGTCCCCGAGACTCTGCCTTTTGAACATTTGGGAGGTCACTGACTTAACGAGGCCGGAGCGAATGTGGGCCTCTTTGGGGTTTATGGTGGCCAAGCGAAATATCGCCAGGACGTGGAAAGGTGGAATTGACTTGAAAGGCTCGGACTGGGAGTCTGATATGGATTGGTGTATGCAGGCTGAGAGGGTGGTGTATGAGAGCAGGGGCTGCCCGGGAAGTGGACCAAAATTTGGGCCCCATGGAATGAAAGTAGAGGTTGGTTGTGCTCCCCCTTTGGCGATACCTCCCCATTCACAATGGATACGGAAACAGTATAATCGTGCCTCCAGTAGCTACATTCCCTTGGACACGGCTCAAAAATGTAGCGTTTGTACCGAGGGTCCACCCCCTTATGTATCATTCTGTGTTGATTGATGGACCAAATTTGCTTGACCTTTGTTTCATAATATTAAGTCTGCTTTGATTTTGTGTTTATGTTTGTTGTATGATTTGTTTGTTTTTCAATAAAAAGATTTAATTAAAAAAAAAAGATTACCACGTAGGCATAGCACATACCTTTTTTTATATTTTTTATTATTGTTTTTATTAGAGTTTAAGGTCAAACAATAAGTTACAAACAAAAACAGATTAGAAACAAAAAGCAGATCACATAATCAATGAAGGCACCATTGAAGGAATATTAACATACATGGGTCAGTGTGGCCAACAGGAGGCGGGAGTAAGAGCAAAGCATCATTGTTAAACATAAATGAGATCAAATATACACAAATAAACACATCGAGACAAAAAAATATAACCAATTTCAAAAGGGAAAATAAAATTATGCAAACAAAATACAGCAAAGAGGCCGGTACGTTACGGATTGATAACAGTCCGCTCTTCACTCTTCCTGACCGTCATCGGTGTCCCGTTTAGCCAGTTGGTATTGCGCAAAGAGTCCCCAGAAACTCTTTGGTCGTTTACAAGGGGGTTGCATCTCGTTATATACATCTGACTGTGTATTACAATACAACATGTCTTTTTCCCATTCAGCCACAGTAGGTACGGGGCCACGCATCCACCTCATGGCAAGTCTGTGCTTGGCGAACAGAAGACCCATTGCTATTAATTTACGAGCGCTTTTTTGGAGAGTTCTCGTATATCCTAACAGTGCCACTAGGGGATCCGGAGTTAGAGAAAGTCCCACAATGTTGCTCAACTTTTTAAAAATATTTGACCAATAGACCTCTACCTGTGGACACAGCCATGCCACATGAAAGAACCCAGCACCGGACATATGACAGCGCTCACAAGCGTCCGACTCACGTAAACCGTATCTATGCAGTCGTTGTGGGGTATAATGGACTCTGTTTAAGAATTTGAAGTGCGCTAATCTGTGACGGCCATTAATAGAAATCTTGCGCGTAACTTCGCAGCAGTAAACACAAATCTCGTCTGTGATGGGAACACCAATGTCAGCCTGCCAGGCTAGCCTTTGTCTGGGGAAGAACCTTAGTGAGTATAGACACAGCGTAGAGCCGAGAGATTAGTTTACCAGGCGCCCTAGAATCCAACAGGATAGCCAGAGGTGGGTTTACCATAGGTTCCAGGAGTTCATCCCCCAGCACCGAGCGCAGAGCATGTCGGGTTCTAAAGAATTGGAATTTCGTGAGCGCAGTAGGGGTCCCATCGCCTCCAGACACTTCCTCCCACGTACATACCCGGCCATGTCTGAATAGGTCCCCCATTGTTTGTATATTCAAGCTACGCAAGGAACTGACTGTACCTCTCTCTGAGCTAAGGACAAACCACTGGCACCATTCTACCTGCAGAAGGGGCGAGTATAGTTGAGCACCGCTAAATGCATTAAGTAGTGCGTTCCACGCATGAACCGTGGAGTTAACCGAATCCAGTATTCCGCATCTTCTTGAGGGCGCCTGAGTGAGAAGACGGGGTAGGGGATGGGGTGAAGCAACCACCCGTTCAATCTGAAGATGCGGTAGATCCTGTGGGCCATGTACCCAGCTATGGGCATGCGAGGCCTGCGTAATTCTGTAGTAAAGCTCTAGATTCGGGGCTCCCAGGCCGCCCGCCATGTAAGGCAACATGAGAGTGTCTAATGCGACCCTAGCCATCTTGCCCGCCCATGCTAATTTATTCATCAGGGATCGCAACTCACGAAACAGAGTTTGAGGCACAACCATGGGAATGTTAACAAAAAGAAAAAGAAAGCGAGGAAGCACCACCATATTCATCAGCGCAACCCTCCCAACCACAGAAAGTGGGAGCCGAATCCACCGGTCTATGTCGTCGCCAAGTTTATCTATCGCCCTGCCATAGTTCGCCTTCAGAACCAAGTCTGCGTCGGTATGAATCTGGATACCAAGATATCGCACCGGATCTGATGTCCATTGAAGTGGGTAGTCTAGTGTAATTTGCTTAGTTGCAGGCGTCAGTGGAAAAAGTATACATTTGTCCCAATTGATTTTTAGACCTGAAAGGCCCCCGTAGCGCAATACTTCCCGAATAACTGGGGCAAGGTGAGTGTCAGGGTTACGCACATATAGAAGCATGTCATCAGCATAGGCCGAAACAATTAAATTGTAACGAGGGAAACGAAGTCCGCGGTGGCCATGATATTCCCTAAGCCCCCGTAGCAGTGGTTCAGCTGCCACAACATACAATAAGGGGGACAGCGGGCACCCCTGACGGGTGCCGCGCAAGATCTGAAATGGGGCAGAGACCTTTTTGCCCGTACGCACACAGGCCGTAGGTAAATTATACAACACCGAAATGAGTTGCAAAAAAACCTCACCAACACCCATACGGCGCAACACCGCATGCATAAACGGCCATTCTATGGAGTCAAAGGCCTTTTCAGCGTCTAAAAAAACCGCCGCAGCCTGGACCTCCGGTCGAACATGCTGAATGGCACCAAACACTGTGCGTAGGTTATAAGCGAGCGTGCGACCAGGAATAAATCCGGCCTGCTCCCAATCATTTGAGGCAGTAGAGGGGAGAGCCCATTAGCCAACACTTTAGCGAAAATGTTAGTGTCCACATTAATTAGAGACAGTGGGCGATAAGAGGGACAGTCGCTGGGATCCTTGCCAGGCTTCAGCAGAGTGATGACAAGTGCTTTGCGCATAGTCGGGGGCATTATCCCATCTGCACCCATTTCCTGAAATAAGGTGATGATATGAGGTATAAGAATATCACTAAAAGCCTTATAAAAGGAGACTGTTAGACCATCCAGACCAGGAGCACTCCCCTCTCGCATGGAATTTAAGGCGAGCCGGACCTCCGAGGTCTCAATGGGGCGCATCAAAAACTCACAGTGCCAGTTTTGCAACCACGGTAATTCAACATACTCGAGATATTGTGCAATATCATCCTCACTAGGAGTGATCTTAGAACTGTACAGGTCCTGGTAGTAATTACGAAATCGATTGTTAATCGAATCTTGCTCCGTCAGGACAGAGCCGTCCTCATCAAGTACTTCAGTAATATGTCTAGTCTCTGATCTGTGGTGAGCCAGAGCAGCAAGCACAGAACCTGGCCTATCTGACTCCCCGTAGGCCCTAGCCGAAGCGAATTTCCCCATATGCTTAACCTCACAATCCGCCTCATCGTGAAATTCAGCCAAAGCAGCCTTGAGCTGCTCCCTCAACTCAGGAGTATTACTGACAGACAGCTCGGTTTCCAGGGCGGTTAGCCGTTTTTCCAACAAAGCAAGCCGGCCTCTAATAGAGCGCAGGACTCCCGCATGTTTACTTATGGCTACCCCTCGAATGTATACTTTGAACGTCTCCCAAACCGAAGCAAAGGAATCAACCGAGCCCACATTAGCGTCAAAGAACTCAGAGATAGCAGTGTGCAGATCGGCTTTGAAGACTGAATCGAGCAAGGAGTAAGGGGGAAATCTCCACAAGAGCGGAGGGAAGCCACGAGAGGGCGCTGGTATAGTTAGGAGGATAGGCGAGTGGTCTGAGAAAGAACGAGGTAGGACATCACAGTCACGAACCGTCGGCATTAGAGAATGTGAAATAAACCAATAGTCAATGCGCGTATGGACGTCATGATGCACTGAGTAGTGTGTGAAACCACCCCGCTGGACGGACCTGGCTCTCCAAACATCTGACAGCTGCAGTTGTAATGTTATGTCATGTATGGCCTTGGCTGAATTCGATAGGGGACAAGGAGCCCCCCTTGAACGGTCGAGATCAGTGTCCAATATACAATTAAAATCTCCCCCCCAGAGCACTGTGGTAGGCATGCGGATCTTAAGTAAAGAGAAAATCGATTGGTAAAACAACGGGTCGTCATAGTTCGGGCCATAGGAATTAACAACGAGAAGATCCAACCCCTGCCCATGACACCTGGAAATAACATACCTGCCCGCCTGGTCGGACTCAAGGCAGTCCAACTGGAGGCCCGACCTAGGGTTAACCCACGTCAATACTCCTCTGGAGTGAGAAATGAAGCAGGCCACATGGATTGAGCCCGATAGCCCCCTACCTGTGAGTAACTTACTGCCAGAGTTAAGGTGTGTTTCCTGCAATACAGCAATGTCGATTTCCCTACGCTTAAGGTATGCAAAAGTTTTCCGCACCTTTCGATGATCGTTTAACCCCCTGACATTCCACGTTAATAACCGCAACTGTTTATTCTGAGTCTTACCAGTGTTAGTGCTAGTCATGTGCGAAGGAAGAACCATTGATATCTCCACCACCCGATGCCACCTTTATCGTCCCACTCAGCAATGAGCAAAAAGAGTACATGATCTGCAACGAAAAAGAAATCAAAATAAAACCTGGACCCTCCCCCCTCCCACGCCTTGTTTACCCCGACTTTGCAAAGGCGAGTAACATCCCGCCCAATAACCACCCACCCCAACAGCATCATCCCAGACAATACATGGATAAAAAAACAAACCCCCATACAATAGAGAACAACTGTGGGCAACACGAAGAGGCGGATGTTACCCAACGTACACAACTAATCCACCCTCCTGCCACACACCAAAGCATTATATAGGTAGCTTCAATCATAGTGCGTCATAATATATGCAACTGTCCAAACTTCAGTAATGATGTAGCCCCATCAGAACAGAATACGCCAGTGTGACACCCCACGTAGAAACAAGGGGGAACCCCCCCTCCCCTTATGCACAATATAGATAAGAAACAGACATCGAACTGCAGGGGGGAGTATCTAATCAACTTATTGACATCCTGGCCCACGGACCGCAAAATATATTCATATCAACCCCTAGTGTGCCTTATGGAGCCATCACAGGCAGAGCAGCACAACAAGTGGACTAATCATGTATAGACACCCCGCTTTAATCATTGTCATCTAGGTTACCAGAGTCACCATCAACCAATGAGTTACCACTCTTTCCTTTGTCTCGTTTTGCAGTCTTGTCCCACTCCTTAAGGGCTTTCTGCAGAGCTTGGGGATCCGAAAAGATTCTGGCTTTACCATCGAGTAGTTCCCTAAGGCGTGCAGGATAGAGCATAGCATATTCCATACTGTGTTCCCGTAGCTTACGTTTAAGAGGAGCAAATTGCCTCCTGGCTTCCTGCACTTTAAAAGTGAAATCTGGGAAGAGAGAGATCGAGGCCCCCTCATAGCGCAAATTGCACAGTTCTCTTGCCCTCCGCAGCGCTGCGTCCCTGTCTCGGTAGTTCAAGAGTTTGGCAATAATGGGGTGCGGAGGGGCACCAGGCTGGGGTCTGGGGCCAAGAGAGCGGTGCGCCCGTTCCACGACAAACAGTGATGAAAAAGTGTCTTGAGCAATTTTTCAACAAATATTTCCATGTTGCCTGTTGCAGTGGATTCGGCCAGGCCAGTAATGCCGAGGTTACTGCGCCGCGAGCGGGCCTCCAGATCTTCGGCCTTATCCTGCAGGGCAGATAATGCGTGCTCCATTCTGGCCTGGACCCCACCCGAGTCGGTCTGGGCCTCCTCAACCTCCGTGATTCGGCGCTCTGCCATGCCAATTCGCTCTGATTGCTTGTCAACCCTCTCAGACATTCTGTCAAGTCGGTATGCCAAGGAGTCGATCTTAGAATCAATTGCGGTCAGACCCTGCTGCATGGATGCTATAATTTGTTTGATATCACTAACTGGGTCATCAGGAAGAGTTTCTGTTTCAGACCCCGCAGCCTCGGTTGTATCATCACAGCGCCGGGATTTACGTTGCTCAAAATTAATCTTGGGCTGGGATTTATCCGGTTTACCCATAGTGCCAGCAACCAATGTATATGCCTCACGGAGAGCACGTGGACCAGCACCCAACCACTGGAAGGCCACAAGCTGAGTTTATTGCCTCCCCGACCCCCGGGCTATACAGGCAGAAATAACAGCACACCAAAACACACTATGTGTGCAGTTACTGCAGTGCTGGGCCTCCACAGCACTTCACACCCCAGTGGCAGTGACCCAGCAGGAGGGGCAGCAGCTGGGATATGGCGTAGACTACCTCCCTCAGCAACAGTATGCAAGAAGAGCTGGCGTTGTCATGCAGGAGGGGGGCCAGACATCAAGAGGCGCTATCTATGTAGTGGCTGCAGCGTAGGATCACCATCACGCCCCACTCCCTAACATGAGTTTCCCAGCTGGAGGGGCAGCTGTGGAATAATAGCGGAGATGAGCGCTCCCAGCGAAAATTATGTGCCAAAAGCGTGTTTAAAATTATGCAGTGGGTGGCACAGTAGCAGTAAATTAATGGTCCCCCAGGGCTATTTGATTTGATGTGATTAGAGTCACAGCCACCATTACCTACTCTCATAAAACTAAAGACAAATGTCAAAAGCTCTAACTGTCTGAAAAAAACTGCTATTTTGGGGACGCGCGCGCGGCGCCTTACAAGATGGCCGCCTGAGCTTGGAGCTCCGCGTTGCGTCAGGGAACGCATCTTGGATTCCGGCAGTTCCAGTGCCGTTATATGGCTGCCATGGTGAGTTCTTCTTTGCGGAACGTCCCCTGAGCAGTAGGCTATAATTTGTATTCTCCCTCCTGCTTCTGGTCATGTAAAACATCAAGGGACATAGGGGCATATTAGCAAGAAGAGGCGATAATCATCGCTAACCCTGCTTAGGGTGATTTTTTTATCGCCGGCTATCGCTGGAATATATCGCCACGCTAACGCTGTATTAGCAACGATTAGCGCTATGGCGATGAATATTCCAGCGATAGCAGGGGAAATGGGCCAACATCGCTGAAAAACCAGCGATGTTGCATGGAGAAGGGAGAACACCTTGCTGATACGACCCTGTGGTCGTATCAGCATAATCCACCCCCCCATGTTAGGTATGGCTAACACCTGCTAATTGCAGGTGTTAAATAAATGGCGATGACCCCGGTTAGCGCGACTTTTCACGTCGCTAACTGGGGCCATGGCCACCTTGCTAATAGGCGATAGGCCTGTTAGCGAGTGTTTCCCAGGTTTGTTCGTCGGGAACGCCCACTTTGCATGTCATTAGCGATAAATATCGCTGACATGCAAAGCGGTAAAAAACGGGCGCTAATGCCCGCAAACTGTCTCTAACTGCTGTTAGAGACAGTTTGCTGATAGGGCGATATAAATATCGCCGCTTTAGCGGCAAAAAGTGCCGCTAAAGCAGCGATAGTGCCCTTGCTAATATGCCCCATAATTTCCTGCCTTTCGGCCACCATTTTGTTTCTCCTCCTGACTGAAGCAATTCCTCTCAGCTTTACTCATTGCATAAGGTACTGTTTTTATATTTTGGCTTTTGGGACTTGCTTTCTTAATACATTGTGGCTTACTCCAACTATTTTAAAAGGATAAAAGCTCACGCCACTGGTCTTTTTACTTTTTATTTTTCAGTAAAGGGAGACTTTTTTTTACACATGCTTGATTGGAACATTTTTATTACATAGGCTGATCTAAACATCTGTTACACTCTAGTCAAAAGTCTACCACTGGACTGCCTGTGTCGCACTCGGCCTCCCTGGTGCCCCCTATGGATGACTTGCATAACTGTCAATATGGCTCATTCTAACTCTTCCAGGGCAGTATCTTCATCCATTGCGCCATTAAAATTGAATTTGCCCTCCTCTGCTAACAAAAGACTTAAGCAAGATCCTCCTTCTACGCCAAAACCAGCTTCGCTTGTTTCTTTGGACACTGTTTTAGAGGAAATATGTGCTTTGCGCCCATTTATTGAGGAAACCGATACACGTCTACAAGTTCTGGACACTAAATGGTTTACACTTGACTTCAGGCTGTCCACGGTTGAACAACATGTCACTGACCTTCAAGATACCTCTACAAAAATCTCATCTCTGGAGAGGGAGGTGATACTCTTGAAGAAATCTGCTGAGGATCTTGAAAACAGAAATAGGTGCAACAACCTTTGTTTGTATGGTCTTCCTGAGGGTGTCGAGGGAGATGACTCAGTGACCTTTTTCACCTCTTTCCTTCCGAAGCTTTTAGACCTCCCTGTTTCAGTGTCTCTGAATATCCAGCATGCCCATAGGCTGGGTCCTCGCCTCTCTTCTGCATCTGCTCCCTCAAGGCCTCGTGGCATGATCCTTCTTTTTTGGAAATTCACAGACCTTTTGCAAGTATTAACCAATGCCAAACTTAAGAAACAACTAATGGGGTCACGATCTAAAGTGTTCTTATCCCAAGATGTCTCCACGGTAACAGCTAAACGGCGGAAGGAGTTCCTTGATATCAGACCGGCTCTATGTGCCATGGGTGCGCAATATGGTTAACTTCATCCATGCTTGTTCAAAGTAACTTTTCAAAACAGCATCTCTACTTTTGAAGACCCTGCAGATCTTCGAAAATGTCTTCATTCACATTCCACGGCCTCCATGGATACAGCTGGTCCTTCTTCTATAACTTGACTCTTATGTGACATTCTCTAAGAATGTTGAGAGTTCCATGTAATGTTCACTCTGATCCTCATTTGTTACTTCCTTTACAGGTTATATTTTGGTGTTGTTCACTCTAATCCTCATTTGTTACTTCCTTTACAGGTTATATTTTGGTTGTTGTATCTGTTTATAGTCATCCTTTTTGTCTTTCTTTGTTTTTATCATCATTGCAGATCATCCAGAATCCCTACGTATCCAAAACCCTGCCCTTTCTTGATCTCCCGACATGGTACGTCTCCCCCTGTTGGATGTGCTGTCTTTACTGTCTGTCGCCAGTCCTTGTTGTTTGCTTGTTTACCCTTGTTTATCACAGTCGTCATTTTTGGTATGACATGTACTGTCTTCTCCTACTATCTCACTTGTTCCTTTTCTTTTTTTTCCTACTCTTCTTTTCCAACTTTTCTTTTACTGACCTTACTGGATATTTCATTCTATATACTTCTCTATTCAATATTCTTTTTCTCTCTTTACATCAATGTTGATTGTGTGGTTTTATACCTAATTCATTCTCTTTGCATTCAGAGTTGTATCTTGGAATGTGAAAGATTTTATTAACCTTATAAAGAGGCAGCGAATACTATCCCAGTTAGCCTCATATAATCCTGACTTTGTTTTATTGCAAGAGACTCACTTGACGGAGACAAAGGCTTTGAAACTCAAACGGAATTGGGTTGGTTTAGTCTTAGGGGCCGATTCCGATTTCGTCCGGAAGGGCACCGAACGATGGTCGGAGCCCTTCCGACCGAATCGGAACGTGCCGGCCGGATTCCTTTCCGACCGAGCCATTCCGATGGGCTCGGTCGGAAAGGAATCCGACTCGGATTTCCGGATGGCTCACGACGGGCTCGGAGAGCCCGTCCGCCGTCCGGAAATCCTTCAGTACTCCCCCGGCCGCCTTTTCACGACCGAGGGAGTACGATGGCAGTATTTCACTGCCTTTTCGTGCCGGTCTTTCCGGCACGAAAAGGCAGTCGGTAACTGTCTTTGGGGGCCCCCAGTAGGGCCCCCATGGGTGCGAGGCCTGGGGGCACCTATGGTGCCCCTCTGTTGATCCCTGCACCCGGAGGCAGGCACCTTGGGGTGCCAGCCACAGGGTGCAGGGATGAACTGCACCCCTGCTTTTCACAATGCAAGCATGCATTCCGCCCGGAATGCATGCTCCCATTGTGAAGTATACGAGTGCGACCGAACAGGGTTCGGTCGCATCGTACTTGCAGGGCCGTAACCGACGACAGCAGGTCGGTCGGTTACGGCTCCTGGACGATGTCGGACGGACCTGAGTCCGTCCGACATCGGAATCAGCCCCTTAGTGTCTCCTACGACCACTAAGAAAAATGGGGTAATTATTCTATGTCATAAACGATTGAAATGCTCTGTTATATCTCAGGAAATTGATTTGGAAGGTAGATAGTTATTAGTTAAGTTTCTCATTAACAATAATTCTCTAACAGTGTTTAACGTTTATGGTCCAACTTAACCGGATTACTCTTTTTGGCCTAATATTACAAAAAAGTGTATTTAACATAATGACGAATTTTTTATACTAGGAGGTGATTGTAACCAAGTTATTGACCCTTTCATTGATCGACAATCCCAAATTCGTTTCATCCCTCACAAGACTCATGAATGAATGAATGAATGAAGTAACATTTCTAGAGCGCATGGGTACCCGAAGGCATCCCAGCGCTGCGACATCAGTAATGCTGTAAGACAATCAAAGAAAAAGAGAGGTTTTCAAAAGTTTCCTGAACTTAAAGTGATTAGGTTCAGACCGCAGGTGGAGGGGAAGACTATTCCATAGTCTGGCGGCATTGTATGTAAACAGTCGGCCTCCACTCCGGGAGCGTTTAATCTTGGGAACTACAATAAGGCCTTTATTCGCCGATCTCAGGGGTCTGTTAGGACAGTAGGGTTGAATCCATGAGCGAATCAAAAGGGAGCCGTTCTCAGAAAGTGCTTTGTTTACGATGCACATAGCCTTGAATTGAATTCTCCGACAGACCGGAAGCCAGTGCAGAGAGGTGAGAGCGGGTTTAGCCGAGATGCATCTCGGGATATTTAGCAGCATGCGCGCTGCACAGTTCTGCACTGTTTGAAGTCTTTTAGTAGTAGATTGCGGGGCTCCCAAATAGATAGCATTAGCATAGTCCAGCCGTGAGAGGATGAGAGCTTGGACCAGCAGTCGTCTGGCAATGAAAGGTAGTAAAGGCAGAATCCTCCGAACCATTCTTAAAAGGCCGTAGCAACACGCCGCTACTTTACGTGATTGTTCATTGAAGTTTAGATTTGAATCAAGCCAAACTCCTAGGCTTTTAATTTGCCGCTTAGGAACAGGAGGAGGGCCTAGGCAGCTGGGCCAAAAGGAATCAATGTTTAGGGGGGCAGACTTCCCCAAAAGCATAAGTTCAGTCTTTGCTCCATTGAGTTTTAAAAATGAGTTATTCATCCAATAAAAAACCTTCTCAAGGCAGGCAGCTAGATTGTGGCCTTGTTGGAATTGTTGAGTCAGAGAAACAATCAGTTGAGTATCGTCAGCGTATGTGACAATCTGTATACCAAAAAGGTATACTGTTTCTGCTAATGACCGCAGGTATATGTTAAACATGGTGGGGCTAAGGGAAGAGCCCTGAGGAACCCCACATGTCAAAGATATTTGTTTAGAGGAAGATTCTTCTTCAAAGACTGTAAAGACCCTATTTTGAAGGAAGGATTGTAGCCATTTTAGAGCTAATCCGGCCACTCCAGCTTCCCTATAAACAATTCCAAAGCATAATATCTCAGACACATCTTGTGGATGCTTGGAGACTCAGTCACCCTGATACTACAGAATTTTCTTTTTTCTCTCCACCACATGGCACCCTGAACCGATTAGATTACATCTTTCTTTCTAAAGCCTTGACACAGAACCTTATTTCCTCTTCTATCGAACCTATTGTCATTTCTGGTCATGCCCCGGTTGTTGCTGATTTCGATTTGCTCCGCTCACATTCCAATTCCTCTAGGTGAAGGTTTAATAATTCTCTTTTGCAGGATCCACTTTTTTCTTCCTCTTTCATTTCCTTTGCGGAGGGATTATTTTCTCTAAATGTAGCTCCAGATGCCTCACCTTCATTGATGTGGGATGCTTTTAAGGCTACTGCACGTGGGTTTGTTATAGACTTTGTATCCAGGAAAAAGAAACACTTACTTAATCAGCATAAAATTTTGCTAGCTAATATCAAACGCCTAGAACACCAATTTTATACTTCTTCGTCTGATTCTGCCTTACAGGAGCTTGTTCGTGCGAAACTCGACTTTAACAAAACAACCACAGATAGCGCTTCATCTATTATTCTTCATACTAGTGCTCGGTATTATGGTGGAGGAAATAAAGTTGGCAAACTTCTGGCTAATTATCTCAAATCTTGGAAGGAACGTGTTTTGGTAGAGTCTATTTGCTGATTAGATAGAAAACTTCTTTTTGAAGATCAGGACATTTTAGATGAATTTATGAAATTTTATAAAACTCTCTATACTCCAGAGTCGTCTTCACATGCCTCTTCCATCGACACCTATCTTAGGGGCTCATTACGATGGCGTGCGGAAGCACAACCGCCGTGCTGGCGGATGCAAAAACCACCAGTCACCGCCGGCACGCAGCAGTCCACACGCCCGCCCAATTACGATGCGAAAAGCAGGCCAAACACCGCCGGCAAGCCAGCAACACCGTCCGCCATCAAAGTGCGCCCGTTCACGTAGCGGCGCAGCACAACTGACACACACCGTCCGACGAAACACGTCCCGCCCGGCGCATAAATTACGATGCCGCAAACAAACGGCTCCCACGGCCAAGAGACACCGCACGTGAAAGAGAGGCGGTAACACGGACGCAGAGCACGGACAACGAAGAAGCGGCACCCCGGGCATGAATCCAGCACTGCAGGCCCTTCCCATGCTTCTGCTGATGCACCACCAAGGACGCAACGTACCGCGGAGACGCAGGTAGGCACACACACAACAAGTGCACGCAAACAGCGCACACAGTGCAAGGGTGGAAAAAGCGGACAACCCCCCACCAGCGCGTGTACACTACACATCCACCATTGCATCCACATATGACACACAGGCCAAATCCTAACATCGCGGAACACATGTGTACACACCACCTGGGACTAGGAACCAACCACCCCGTCACGGCCACAAAGCGCCGATGACGCCGCCACACATGCGCACAACGCAGAGGCCAACCGCAGCACCATGCATGCGTCGCACACAGACACAGGGACACAACCAAGCAGCACACACATCAGCCCCACCCCAAACGCACATGACACGTGACAGGCCTGCCACAGACATGTCCCCAATGCCCAATTCACGGACAACACCCAACGCCACACAACCGACGCACACATGTCAGTGAAGTCACGCAACAGCAGGACACACCCCAGTGTAACAAACATGGCGAAGCACACAGCGGCGGCAACACCAACTAGGAGAAGCAGGGCCCCTTCGGGAAGAGGAACGCCAGTACCACACTGAAAAACCCATACCACCCTGCACATATGAACAAGACACATGAAACGGAACACCAAAGAGCCCGGGGACCGACAACAGGTGGCCCAAGAATAACATCCACACACAAGGCCCAACGCAGAGCGGAAAGGCAGCCTGCCGCCCACACAAGGGAGAGCAGACAGCACTGAATGACCTTCCATTCCAACTCCGAAACCACAGCCCTACGACAGAAGCCGGTGAATACAGCCATTGTCCAAGAATAGACCAACACAGGCATGCCGAGGAGACCGACCACAGGGCAGATAGCGCATATCACAGAAGCACACAACGGACGGGGAAGAAAGAAGAAAACACTCCCCCATGTCGGCCACATGCAAGTTAATTGGAAGGAGTCACACAGCACTGACCTTGAACTGTCTGAGAAGCATGTGGGAAGAGGGCCCGTGTCCTCCAAACAAGCCAACAGAACACAAGTCCTGTCTCCCTACGACTACACAGAGCTCACAGCAACCCCGGAGCGTGCACATTGCAGACTGCACACACAGCCGGAGCACGCCACCTCAACGAACCGCTGCGAAATGGCAACCGCAACACACCTACCCAACTACGCCGAACAGCTCAAGCTGTACAAAACCAACATGATACATACATTGGGATGCGATCTCCTGTCCCTGCTGAACGTAAGTTACCGACTGACTTACCGCATCACATTGTTCAGCTGCGTCATGCCCGTCTTCTACTGTCGGAGGTGTCCCTACCAGCATCCCGTCGAGATATGCCTCTCCAACCCGGCATGTCTGAAGGCGGACCTGCTACCACTACTCCTCCCTCTGGACGCACACGACAGGGCCTGCTCTGCCTATGGGGGCATGGCGTATGTGGCCAACATCGCACGCGCACTGAAATGGGACCACTGTGCCTCCACACGACGGATCATCGAGAACAGCTACATCGAATGTCACCCAGCATGCCCCATCATGGTCCTCCAAGGGACAACTTACGAACAACACCTTGACAGCCACCATCCGCTTCATTGGCTGGCAAACATGTACACCACCAATGACATGGAAGCCCTGCTGGACGGCATCGCATACCTGACAACCTGTAAATACGTCGGACCACAACGCAGGTTCCCCGAGTGACCTATGAAGTCCAACCCCGCACCCATGCTCAGCTTCCGCACGGACTGGCCAGTCACCACCACAACAGCCATACCAAACGACCGGCAACTGTAACCACACCATCAACGACATCGCCATTACATCGGATATGACCGGGACATGCACACTGTTCCCCATCACATCCAGGAACACCGCATGCATCGTGGGAGGCAGTGGCATGGGCTCTGTGTATCGCACCCACATGGACGGAACTGCACGAACAACCAGGACACGACATGGATCCAGCGCCCATGGACACACACACCGCTCAGTGGACATGAATAGGTCGCCTGGAGTCTGTGGGTGCTGCACCCCTCCCACCCCCGCCCCGGGAATCCCATACCAGGACCTTTGCATGGACGACAAGTGCATACAACAACAACACGACCCCAGTGACTGTGACATGTCCAGTAACCACCACAGTGCAACAACAAGTGGCACGCCGCTGCATGCACGAAAGCACATGCCCTGATGTCATCTCACATGCACGCGTGCATGAGGAACAACCGCAGCAAACCTGTCACATGGAACTGAGATGGACTGTGCCCATGATGCCGAGCGGTCTGGTAGGCTACATGTATACCGTCTGTGTCAAAGTCCGCAGCTCCGCAGCTATACGTAAATGTACATTAGCACAGCCTTGGCCAAGCAGATGTTACCCCACACCCTATCCCATTTGTGATCATGCTCAGTATATCCTCAACATGTATTCCGCTGCCAGTAGTGTCCACTATACTGCATCACAGAGGACAGAAGACTCAATATAATGTTTGAAACCAAAACTGTCTCCGCTGACTCATTTCACAAGTACGAATGAGAGAGGATGAGAGTATGTGAAGTACACGGCAGTCGTGACATGACCATGTAGTCCACTGGTATTGGATGTCAACGCAAATGAGTAGCACTACTGTGGAAGACACACATGTGTCGTGTGAAGTCGTATGGACGCAGTGCTCAGGTGGGTGGGTGCGACGGGTAGATGCGCACATGCCAAGTTGGAGCACGCCGTGTTGGGAGGGGTCATGAACAGTACACCACCGCTTCCCTGGGCATTGTGAGAGGACACCTGTCAGGGGGAGTGAACACGTGTGTGCACAGCAGCCGGGCACACGTACAAAGCGGTACCAGGCGCACCTCAGCCCACCCTCTGTGGACAAGCTGGATCCTGTTGTGCGCCCGCCATGCCCCTTGACAAGGCACACACAGCCCCAGTCGACCAGGTGTAACCCCAACATAGTCAATCCGCACAGGCGATACAGGGCACGGGATGGCAGTGGAGCATGGTGTGTGAGAGGTCTCCTCGCGCTCCTCCTGGTCATATCACGCAGGCAATAGAACCTCAACGTCTAGCATGGCACAAGTCACATGGAAGTGTAGGGGGACGCACCACAGCACGAGCAGCACTGACGTCATGGGAGGTGGCTCGCACCATCCCATCCATTGCCCATCATACCAACCACGACACATGCCATTGCGACTAAGTGCAAGCGCGTGCGCCACCACCCCCGAGCCCTCCCCAGAGAGGCCAAAGAGTGAATGTGTGGGCCATCAGCCACAGACGGACGCGGCATGGCCGCAAGGGCAGCCACAGCCACTGGGTGTCGCAGGTGGCGGATCCGGAAGGCGAAGACTGTGATGCATAGTCCATGCAGGCCGGGTCTCCATTTGGGGCACCACGCAGGTGGACGGCGTCCCGCCACACATCATACCCTGGACCCACACATACACTCCTTGCCCTCTCTGGTGCGAGCTTGGGGCTGCCTGTGCAAGCGCTAGCCTCGCAGGTGAGCATGCATATTGGGGGGCGAGGGGAGGACATGAGGGCTGGGGCGAAGATGACTGTATCACTGTCAGTTAGTACAAGGGATGACCCAGATGTGGAAAGGAAGAGACGTGTCCCGTGTGTACTGCAACTAGTCGCCAATCCAACTACCCCCCATGTCCGGAATGTAAGCCCGCACCTAGGCCCGCCCATCCGCCACATCGAACATACCACCAGCACGACAACCTTCCCATTCGAAACACTGACTGGGGGTGGCGACCAGTGAACAATCATGTGTAGCCTACCCACGCGTACATGTGGGCCCTCCATGATCCATGTCACCTGCGGCAAAGACATGACATGCGCAATGAGGGAAGTGAGGAGAGCTGTCCGCCCCACGCGCAGAAGGTGCATCAGCTCCACAGACCCAGCAGCGAGTCCAGCAGGGGTCAAATGTGCAGGGGCAGCTGTGCCTGGTGTGAAGGCACATGCATATAGACAGCACATCGACCAATGTGTAGTCTGCCCACATCCACGATCCATCATCATGCGGACATGGGAATTGAACACAGGGCAACACATCTTAGTTGGTGCACCCACCGTGACCAACAATGCGCAATCATCGACGTACCCGCCCTGTGCATGGCCCCCCACCCAACGGAGGCACATCCAGTGCCACCATCCCATACACACAAGCCTTCCACGGAACATGCTGTGTCCAATGGTCAGTACAGAGTCAGCGCCCATCTGGTGGATCCTGAACAGGAGACACATGCACACACATGCCAGCTCCCACTATGTACGTCTGCCACCTGGCACGTGCCATGTAACCTCTCACCTGTGACGTGTGACTGCAAGCACACAGCTGTCTTGGCATGGGGCTGTCAATGTGGACACCAGTCAATGTTTCGGGAGCTGTGATCCGTACAGTGCTGTACATAGGGTGCAGTGCTGACATCTACTACTGTCTCATATCCCCTCGTGCCACAGGTCCCACTTGTATTGGCCGCTCAGCCCGTGCCCACATCGTCGTCGTCGTGTGCCATACTCATCCAGCCTCGGAAGCAGTTCCATGCTCAGCAGACACTCATGTTGCCGTGGCGTTGCCGCTTGACGAATATGCAGTCAGTCCCCATCAGCACGCCCCGCAAGTCATTGGGGCCTAGATCCCCATGTGCATGCACATGGCAGTGGTATGTCTCACTTGCCATTGCCATTGTTGGGAGACCTGTGTAAGTGTATTGTGGCCGTGCCGTCCCAGCTTGACAGCTGGGCTGTGGCTCATGTGCTTGCTCAGTCATGTCAGTGATGTGTATGCGAAATTGCTATGTGCCGTGTTGCTTTGACATGTGTCCTCTGCCATTTAACCCAGGCGGAGACCGAACATTGACCGCCCATACCAATTGCTGGCGGACATGGAGGATACTGAGGTCATAAGGAAGTTTCGGCTGGACAGGCCAACCCTGCATCGACTGTGTGCCATGTTAGAGCCCCATCTCCGTCCCCGCAGGGTGTATCCGACTGCTGTCACCCCCACGGCTAAGGTGATGGCCGCCATGCATTTCTTCGCCACTGGGTCATTCCAGCACACAGTGGGCAGTGGAGGAGGGATGTCCCAGCCCATGTTCAGCAAGGTGCTGAGGGATGTACTGGCAGCCATGATGCTGTACCGGAACAGGTACATCAGATTCCCCAGGGCTCGTGAATTGGCGGCAGTGAAGGGTGCATTCTATGCCCTTGGCAGAATCCCACACGTCGTGGGAGCCATTGACTGCACACATGTTGGCCTTGTTCCACCACAGGCCACTGAGCACCTGTACCGCAACAGGAAGCACACGCACTCCCTGAATGTGCAAGTGGTGTGCCTTGCGGACATGGTGATCACCCACGTGTGTGCAAAGTTCCCAGGCTCGGCCCATGACGCACACATAATGCGCAACAGCATCTTGCCACGACTGATGGCCAATCTGCAACAGGATCGTGGCTGTATTGTCGGTGAGTATGTGGAGTGGTGTAGCGTGCTGGTTGTGCGATGCTGTCCCCTGTCCAGTTGGAATAGCAACGGTTCTCTGTGTCCCTCACACCCAGGTGACTCTGCGTATCCGAATGGGGCATGGCTGCTCAGTCCATTGAGGAATCCTCGCACCCCAGCAGACGATCGATACAATGAGGCACATGGGAGGACCAGACGTGTGGTCGAGCGTACCTTTGGCCTACTCAAGTCCAGGTTCAGGTGCCTGGACCGCACCGGGGGTGCACTGGCGTACTCCCCACAGAAGGTGTGCCAGATAGTGGTGGCGTGCTGCATGCTGCACAATCTGGCCATTCGGAAGCAGATCCCCCTCATTGTGGATGACGGAGATCAACCAGGGCCCCAGCCCGCAGACCAGGACAGCTCGAGTGAGGTGGACAGCGGAGAGGAGGAAGCTGGGAATGTGCGCCAGCAGCTCATCGCCCGCTACTTCACTTGACGGTGAGTGTCCATGTACGACGGATGATGTGTCTGTATCTGTGCAGGTGTGTGTGTGCTGTGTCAGGGTGGCCGTATGTTCACTGCGTGCAGTGTGTCAACGCTCCATGGCCAGGGTAGTATGCCACTGTTGGTGACTGTGGCATTGTGCCCTATTGCTCTGTGCGATGTGTGTACATTGCTTGTAGTTGTTGACATGTACTGTGTGATGGGTGTGTGACACACTCATTGAATGTGCTCCTGTTCTGTCTCCCACCCCTAGGTCCCTACAGGCCCTCCGGATTCCATTGCCATGCCACGCATCAGGTGCCTTTCCGCCCAAGGTGGCCGTTGTATTCCGTACAAATAAAACACAGGGCACAAACAGCAGTTAGTGAAAAAGGTGCATTTATTACAAACTGTGACATGTGATTGTGTGTAAGGTGATGACAAAAGTGGTGCGTGCAGTGACAATGAGCTGTCGGTCATGGCTGCGTGAAGCTCAGGGTGTACCCACTGGTTCTATGTCCATAGTCCAACACACACATGCCATCCAGATGGCTGTGTGGAGTGGGATCGTAGAGCAAGTCAATGCAGTGGCTGGTCAAGGAAGGCTGGCGGAAGGCTGGCTGGCTGCCTCACTTGCGACTGGAGCGTGCAAAGTCCTCCCGGGAAATCTGTTTCCTCTTCGGACGGCCCCTTCCACGTTTGGGAGGGGGGTGTGTGGTGGCGACCTGCTGGTGGTGGGTGAGGTGTGCTCACTGGCTGTGGACGCAGGGGAAGTGGACACTGCTGCCCGACCCTGCGCCCTAGCAGGTGGTGGCGGAGGTGGTGTTGCTGGCCTTGCCTGTGACCCCACCGCCACCACCAGCTGGCCCATGAGGTCCACGAGTTGGTCCATACGGGACACGAATTGGCCCATATGGGCGTCCATGGACCTCAGCACCCCCAGCACCTCCCGCGTGTCTGTAGCAGACCTGGCCCATTGTCCTTGGGCCTCTTCATAGGCCCCAAGGACTCTGGCCATTTGAGGCAGGGCATGGCTCCCAGGGGAGGCTGGCGTTTCCCTGACCCTGCTCCTCCTACCAGTCCTGCTGCCACCGGCCTGCCCACTAGCCACATTGCACACCACGGTCCTCGCTGTGGCTCCCAGGGTGGATCCAGTCGGCCGGGCCACCACCTGCGCTGGGGCTGGTGCCAGCGAAGACGTGGTGGTGGTGGTGGCGGTGGTGGTCGGTGCGGCGATGGTGGCGGTTGCGGCAGTGGTAGTGGCCGCAATGACCGTGGGTGTGGCCGCAACGACAGTGGCAGCAGGGGGCTGGGACTGTTCAGCATCCCTGGATGATGGGTTGGTGGGTAGGAGGGGTCCTGGGGAGCGGCTGGGCCCTGCCACGCCAGATGGGCCTGCTTGGTGGTCCGTGTCCGAAGAGGATGACAGATCCTCCAGATCCGTGTGTCCTCGTTGGGGGCTTGTGGGCTGGCTGTGCTGGCTGCTGTCTCCATCCCCAGCATCCGGCAGTTCGTCACCTGTGGAGAGAATGAGATTTGTTATTGTGTTGCACCTGGCGAAGTATGTATTTGTCGTCTGACATTGGCAGTTCGTGCAATCTCGTACATGGGTTTCCCGGAGGCGAGTGTGTGGCTGTGGCATCTGTAGTTGTGTGTGCTAGGCAATGGGACTGTGTGCTGTGCACATGTGGCATGGGACGGATTGGCCATGCCGATGGGTGTGTTGCTGTGCCCCTACTCATTGTGACTCTGGTGTATGCGGGCTCCTGGCCCATCCTGGGTCTGGTTTGTACTTTGCTTTTGGGGTTCACATGGAACGCTTAGGAACGCATATGGCAACATGGGGGCCATGCCCCAGATTCGCATTTGGGAGGGGATATGCTTTTGGGGTTCAAATGGAACGCTTAGGAACGCATATGGCAACATGGGGGCCATGCCCCAGATTCGCATTTGGGAGGGGATATGCTTTTGGGGTACATGCTGTGAGCCATGGGTGCCGAACGTGACATGTGTTGTGGCAGCATGACAGTGCATGGTTTGAGGTGTGTGCATGCTTGACATGGCCTGCATATTTGCTGTCTGTTGTGATTACTGGACATGGCATTGGACGCATCGTTATGAGTGAGTGATAGTTGTGTGCCAGCCAACGTATTGCAGTTGTCCCATCTCCTTGGTGTGCGTGCTGCCCTGTGCCATGTGCATCACTGCAGTGCTCGGGGGGTGTGGCCCATGTTGTGTGTTGTTGCTCACAGTGTGTCGTGCGCTTAATTGACTTCTGGCACATGGTTGGTCATGGGCATGTGTCTTAGCGTGACTGCTGTATGTGTGGCAGCTGTGCGGATGACATGCCTTTCATGAGACTGGGGCTGACGGATGGGATGGATGGTATGTTGTATGTGCATGGTGTGTCTGTGAATTTGATGGGTTCAGTGGTGTTCGTGTGCATTTCTGTTGTTCCGCTCTGTTGCGTCTAGTGTTGTTTGTCTTACATAGGCGTAGTTGTGGGGTGTGTGGTTGACAGGCAGTAGGGGCTACATGGACAGGACTTCAATGGTGTTTCGGTTGTGTGTGATGAGTTGCACAGTGGCTGCCGTGTGGGACTATATTCAGTGTGGCTTGTGCATGCAGACGTGGCTCCTTGGGTGTTGCTATGTCTGTGATGGGTCATGTGGGGTGTGAGTCTGTTGTTCATGTCCGTGTGCACATTGTTCACTTGTTCGTGACGGTGGGCGGTGCTGCGTGTTCGTCTGCTACGTGACATGTCCCATGTGTTGGTCGTGTCATGGTCCTCATGCCTCCAGTAATCCAGCCCTGTCCAGTTTCCCACCTGCAAGTTGTTCGTGCGTGCACTGTACTGGATGCCACATGGCTCTAAGCGGGGGTGCTCCATGTTGCAGGTCTGTGGGGGTGGGGGTGTGTTGTGGGTCGTGGGGTGGCTGGACACCCACTGACACCGATTGCTGTGGACCGTGATGTCTGCCTTTCGGCTGTCGTTGTGCACTGCGGTGGCTGACACGTGGCTGTGGGGTGTGGGGGATGCTCCTCCTTGCTGTGCTGTGGGACTGGGGCCTGGTGTGTGTTGTACTTGGGCTGTCCACCCTCCCACCCACTGCACTTTGTGTTCCTGCCACTTACCTGTTACTTGTCGGTTAGTGCAGCTGTGGCGGACACATGGGTGTGGTGGGTGCTCGTTGTGGCGCTTCTGGCATATTTGGGGACCTGTTGGTGGTTACGTGGCTGGCTGAGTGTACACATGTCCCCACGCATCTTACAGTTGTTCGGTTTGGGCTGTGTGTGGTAGTGTCTGTTGCATGTGTGTGTGATGTGTTGTGTATTGTGTGCTGGACATGGGGGTGTTTGTCCCTGGGAGCTGTGGCATGGTAGTTGCGCATGTGAGTACATAGCGGTGTGCTGGTATACATTAGTTTGTACTTACCAGCCTCCACTCCCCTGCTAATCCGGCGAGGATCTCCGGATGTATTACGACTCGCACCTTCTCCTCCCACGCTTTGAAGGTCTTAAAGAGCGCGGGATTCCCTCCGCCAGTGACGGCAGCCAGCTCTCTGTTTTTGCCCTCCTTCTTCTTGACCAGGCTCTTGACGTCATTCCAACGTTTGTTAATCTCGACTCTGTTCCTGGGCAGGGTCCCGACTGCATTGACCTGGTCTACGATCCGGTTCCACATTCTGTTTCTGGTGGCTAGTGGTGTGTGCTGGACCATGTTCCCATAGATTTGTGGGTACACCTTGATGATCTCGTCGACCATGACCGTCAGCTCCATGGGCGTGAACTTGGGCATCCTTTGTGGTGCCATGGTGTTTGTGGTGCTGGTGCGGTGTGTGTTGTGTAATGTGCAGGGGGTTTGTGGTGCCGGTGTTTGGTGGTGGTGGTGGTGGTGGTGGTTGTGATGTGTGCGTTTCTGTGGTGTGCTGCTGTCCTTGCTGTGTCACTGTGTCCTCTCCTCTCCTCTCTGGTTTGCAATGTAGCAAGGGGTTGTGGTCTGTGGGAGTGCTGCTTTTGTACTCACCTATGTGGGTGTGTCCTCATGGTCTGTTGTTTTCAGGTGTGTTGTGTCTGGGGTTCTGGCCTTTGTATTTTTTGTTTGTCCGGGGGTGTTTCGGGATGTGTACTGTGCTTGTGTATTTGTGCGTGCCTTGCTGTGTGGACTTGTTGGCCATGTTGTGTGCTATTGGTTTTGTGTGCGGATGGTTTCTGTGCAGGTACGTTGGCGCCATGGCTTCTGCCGTGTCGATTCTCATCGGCGTTGTTTGCGCTGGCGGGCGGTATATTTGTGGTTTTTCCGCGCTCATGGCGGTGCGATCGTAATTTCACGTGCGGTGTGTCGGCCGTGTGGGCGGGCGGTTTTGTGTTGTCGTGCGTGTTTCCGTCCGTGGCGGGCGGTTTGACTCCGACTCGGACGATGGCGGGCGGTATTTTGTGTGTTTTTCCGCCGATGGCGGTTTTCGGTTTGTGTAATCGTAATGGCGTGGTCGGTGTTCAGGCGGTGTGTGCGGGCGGATTTTTGCCGCTTCCATGCCTGGCGGATTTTTTTACGCCGGGTATCGTAATGGGCCCCTTAGTCACGTTCCACCCCCTTCTCATGTAGACCTGGACTTTGCACCTCTAGAATCTGATATGTCCATCCTAGAGCTATCTCATTCTTTAAGTCTTTTTAAAAAAAATAAAACTCCGGGCCCAGATGGGTTTACGGTAGAATTTTATTTACACTTCTCAAATCTACTTCTCCCGAAACTCCTACAGCTCTTTCAATACTTTCATACTACTGGTAAGG
Source organism: Calotriton arnoldi (assembly GCA_963921515.1). Lineage (NCBI taxonomy): Eukaryota > Metazoa > Chordata > Amphibia > Caudata > Salamandridae > Calotriton > Calotriton arnoldi. Next base: position 180,151 of record CAWUFW010018593.1, read on the forward strand.
CAGAGGGCACCTTTTTAGAAGCTACAATATGTTTAATCCATAAAGATGGTCGTAATCCCAAACGTAAAAATTATTGTCCTATTTCCCTAGTAAATGTCGATTATAACATTTTTGCCAAATTGCTTGCTTTGCGTCTTGAAACTCGTTTACCAAAACAAATTGGTCTAGAGCAGTGTGGTTTCATTAAATGCAGACTAACTTCTGACAATTCTCGCATACTATTTAATGTTTTGAATAATACCTCAACTCTTTCCTATCCTCTTGCTGCAGTCTCCATTGATGCAGAGAAAGCTTTTGATAGAGTGAATTGTTCCTTTTTATTTAAAGCCCTTCATTGGCATGGTTTTGGTCCTAAATTTATTTCTTTGATCTTTCTGTTATATTTGGTTCCTAAGGCTTCTGTCGTACTTAATGGTCTTATCTCTCAATTTTTTTCATTTGCAACGGGGTGTACGTCAAGGTTGTCCTCTTTCTCCCCTTCTGTTTATTTTATCACTTGAACTCTTTTTATCTCATATCCGCCAGAATACCTCTATTTCTGGTTTTATCTATGGTGATCAACATTTGAAGTAATCTGTTTATGTGGACGACATCTTACTCGTTATATCTCATCCTGAAAACTCTATTCCTCCTCTATTGCAAGAAATATCAGATTTTTCCCTAGTTTCAGGTTATAAGATTAATTCTGACAAGACAGAAATACTCCCAATCACCAATTTTTGTTTCAAACAACATTTTGAAGCTACTGGGATCCGATGGAATAGGTCTAAAATCAAATACTTAGGGGCTGATTACGATGGCGGGCGGTAGCACATCCGCGGTGCTGGCGGTGGCGGAAAATGCTCTTTTCCACACTCCATCTGCAGTCCTTGCGTCCGCCGTATTACGATGAGCAAAGATAGCCCATTTCCCGTCCGCTGCGGTGTTCCGGGGAAAACCAGAAATCCCCCTCCGCAGCGGTGGCGGACGGAGCCAAAAGGGAGGGACCGCCGTGCGGAATGCAGTTACGACCGCCGGTTGTATTACGATGCCACAAACAGCCCACCACACCGCTGCGGTGAACCCGGTCAATGGAGGATGGCGGTGGCAATACTGCAGATAACTCCATGTGCTCCTGGCCGCTGGGGAAACAGCGGTCTTTGGCCTTTCCGCTGCAAATCCGACCGCCGCGGACGGATTTTCAGCTTTTCCGCCGCTGAATCCTGGTATCCGACCGCTGCCGTGGGGAGTTTCTGGCGGTGCATCCTAATCTGGCCGGCGGTTATGCACTGTACCTGCGGGCGGCAATTTCCCACTAGCACGGCGGTCAGAGTGCTTTTCCGACCGCCATCGTAATGAGCCCCTTAGTCATTTCATTTAATAATTCCATATTAGATTCAGTTAAAATTAATATGAAGAAAGTGCAAGATTGTATTTCTAAACTCCTCTCCTCCTGGAATCCCCTATTTCTTTCTTGGTGGGGACGTCTTGATTCTATTAAAATGATGATTACTCCTATTTTATTATATATTTTCTCTATGATTCCCATTCATATCATGAATGTCTATTTTAAAAAATTGAGTCCCTCCCCTCTAAATTTTTATGGAATAATAAAAAATCTCGAATTTCCTGGTCACATCTTCGAAAACCTAAGTCTACGGGAGGAGTGAACTTTCCCGATTTTCAACTCTATCACATGGCCTTTTGTCTTAGATTAGCTTCTAAATGGCTCCTTACTGAAGTCTCCCCTTTTGCACCTCTATGGGTCAATGTTGAACGGTCCTTACTTGTGCCTTTTTCTGTAAAGGAAGTTCTTGCCTTTACTACAAAAGTCAATGTCACTTCTCTTCCGCTGTTCAAACAAACTTTTTCATTATTAAAACCTCACTGTCAATTGGAAATTGTCTCTAGGGATACCTTCCTACAGTCTCCTCTTTGGTAGAATCATCTCATTACCATTAATAATCGACCTCTTTCTTGGAAATCCTGGAGACTAAGGGGAATTATTTGGGTTCAGGACATGTTTGATGGTTTATCTCCGTGTTCTTTTCCTCAATTGCAGGGCACCTTTAAATGTCCGCGCTCATTTTGGCACAAATTTTCAATTCTTATGGGAATAATTCTAGTTGTTTTTTATACTCTTCCTTCAATTGAGCTTGAGCCCACAGTGGATCCACTTCTCAGAGTATTGGCTGTGCTTCCTAAAGCATCCCTGATCTATAAACATCTTCTTACCCCAAATGCTGACCATCCTAAATCTAAGATAGAGACTGCATGGGAGACGGATTTGGGCCGATTTCTGGGACAAGTTATGGGGTAGGTCTTTGAAGATCTCTAGATCTGCCTCTACCACTCAATCCATGTTCTTTATTTACCATAGATTATATTTTACTCCCTCGTCCATAGCTAATTTTACACATATTAATAACAAGGCTAGTTGGTCCTGTGATTTTCCTTTGGCTGATTTGACGCACCTCCTATTTTCCTGTCCTGCTGTATCTTCCTTTTGGAAGAATATTTGGTCGCATTTCTTAGTTATTTTTAACTTGCATACTCCTCTATCAAATACTATTCTTTTTACAGGAAGTTTATCAGAGTCGTTGGGATTGTCTTTACATGAAAAAGGTTTATTTGACTGGCTTTAGCCTTCCAGCACATTTCACTAAACTGGAAATGTTCAACTAAACTTTCAGTGAAGTCCTGGTGGTACAATGTTTGTCACTACAACAGATTGGATATCGCTTTTGCCTCCTCTGTCAAACCATTTGTAAATATGGGTTTATTTTGGTCACCATTAACTAACTATTTAACTGAGGTTACAACTCGTATAGTACGTAATCGTTCTGAACATTTTCAGCCTCCATAAATTACTATGGTCTCTGTTTTCTCCTCCACATTTTTTTTTTCACTATTGAATTGCATTTTAGATGTTCTAAGTATTTGTATATTCTTTAAGTAGGTTTATTATTGTTACATGATCTTCAATTGTAGATTTGTATTCTATTCCCCTTTCTTTTTTCCCCCTCCCTCCCTCCCTATGTTACTGTCAAAATGAAAATAGTTTTCTGCTCTGTTTTATTGCCTGTTTTTCCCTTTCTATTATATCACAGATATTTTGTTTATTTAAGGCCTATTTTATGTAGTTGTTATTTACTCAATAAAGCTTATTAAACCTCAAAAAACTGCTTTTGTTTTCTTTTAAAGGATTTCCTAGTAAAGTGCTTAGGGGCTTCACGAATTAGGCCTATTTACTAATGAATGGTCTAGTTTTAGCCACAAATATGATTTTGGCTGGTATGATCAGACAACTTGAATTTTCTTTTAGCATCTCAAGTCTCACATTTTCATTTGCATATTTTTCATAGGAGATCAGTCCACTCCAAACTGTCCAAAGTGATCAGACCTTTGTCTCTGCGAGGTTTGGGAAGCCAGTTGGATCTTCGGTCAAGGTATTTTGATTCTCCTTGTGTTGCTATGTGCATGTAAATTATGTTATCACCTCAGGCCTACTTAATAACCCCGGGCGGGTAACTACGCTCTGCCTGCGGAGTTTGCGGAGTTTTGCCTACTCCGTGTTCCGCTGCGAACGCGAAGTTCAGGCAGAACTACAACTCTGTGGCGGAGCGTAGTTAGCCGGCCCAAAGTTATTAAAAATAATTAAAAAGGCACTTACCTGCCACGTCTTCCTCGGCTGCCTCCCCCTCGCAATGGCTGCTCTCTCCTGCCTCCTCCTCGCACTGAATAACCCCTATGTTACTTTGGGGCCCATTACGATGGCGGGCGGAAGCACAACCGCCGTGCTGGCGGATGCAAAAACCACCAGTTACCGCCGGCACGCAGCAGTCCACACGCCCGCCCAATTATGATGCGAAAAGCAGGCCAAACACCGCCGGCAAGCCAGCAACACCGTCCGCCATCAAAGTGCGCCCGCACACGTAGAGGCGCAGCATAACTGACACACACCGTCCGACGAAACACGTCCCGCCCGGCGCATAAATTACGATGCCGCAAACAAACGGCTCCCACGGCAAAGAGATACCGCACGTGAAAGAGAGGCGGAAACACGGACGCAGAGCACGGACAACGAAGAAGCGGCACCCCGGGCATGAATCCAGCACTGCAGGCCCTTCCCATGCTTCTGCTGATGCACCACCAAGGACGCAACGTACCGCGGAGACGCAGGTAGGCACACACACAACAAGTGCACGCAAACAGCGCACACAGTGCAAGGGCGGAAAAGCGGACAACCCCCACCAGCGCGTGCACACTACACATCCACCATCGCATCCACATATGACACACAGGCCAAATCCTAACATCGCAGAACACATGTGTACACACCACCTGGGACTAGGAACCAACCACCCCGTCACGGCCCCAAAGCGCCGATGACGCCGCCACACATGCGCACAACGCAGAGGCCAACCGCAGCGCCATGCATGCGTCGCACACAGACACAGGGACACAACCAAGCAGCACACACATCAGCCCCACCCCGAACGCACATGACACGTGACAGGCCGGCCACAGACATGTCCCCAACGCCCAATTCACGGACAACACCCAACGCCACACAAACGACGCACACATGTCAGTGAAGACACGCAACTGCAGGACACACCCCAGTGTAACAAACATGGCGTAGCACACAGCGGCGGCAACACCAACTAGGAGAAGCAGGGCCCCTTCGGGAAGAGGAACGCCAGTACCACACTGAAAAACCCATACCACCCTGCACATATGAACAAGACACATGAAACGGAACACCAAAGAGCCCGGGGACCGACAACAGGTGGCCCAAGAATTACATCCACACACAAGGCCCAACGCAGAGCGGAAAGGCAGCCTGCCGCCCACACAAGGGAGAGCAGACAGCACTGAATGACCTTCCATTCCAACACCGAAACCACAGCCCTACGACAGAAGCCGGTGAATACAGCCATTGTCCAAGAATAGACCAACACAGGCATGCCGAGGAGACCGACCACAGGGCAGATAGCGCATATCACAGAAGCACACAAAGGACGGGGAAGAAAGAAGAAAACACTCCCCCATGTCGGCCACATGCAAGTTAATTGGAAGGAGTCACACAGCACTGACCTTGAACTGTCTGTCTGAGAAGCATGTGGGAAGAGGGCCCGTGTCCTCCAAACAAGCCAACAGAACACAAGTCCTGTCTCCCCACGACTACACAGAGCTCACAGCAACCCCGGAGCGTGCACATTGCAGACTGCACACACAGCCGGAGCACGCCACCTCTACGAACCGCTGCGAAATGGCAACCGCAACACACCTACCCAACTACGCCGAACAGCTCAAGCTGTACCAAACCAACACGATACATACATTGGGATGCGATCTCCTGTCCCTGCTGAACGTAAGTTACCGACTGACTTACCGCATCACATTGTTCAGCTGCGTCATGCCCGTCTTCTACTGTCGGAGGTGTCCCTACCAGCATCCCGTCGAGATATGCCTCTCCAACCCGGCATGTCTGAAGGCGGACCTGCTACCACTACTCCTCCCTCTGGACGCACACGACAGGGCCTGCTCTGCCTATGGGGGCATGGCGTATGTGGCCAACATCGCACGCGCACTGAAATGGAACCACTGTGCCTCCACACGACGGATCATCGAGAACAGCTACATCGAATGTCACCCAGCATGCCCCATCATGGTCCTCCAAGGGACAACCTACGAACAACACCTTGACAGCCACCATCCGCTTCATTGGCTGGCAAACATGTACACCACCAATGACATGGAAGCCCTGCTGGACGGCATCGCATACCTGACAACCTGTAAATACGTCGGACCACAACGCAGGTTCCCCGAGTGACCTATGAAGTCCAACCCCGCACCCATGCTCAGCTTCCGCACGGACTGGCCAGTCACCACCACAACAGCCATACCAAACGACCGGCAACTGTAACCACACCATCAACGACATCGCCATGACATCGGATATGACCGTGACATGCACACTGTTCCCCATCACATCCAGGAACACCGCATGCATCGTGGGAGGCAGTGGCATGGGCTCTGTGCATCGCACCCACATGGACGGAACTGCACGAACAACCAGGACACGACATGGATCCAGCGCACATGGACACACACACCGCTCAGTGGACATGAATAGGTCGCCTGGAGTCTGTGGGTGCTGCACCCCTCCCACCCCCGCCCCGGGAATCCCATACCAGGACCTTTGCATGGACGACAAGTGCATACAACAACAACACGAACCCAGTGACTGTGACATGTCCAGTAACCACCACAGTGCAACAACAAGTGGCACGCCGCTGCATGCACGCAAGCACATGCCCTGATGTCATCTCACATGCACGCGTGCATGAGGAACAACCGCAGCAAACCTGTCACATGGAACTGAGATGGACTGTGCCCATGATGCTGAGCGGTCTGGTAGGCTACATGTATACCGTCTGTGTCAAAGTCCGCAGCTCCGCAGCTATACGTAAATGTACATTAGCACAGCCTTGGCCAAGCAGATGTAACCCCACACCCTATCCCATTTGTTATCATGCTCAGTATATCCTCAACATGTATTCCGCTGCCAGTAGTGTCCACTATACTGCATCACAGAGGACAGAAGACTCAATATAATGTTTGAAACCAAAACTGTTTTCGCTGACTCATTTCACAAGTACGAATGAGAGAGGATGAGAGTATGTGAAGTACACGGCAGTCGTGACATGACCATGTAGTCCACTGGTATTGGATGTCAACGCAAATGAGTAGCACTACTGTGGAAGACACACATGTGTCGTGTGAAGTCGTATGGGCGCAGTGCTCAGGTGGGTGGGTGCGACGGGTAGATGCGCACATGCCAAGTTGGAGCACGCCGTGTTGGGAGGGGTCATGAACAGTACACCACCGCTTCCCTGGGCATTGTGAGAGGACATCTGTCGGGGGGGGAGTGAACACGTGTGTGCACAGCAGCCGGGCACACGTACAAAGCGGTACCAGGCGCATCTCAGCCCACCCTCTGTGGACAAGCTGGATCCTGTTGTGCGCCCGCCATGTCCCTTGACAAGGCACACACAGCCCCAGTCGACCAGGTGCAACCCCAACATAGTCAATCCGCACAGGCGATACAGGGCACGGGATGGCAGTGGAGCATGGTGTGTGAGAGGTCTCCTCGCGCTCCTCCTGGTCATATCACGCAGGCAATAGAACCTCAACGTCTAGCATGGCACAAGTCAAATGGAAGTGTAGGGGACGCACCACAGCACGAGCAGCACTGACGTCACGGGAGGTGGCTCGCACCATCCCATCCATTGCCCATCATACCAACCACGCCACATGCCATTGCGACTAAGTGCAAGCGCGTGCGCCACCACCCCGAGCCCTCCCCAGAGAGGCCAAAGAGTGAATGAGTGGGCCATCAGCCACAGACGGACGCGGTTTGGCCGCAAGGGCAGCCACAGCCACTGGGTGTCGCAGGTGGCGGATCCGGAAGGCGAAGACTGTGATGCATAGTCCATGCAGGCCGGGTCTCCATTTGGGGCACCACGCAGGTGGACGGCGTCCCGCCACACATCATACCCTGAGACAGCCCACTCGTGCAACTGGACCCACACATACACTCCTTGCCCTCTCTGGTGCGAGCTTGGGGCTGCCTGTGCAGGCGCTAGCCTCGCAGGTGAGCATTCATATTGGGGGAGCGTGGGGAGGACATGAGGGCTGGGGCGAAGATGACTGTATCACTGTCAGTAAGTACAAGGGATGACCCAGATGTGGAAAGGAAGAGACGTGTCCCGTGTGTACTGCAACTAGTCGCCAATCCAACTACCCCCCATGTCCGGAATGTAAGCCCGCACCTAGGCCCGCCCATCCGCCACATCGAACATACCACCAGCACGACAACCTTCCCATTCGAAACACTGACTGGGGGTGGCGACCAGTGTACAATCATGTGTAGCCTACCCACGCGTACATGTGGGCCCTCCATGATCCATGTCACCTGCGTCAAAGTCATGACATGCGCAATGAGGGAAGTGAGGAGAGCTGTCCGCCCCACGCGCAGAAGGTGCATCAGCTCCACAGACCCAGCAGCGAGTCCAGCAGGGGTCACATGTGCAGGGGCAGCTGTGCCTGGTGTCAAGGCACATGCATATAGACAGCACAACGACCAATGTGTAGTCTGCGCACATATACAGTCCATCATCATGCGGACATAGGAATTTAACACAGGGCAACACATCTTAGTTGGTGCACCCACCGTGACCAACAATGCGCAATCATCGACGTACCCGCCCTGTGATTGGCCCCCCACCCAACGGAGGCACATCCAGTGCCACCATCCCACACACACAAGCCTTCCACGGAACATGCTGTGTCCAATGGTCAGTACAGAGTCAGCGCCCATCTGGTGGATCCTGAACAGGAGACACATGCACACACATGCCAGCTCCCACTATGTACGTCTGCCACCTGGCACGTGCAATGTAACCTCTCACCTGTGACGTGTGACTGCAAGCACACAGCCGTCTTGGCATGGGGCTGTCAATGTGGACACCAGTCAATGTTTCGGGAGCTGTGATCCGTACAGTGCTGTACATAGGGTGCAGTGCTGACACCTACTACTGTCTCATATCCCCTCGTGCCACAGGTCCCACTTGTATTGGCCGCTCAGCCCGTGCCCACATCGTCGTCGTCGTGTGCCATACTCATCCAGCCTCGGAAGCAGTTCCATGCTCAGCAGACACTCATGTTGCCGTGGCGTTGCCGCTTGACGAATATGCAGTCAGTCCCCATCAGCACGCCCCGCAAGTCATTGGGGCCTAGATCCCCATGTGCATGCACATGGCAGTGGTATGTCTCACTTGCCATTGCCATTGTTGGGAGACCTGTGTAAGTGTATTGTGGCCGTGCCGTCCCAGCTTGACAGCTGGGCTGTGGCTCATGTGCTTGCTCAGTCATGTCAGTGATGTGTATGCGAAATTGCTATGTGCCGTGTTGCTTTGACATGTGTCCTCTGCCATTTAACCCAGGCGGAGACCGAACATTGACCGCCCATACCAATTGCTGGCGGACATGGACGATACAGAGGTAATCAGGAAGTTTCGGCTGGACAGGCCAACTCTGCATCGACTGTGTGCCATGTTAGAGCCCCATCTCCGTCCCCGCAGGGTGTATCCGACTGCTGTCACCCCCACGGCTAAGGTGATGGCCGCCATGCATTTCTTCGCCACTGGGTCATTCCAGCACACAGTGGGCAGTGGAGGAGGGATGTCCCAGCCCATGTTCAGCAAGGTGCTGAGGGATGTACTGGCAGCCATGATGCTGTACCGGAACAGGTACATCAGATTCCCCAGGGCTCGTGAATTGGCGGCAGTGAAGGGTGCATTCTATGCCCTTGGCAGAATCCCACACGTCGTGGGAGCCATTGACTGCACTCATGTTGGCCTTGTTCCACCACAGGCCACTGAGCACCTGTACCGCAACAGGAAGCACACGCACTCCCTGAATGTGCAAGTGGTGTGCCTTGCGGACATGGTGATCACCCACGTGTGTGCCAAGTTTCCAGGCTCGGCACATGACGCACACATAATGCGCAACAGCATCTTGCCACGACTGATGGCCAATCTGCAACAGGATCGTGCCTGTATTGTCGGTGAGTATGTGGAGTGGTGTAGCGTGCTGGTTGTGCGATGCTGTCCCCTGTCCAGTTGGAATAGCTACGGTTCTCTGTGTCCCTCACACCCAGGTGACTCTGCGTATCCGAATGGGGCATGGCTGCTCAGTCCATTGAGGAATCCTCGCACCCCAGCAGACGATCGATACAATGAGGCACATGGGAGGACCAGACGTGTGGTCGAGCGTACCTTTGGCCTCCTCAAGTCCAGGTTCAGGTGCCTGGACCGCACCGGGGGTGCACTGGCGTACTCCCCACAGAAGGTGTGCCAGATAGTGGTGGCGTGCTGCATGCTGCACAATCTGGCCATTCGGAAGCAGATCCCCCTCATTGTGGATGACGGAGATCAACCAGGGCCCCAGCCCGCAGACCAGGACAGCTCGAGTGAGGTGGACAGCGGAGAGGAGGAAGCTGGGAATGTGCGCCAGCAGCTCATCGCCCGCTACTTCACTTGACGGTGAGTGTCCATGTACGACGGATGATGTGTCTGTATCTGTGCAGGTGTGTGTGTGCTGTGTCAGGGTGGCCGTATGTTCACTGCGTGCAGTGTGTCAACGCTCCATGGCCAGGGTAGTATGCCACTGTTGGTGACTGTGGCATTGTGCCCTATTGCTCCGTGCGATGTGTGTACATTGCTTGTAGTTGTTGACATGTACTGTGTGATGGGTGTGTGACACACTCATTGAATGTGCTCCTGTTCTGTCTCCCACCCCTAGGTCCCTACAGGCCCTCCGGATTCCATTGCCATGCCACGCATCAGGTGCCCTTCCGCCCAAGGTGGCCGTTGTATTCCGTACAAATAAAACACAGGGCACAAACAGCAGTTAGTGAAAAAGGTGCATTTATTACAAACTGTGACATGTGATTGTGTGTAAGGTGATGACAAAAGTGGTGCGTGCAGTGACAATGAGCTGTCGGTCATGGCTGCGTGATGATCAGGGTGTACCCACTGGTTCTATGTCCATAGTCCAACACACACATGCCATCCAGCTGGCTGTGTGGAGTGGGATCGTAGAGCAAGTCAATGCAGCGGCTGGTCAAGGAAGGCTGGCGGAAGGCTGGCTGGCTGCCTCACTTGCGACTGGAGCGTGCGAAGTCCTCCCGGGAGATCTGTTTCCTCTTCGGACGGCCCCTTCCACGTTTGGGAGGGGGGGGTGTGGTGGCGACCTGCTGGTGGTGGGTGAGGTGTGCTCACTGGCTGTGGACGCAGGGGAAGTGGACACTGCTGGCCGACCCTGCGCCCTAGCAGGTGGTGGCGGAGGTGGTGTTGCTGTCCTTGCCTGTGACCCCACCGCCACCACCAGCTGGCCCATGAGGTCCACGAGTTGGTCCATACGGGACACAAATTGGCCCATATGGGCGTCCATGGACCTCAGCACCCCCAGCACCTCCCGCGTGTCAGTAGCAGACCTGGCCCATTGTCCTTGGGCCTCTTCATAGGCCCCAAGGACTCTGGCCATTTGAGGCAGGGCATGGCTCCCAGGGGAGGCTGGCGTTTCCCTGACCCTGCTCCTCCTACCAGTCCTGCTGCCACCGGCCTGCCCACTAGCCACATTGCACACCACGGTCCTCGCTGTGGCTCCCAGGGTGGATCCAGTCAGCCGGGCCACCACCTGCGCTGGGGCTGGTGCCAGCGAAGACGTGGTGGTGGTGGAGGCGGTGGTGGTCGGTGCGGCGATGGTGGCGGTTGCGGCAGTGGTAGTGGCCGCAATGACCGTGGGTGTGGCCGCAACGACAGTGGCAGCAGGGGACTGGGACTGTTCAGCATCCCTGGATGATGGGTTGGTGGGTAGGAGGGGTCCTGGGGAGCGGCTGGGCCCTGCCACGCCAGATGGGCCAGCTTGGTGGTCCGTGTCCGAAGAGGTGGACAGATCCTCCAGATCCGTGTGTCCTCGTTGGGGGCTTGTAGGCTGGCTGTGCTGGCTGCTGTCTCCATCCCCAGCGTCCAGCAGTTCGTCACCTGTGGAGAGAATGAGATTTGTTATTGTGTTGCACCTGGCGAAGTATGTATTAGTCGTCTGACATTGGCAGTTCGTGCAATCTCGTACATGGGTTTCCCGGAGGCGAGTGTGTGGCTGTGGCATCTGTAGTTGTGTGTGCTAGGCAATGGGACTGTGTGCTGTGCACATGTGGCATGGGACGGATTGGCCATGCCGATGGGTGTGTTGCTGTGCCCCTACTCATTGTGACTCTGGTGTATGCGGGCTCCTGGCCCATCCTGGGTCTGGTTTGTACTTTGCTTTTGGAGTTCATATGGAACGCTTAGGAACGCATATGGCAACATGGGGGCCATGCCCCAGATTCGCATTTGGGAGGGGATATGCTTTTGGGGTTCAAATGGAACGCTTAGGAACGCATATGGCAACATGGGGGCCATGCCCCAGATTCGCATTTGGGAGGGGATATGCTTTTGGGGTTCAAATGGAACGCTTAGGAACGCATATGGCAACATGGGGGCCATGCCCCAGATTCGCATTTGGGAGGGAATATGCTTTTGGGGTTCAAATGGAACGCTTAGGAACGCATATGGCAACATGGGGGCCATGCCCCAGATTCGCATTTGGGAGGGGATATGCTTTTGGGGTACATGCTGTGAGCCATGGGTGCCGAACGTGACATGTGTTGTGGCAGCATGACAGTGCATGGTCTGAGGTGTGTGCATGCCTGACATGCCCTGCATATTTGCTGTCTGTTGTGGTTACTGGACATGGCATTGGACGCATCGTTATGAGTGAGTGATAGTTGTGTGCCAGCCAACGTATTGCAGTTGTCCCATCTCCTTGGTGTGCGTGCTGCCCTGTGCCATGTGCATCACTGCAGTGCTCGGGGGGTGTGGCCCATGTTGTGTGTTGTTGCTCACAGTGTGTCGTGCGCTTAATTGACTTCTGGCACATGGTTGGTCATGGGCATGTGTCTTAGCGTGACTGCTGTATGTGTGGCAGCTGTGCGGATGACATGCCTTTCATGTGACTGGGGCTGACGGATGGGATGGATGGTATGTTGTATGTGCATGGTGTGTCTGTGAGTTTGATGGGTTCAGTGGTGTTCGTGTGCATTTCTGTTGTTCCGCTCTGTTGCGTCTAGTGTTGTTTGTCTTACATAGGCGTAGTTGTGGGGTGTGGGGTTGACAGGCAGTGGGGGCTACATGGACAGGACTTCAATGGTGTTTCGGTTGTTTGTGATGAGTTGCACAGTGGCTGCCGTGTGGGACTATATTCAGTGTGGCTTGTGCATGCAGACGTGGCTCCTTGGGTGTTGCTATGTCTGTGATGGGTCATGTGGGGTGTGAGTCTGTTGTTCATGTCCGTGTGCACATTGTTCACTTGTTCGTGACGGTGGGCGGTGCTGCGTGTTCGTCTGCTACGTGACATGTCCCATGTGTTGGTGGTGTTATGGTCCTCATGCCTCCAGTAATCCAGCCCTGTCCAGTTTCCCACCTGCAAGTTGTTCGTGCGTGCACTGTACTGGATGCCACATGGCTCTAAGCGGGGGGTGCTCCATGTTGCAGGTCTGTGGGGGTGGGGAGGTGTAGTGGGTCGTGGGGGTGGCTGTACACCCACTGACACCGATTGCTGTGGACCGTGATGTCTACCTTTTGGCTGTCGGTGTGCACTGCGGTGGCTGACACGTGGCTGTGGGGTGTGGGGGATGCTCCTCCTTGCTGTGCTGTGGGACTGGGGCCTGGTGTGTGTTGTACTTGGGCTGTCCACCGTCCCACCCACTGCACTTTGTGTTCCTGCCACTTACCTGTTACTTGTCGGTTAGTGCAGCTGTGGCGGACACATGGGTGTGGTGGGTGCTCGTTGTGGCGCTTCTGGCATATTTGGGGACCTGTTGGTGGTTACGTGGCTGGCTTAGTGTACACATGTCCCCACGCATCTTACAGTTGTTCGGTTTGGGCTGTGTGTGGTAGTGTCTGTTGCATGTGCGTGTGATGTGTTGTGTATTGTGTGCTGGACATGGGGGTGTTTGTCCCTGGGAGCTGTGGCATGGTAGTTGCGCATGTGAGTACATAGCGGTGTGCTAGTATACATTAGTTTGTACTTACCAGCCTCCACTCCCCCTGCTAATCCGGCGAGGATCTCCGGATGGATTACGACTCGCACCTTCTCCTCCCACGCTTTGAAGGTCTTAAAGAGCGCGGGATTCCCTCCGCCAGTGACGGCAGCCAGCTCTCTGTTTTTGCCCTCCTTCTTCTTGACCAGGCTCTTTACGTCATTCCAACGTTTGTTTATCTCGACTCTGATCCTGGGCAGGGTCCCGACTGCATTGACCTGGTCTACGATCCGGGTCCACATTCTGTTTCTGGTGGCTAGTGGTGTGTGCTGGACCATGTTCCCATAGATTTGTGGGTACACCTTGATGATCTCGTCGACCATGACCGTCAGCTCCATGGGCGTGAACTTGGGCATCCTTTGTGGTGCCATGGTGTTTGTGGTGCTGGTGCGGTGTGTGTTGTGTAATGTGCAGGGGGTTTGTGGTGCCGGTGTTTGGTGGTGGTGGTGGTGGTTGTGATGTGTGCGTTTCTGTGGTGTGCTGCTGTCCTTGCTGTGTCACTGTGTCCTCTCCTCTCCTCTCTGGTTTGCAATGTAGCAAGGGGTTGTGGTCTGTGGGAGTGCTGCTTTTGTACTCACCTATGTGGGTGTGTCCTCATGGTCTGTTGTTTTCAGGTGTGTTGTGTCTGGGGTTCTGGCCTTTGTATTTTTTGTTTGTCCGGGGGGTGTTTTCGGGATGTGTACTGTGCTTGTGTATTTGTGTGTGCCTTGCTGTGTGGACTTGTTGGCCATGTTGTGTGCTATTGGTTTTGTGTGCGGATGGTTTCTGTGCAGGTACGTTGGCGCCATGGCTTCTGCCGTGTCGATTCTCATCGGCGTTGTTTGCGCTGGCGGGCGGTATATTTGTTGTTTTTCCGCGCTCATGGCGGTGCGATCGTAATTTCACGTGCGGTGTGTCGGCCGTGTGGGCGGGCGGTTTTGTGTTGTCGTAGCGTGTTTCCGTCCGTGGCGGGCGGTTTGACTCCGACTCGGACGATGGCGGGCGGTATTTTGTGTGATTTTTCCGCCGATGGCGGTTTTCGGTTTGTGTACTCATAATGGCGTGGTCGGTGTTCAGGCGGTGTGTGCGGGCGGATTTTTGCCGCTTCCATGCCTGGCGGATTTTTTTACGCCGGGTATCGTAATGGGCCCCTTTATTTTTTACTTTTTAAAAAATATACTAATGAATGAAAAATTCATAAAATATCTTAAATTTCTTAAATTTTAAATTTTAAATGTAAACAAAAATTTGAAGGTTTTTTTTCTTTTGAGGTGTTAATATTTTTATGTAAACAATATAAAAATTAGTAACATTATTTTACATTTAAAAATTATTTAAATAAAACTATGTTAGTAAAATTGTATGTTTATTTTTTATGTATATATAATTTTTTATTGTATTTGCTTTACAAATGTTTAAAATATGAATAATCTTTCTGTAATTTTTTTATTTGGAAAAATTTTGAATTTTACATTTTTATGAATGATCAAGGGAAATTTAGAATTAAAAATGTAAATTTATTTAATTTTTGTAAGAAGAGAAAAACACATTTTATTTTAAATTTTACATTTTTTTTAAATATTGTAATTTATATGTAGTTTTATTTTTTTGTTTTAAAAAAATGTTTTTAACAATTTTTCGGAAACGTTTTTGTTCAATTTTAAATTTACAACCACTTTGTATATTTTTATAAATTTATGTTTTTTTCATAGTTTTTGAATTTTTTTATTTTTATATGTTTAAAATCTTTATATTACTTAGCACTTACCCTTAGTTTATTTTGTTTAGGAGTTGGAATAGTAATATTTTATGGTTTATTATCCAGCACTTTCCCTGCGTTTAGTTGGTTTGGAGTTGGAATAGTAATTTTTTATGGTTTATTATCCCGCACTTTCCCTGCGTTTAGTTGGTTTGGAGTTGGAATAGGAATTTGTTTATGGTTTATTATCCAGAACTTTCCCTGAGTTTAGTTGGTTTTGGAGTTGGAATAGTAATTTTTATGGTTTATTATCCAGCCCTTTCCCTGCATTTAGTTGGTTTGGAGTTGGAATAGTAATTTTTTATTGTTTATTATCCAGCACTTTCCATGAGTTTATTTGGTTTTGGAGTTGGAATAGTAATTTTTTATGGTTTATTATCCAGCACTTTCCCTGAGTTTAGCTGGTTTGGAGTTGGAAAAGTAATTTTTTTATGGTTTATTATCCAGCACTTTCCCTGTGTTTAGTTGGTTTGGAGTTGTAATAGTAATTTTATATGGTTATTATCCAGCACTTTCCCTGAGTTTAGTTGGTTTTGGAGTTGGAATGGTAATTTTTATGGTTTATTATCCAGCACTTTCCCTGCGTTTAGTTTGTTTGGAGTTGGAATAGTATTTTTTTATTTTTTATTATCCAGCACTTTCCCTGAGTTTAGTTGGTTTTGGAGTTGGAATAGAAATTTTTTATGGCTTACTATCCAGCACTTTCTCTGAGTTTAGTTAGTTTGGAGTTGGAATAGTAATTTTTTATGGTTTATTATCCAGCACTTTCCCTGAGTTTAGTTGGTTTGGAGTTGGAATAGTAATTTTATATGGTTTATTATATAGCATTTTGTTAGATTTTATATTGAAATTAAACATAAAAAAGGAGACGTATGTCAGTTTTTATTGTTAACATTTTTATTAAAAATGTTTTTATTTATTTTAGTCGTTCACAATTAAGGGGCTGATTACGATCTCATTAGGAAGGCCTCCAGATGGGTTCCGGAATGAGCAAATCCGATTCGGACCCTATGTTTCTGACTGAATCTTCCCCCATTCCGAACGACCATGTATGATGTGAAGATCTCGTCCGCGTCTGCCAAATCGTTTCCGAACCCGATCCTGTCAGTTCGACTCGTTCGCAGCCGAATCGTGCCGCGCAATGGAACCAGCTTCTGAACGAGCGAGTACAATGCACAATTTGGACAGCTGTATCGACTCGGTCTCAGCGAGAGGAAACGGCTCTGGTAATCGGACTTCGGGGGACTGTAGTGGGCTCCCCTTCACCCGGAGCCCTTCGAATCGTCCTGTGGGGGTACCCATGGGTCCCCCCTTTCCATGCATGCACAGTGTGGCAGGCACCATGGGGTGCCCACCACAGGGTGTACGTTTTTCCCCAGCCACCCCTTTTTGCTATGGGAGCTCGGATTCGCGGTGCGCAATTCGCTAGAAAAGCCCTCCGTATCGAAGGGCTTTCTTAGCGAGTTCGTAATCGGCCCCTAAATTTTTTTTATTCAGTTTTAATATACAACTTTTTAAAATATTGAAAAACAAGATCAACAAATTTTGATGTTATTCAGAATACATTATAAAGCATAAAACATTTGAACATATATTTGTAATGTACATTTACAACATTACAAATATATTTTTAAATACATATATTTTTTTTAACCAGTTATGAAAAATGGTACATTTTTATGCAAGCATAGTTATATAGTAGTAAAATAAATATATTTTCAGTACTTTCATTATAGACTTTTTGATTTTTGTTATTTATCATTTATTTTAAAGAAAAGTAAACATTTTAGTACATTTGTTTTTACATTTTTTTAATTTTTAATATATTTTAGATAATGTTATTTTTGGAATAAAATTATGTAATATGTATTTTACACTGTTATAGTTTGTACATTTTGTTTTTATTATTTAGTATATTAAATATTATTATTTGAAAAAAGAATATTCAATATATTCAATAATTTTCAATTTTTTTAAAGAATATATTTTTGTATCATATATTTTATTACTTAAACATTGTTATATTGTTTGCACATTCACAATGCTTTTCTTGTAATTGTATATGTTGAAAGTAAGTGCATCAAAGAAATATATATTTTAATATATATTAAAGATTATATTTTATGTTTTGTGTTACTATAATATTTAATATATATTTTACATTTTTTGTACATTTCTTGTATATTTTTATATTGTTTTTTCAATTTAATTCAATTCAATTCAAGAATTCTTTATTTTGGCCTTTATGGCCATAAAAGCACAAATAAAAGGTACGACACAATTCATACATTAAAATTTCCCAAAGGTAAAGTGAATGTGCATTACAATGTCAAGGAATTCCGAATAAAAATTTTAAAAAGTATAAAATACATAAAAATATACATTTGTGACATTTAAGATGTGAAAAAGATGGGGTTGATAAAAGTTTGTAATCACAGAAATGAGATAAGATGATCGAATTAGGTGGGGCCTAATTTTAAAATGGCTCGGCGTACACACCACATAGAGAATAAATATCGAGAAACTGAGTACACGATAGGCATGCTAGTATCATATTTTAGTATCCTGTAAGCCTCCGCACATTGTTTTGTTCCGAGGTTTCTACATACCTGTAGTAACCATCGGTGTCTAGCCTTCTTGTATGCTGGGCAAATAAATAGTACGTGTTGGTCCGTCTCCGATATGTTATTGCAGACCGGACAACCCTGAGTTTTTTGGGGGCATTCCTTTTTTAATGGATTTGCCTTTCGTTTTAAATACTATGGATTTGTTCATTTTTGAGGACAATCTACTGCGACACAACTGTTGTATGAGTGGGATATCTGTTTTGTTAACATTTGGTATGCTTGTCTCTTTTTTATTTTAATAATTATATTATGTCATATATTTTTATGTACGTTTTTAATTTTAAAATTACATAATTATAATTAATAATTTAAAAAAGAGTAGAAATATGTTGTTTAATTGTTTTGTAATTTGTAAACGCTGCATGGTGTTTGCTATGTTTAAAGTATAGATTTGGGTATTGTGTCTAGGTATTCTAGTTCTTTGGTGTCTAGTTTTGTGTTGTATGTATTCGTACATTGTTTTTGTTTGTTTAGTAAGTTTAGGACCTATTTTAGGGGCACATTACGATACCCGGCGTAAAAAAATCCGCCAGGCATGCAAGCGGCAAAAATCCGCCCGCACACACCGCCTGAACACCGACCACGCCATTATGAGTACACAAACTGAAAACCGCCATCGGCGGAAAAATCATACAAAATACCGCCCGCCATCGTCCGAGTCGGAGTCAAACCGCCCGCCACGGACGGAAACACGCACGACAACACAAAACCGCCCGCCCACACGGCCGACACACCGCACGTGAAATTACGATCGCACCGCCATGAGCGCGGAAAAACAACAAATATACCGCCCGCCAGCGCAAACAACGCCGATGAGAATCGACACGGCAGAAGCCATGGCGCCCACGTACCTGCACAGAAACCATCCGCACACAAAACCAATAGCACACAACATGGCCAACAAGTCCACACAGCAAGGCACGCACAAATACACAAGCACAGTACACATCCCGAAAACACCCCCCGGACAAACAAAAAATACAAAGGCCAGAACCCCAGACACAACACACCTGAAAACAACAGACCATGAGGACACACCCACATAGGTGAGTACAAAAGCAGCACTCCCACAGACCACAACCCCTTGCTACATTGCAAACCAGAGAGGAGAGGAGAGGACACAGTGACACAGCAAGGACAGCAGCACACCACAGAAACGCACACATCACAACCACCACCACCACCACCACCAAACACCGGCACCACAAACCCCCTGCACATTACACAACACACACCGCACCAGCACCACAAACACCATGGCACCACAAAGGATGCCCAAGTTCACGCCCATGGAGCTGACGGTCATGGTCGACGAGATCATCAAGGTGTACCCACAAATCTATGGGAACATGGTCCAGCACACACCACTAGCCACCAGAAACAGAATGTGGACCCGGATCGTAGACCAGGTCAATGCAGTCGGGACCCTGCCCAGGAACAGAACCGAGATAAACAAACGTTGGAATGACGTAAAGAGCCTGGTCAAGAAGAAGGAGGGCAAAAACAGAGAGCTGGCTGCCGTCACTGGCGGAGGGAATCCCGCGCTCTTTAAGACCTTCAAAGCGTGGGAGGAGAAGGTGCGAGTCGTAATCCATCCGGAGATCCTCGCCGGATTAGCAGGGGGAGTGGAGGCTGGTAAGTACAAACTAATGTATACCAGCACACCGCTATGTACACACATGCGCAACCACCATGCCACAGCTCCCAGGGACAAACACCCCCATGTCCAGCACACAATACACAACACATCACACGCACATGC
The DNA here is from genome assembly GCA_963921515.1 of Calotriton arnoldi. NCBI lineage: Eukaryota > Metazoa > Chordata > Amphibia > Caudata > Salamandridae > Calotriton > Calotriton arnoldi. Next base: position 199,971 of record CAWUFW010018593.1, read on the forward strand.
AACAGACACTACCACACACAGGCCAAACCGAACAACTGTAAGATGCGTGGGGACATGTGTACACTAAGCCAGCCACGTAACCACCAACAGGTCCCCAAATATGCCAGAAGCGCCACAACGAGCACCCACCACACCCATGTGTCCGCCACAGCTGCACCAACTGACAAGTAACAGGTAAGTGGCAGGAACACAAAGTGCAGTGGGTCGGAGGGGGACAGCTGAAGTACAACACCCACCAGGCCCCCACTCCCACAGACCAGCAAGGTGGAGCACTCCCCACACCCATGTGTCAGGCACAGCTGCACCAACCGACAAGTAACAGGTAAGTGGCAGGAACACAAAGTGCAGTGGGTCGGAGGGGGACAGCTGAAGTACAACACCCACCAGGCCCCCACTCCCACAGACCAGCAAGGTGGAGCACTCCCCACACCCATGTGTCAGGCACAGCTGCACCAACCGACAAGTAACAGGTAAGTGGCAGGAACACAAAGTGCAGTGGGTGGGACGGTGGACAGCCCAAGTACAACACACACCAGGCCCCAGTCCCACAGCACAGCAAGGAGGAGCATCCCCCACACCCCACACCCACGTGTCAGCCACCGCAGTGCACAACGACAGCCGAAAGGCAGACATCACGGTCCACAGCAATCGGTGTCAGTGGGTGTACAGCCACCCCCACGACCCACTACACCCCCCCACCCCCACAGACCTGCAACATGGAGCACCCCCGCTAAGAGCCATGTGGCATCCAGTACAGTGCACGCACGAACAACTTGCAGGTGGGAAACTGGACAGGGCTGGATTACTGGAGGCATGAGGACCATAACACCACCAACACATGGGACATGTCACGTAGCACACGAACACGCAGCACCGCCCACCGTCACGAACAAGTGAACAATGTGCACACGGACATGAACAGCAGACTCACACCCCACATGACCCATCACAGACATAGCAACACCCAAGGAGCCACGTCTGCATGCACAAGCCACACTGAATATAGTCCCACACGGCAGCCACTGTGCAACTCATCACACACAACCGAAACACCATTGAAGTCCTGTCCATGTAGCCCCTACTGCCTGTCAACCACACACCCCACAACTACGCCTATGTAAGACAAACAACACTAGACGCAACAGAGCGGAACAACAGAAATGCACACGAACACCACTGAACCCATCAAACACACAGACACACCATGCACATACAACATACCATCCATCCCATCCGTCAGCCCCAGTCTCATGAAAGGCATGTCATCCGCACAGCTGCCACACATACAGCAGTCACGCTAAGACACATGCCCATGACCAACCATGTGCCAGAAGTCAATTAAGCGCACGACACACTGTGAGCAACAACACACAACATGGGCCACACCCCCCCCGAGCACTGCAGTGATGCACATGGCACAGGGCAGCACGCACACCAAGGAGATGGGACAACTGCAATACGTTGGCTGGCACACAACTATCACTCACTCATAACGATGCGTCCAATGCCATGTCCAGTAACCACAACAGACAGCAAATATGCAGGGCATGTCAGGCATGCACACACCTCAGACCATGCACTGTCATGCTGCCACAACACATGTCACGTTCGGCACCCATGGCTCACAGCATGTACCCCAAAAGCATATACCCTCCCAAATGCGAATCTGGGGCATGGCCCCCATGTTGCCATATGCGTTCCTAAGCGTTCCATTTGAACCCCAAAAGCATATTCCCTCCCAAATGCGAATCTGGGGCATGGCCCCCATGTTGCCATATGCGTTCCTAAGCGTTCCATTTGAACCCCAAAAGCATATTCCCTCCCAAATGCGAATCTGGGGCATGGCCCCCATGTTGCCAAATGCGTTCCTAAGCGTTCCATTTGAACTCCAAAAGCAAAGTACAAACCAGACCCAGGATGGGCCAGGAGCCCGCATACACCAGAGTCACAATGAGTAGGGGCAAAGCAACACACCCATCGGCATGGCCAATCCGTCCCATGCCACATGTGCACAGCACACAGTCCCATTGCCTAGCACACACACCTACAGATGCCACAGCCACACACTCGCCTCCGGGAAACCCATGTACGAGATTGCACGAACTGCCAATGTCAGACGACTAATACATACTTCGCCAGGTGCAACACAATAACAAATCTCATTCTCTCCACAGGTGACGAACTGCTGGACGCTGGGGATGGAGACAGCAGCCAGCACAGCCAGCCTACAAGCCCCCAACGAGGACACACGGATCTGGAGGATCTGTCCACCTCTTCGGACACGGACCACCAAGCTGGCCCATCTGGCGTGGCAGGGCCCAGCCGCTCCCCAGGACCCCTCCTACCCACCAACCCATCATCCAGGGATGCTGAACAGTCCCAGTCCCCTGCTGCCACTGTCGTTGCGGCCACACCCACGGTCATTGCGGCCACTACCACTGCCGCAACCGCCACCATCGCCGCACCGACCACCACCGCCTCCACCACCACCACGTCTTCGCTGGCACCAGCCCCAGCGCAGGTGGTGGCCCGGCCGACTGGATCCACCCTGGGAGCCACAGCGAGGACCGTGGTGAGCAATGTGGCTAGTGGGCAGGCCGGTGGCAGCAGGACTGGTAGGAGGAGCAGGGTCAGGGAAACGCCAGCCTCCCCTGGGAGCCATGCCCTGCCTCAAATGGCCAGAGTCCTTGGGGCCTATGAAGAGGCCCAAGGACAATGGGCCAGGTCTGCTACTGACACGCGGGAGGTGCTGGGGGTGCTGAGGTCCATGGACGCCCATATGGGCCAATTCGTGTCCCGTATGGACCAACTCGTGGACCTCATGGGCCAGCTGGTGGTGGCGGTGGGGTCACAGGCAAGGCCAGCAACACCACCTCCGCCACCACCTGCTAGGGCGCAGGCTCGGGCAGCAGTGTCCACTTCCCCTGCGTCCACAGCCAGTGAGCACACCTCACCCACCACCAGCAGGTCGCCACCACACACCCCCTCCCAAACGTGGAAGGGGCCGTCCGAAGAGGAAACAGATCTCCCGGGAGGACTTCGCACGCTCCAGTCGCAAGTGAGGCAGCCAGCCAGCCTTCCGCCAGCCTTCCTTGACCAGCCACTGCATTGACTTGCTCTACGATCCCACTCCACACAGCCATCTGGATGGCATGTGTGTGTTGGACTATGGACATAGAACCAGTGGGTACACCCTGATCATCACGCAGCCATGACCGACAGCTCATTGTCACTGCACGCACCACTTTTGTCATCACCTTACACACAATCACATGTCACAGTTTGTAATAAATGCACCTTTTTCACTAACTGCTGTTTGTGCCCTGTGTCTTTATTGTACGGAATACAACGGCCACCTTGGGCGGAAAGGCACCTGATGCGTGGCATGGAAATGGAATCCGGAGGGCCTGTAGGGACCTAGGGGTGGGAGACAGAACAGGAGCACATTCAATGAGTGTGTCACACACCCATCACACAGTACATGTCAACAACTACAAGCAATGTACACACATCGCACAGAGCAATAGGGCACAATGCCACAGTCACCAACAGTGGCATACTACCCTGGCCATGGAGCGTTGACACACTGCACGCAGTGAACATACGGCCACCCTGACACAGCACACACACACCTGCATAGATACAGACACATCATCCGTCGTACATGGACACTCACCGTCAAGTGAAGTAGCGGGCGATGAGCTGCTGGCGCACATTCCCAGCTTCCTCCTCTCCGCTGTCCACCTCACTCGAGCTGTCCTGGTCTGCGGGCTGGGGCCCTGGTTGATCTCCGTCATCCACAATGAGGGGGATCTGCTTCCGAATGGCCAGATTGTGCAGCATGCAGCACGCCACCACTATCTGGCACACCTTCTGTGGGGAGTACGCCAGTGCACCCTCGGTGCGGTCCAGGCACCTGAACCTGGACTTGAGGAGGCCAAAGGTACGCTCGACCACACGTCTGGTCCTCCCATGTGCCTCATTGTATCGATCGTCTGCTGGGGTGCGAGGATTCCTCAATGGACTGAGCAGCCATGCCCCATTCGGATACGCAGAGTCACCTGGGTGTGAGGGACACAGAGAACCGTTGCTATTCCAACTGGACAGGGGACAGCATCGCACAACCAGCACGCTACACCACTCCACATACTCACCGACAATACAGCCACGATCCTGTTGCAGATTGGCCATCAGTCGTGGCAAGATGCTGTTGCGCATTATGTGTGCGTCATGGGCCGAGCCTGGAAACTTTGCACACACGTGGGTGATCACCATGTCCGCAAGGCACACCACTTGCACATTCAGGGAGTGCGTGTGCTTCCTGTTGCGGTACAGGTGCTCAGTGGCCTGTGGTGGAACAAGGCCAACATGAGTGCAGTCAATGGCTCCCACGACGTGTGGGATTCTGCCAAGGGCATAGAATGCACCCTTCACTGCCGCCAATTCACGAGCCCTGGGGAATCGGATGTACCTGTTCCGGTACAGCATCATGGCTGCCAGTACATCCCTCAGCACCTTGCTGAACATGGGCTGGGACATCCCTCCTCCACTGCCCACTGTGTGCTGGAATGACCCAGTGGCGAAGAAATGCATGGCGGCCATCACCTTAGCCGTGGGGGTGACAGCAGTCGGATACACCCTGCGGGGACGGAGATGGGGCTCTAACATGGCACACAGTCGATGCAGAGTTGGCCTGTCCAGCCGAAACTTCCTGATTACCTCTGTATCGTCCATGTCCGCCAGCAATTGGTATGGGCGGTCAATGTTCGGTCTCCGCCTGGGTTAAATGGCAGAGGACACATGTCAAAGCAACACGGCACATAGCAATTTCGCATACACATCACTGACATGACTGAGCAAGCACATGGGCCACAGCCCAGCTGTCAAGCTGGGACGGCACGGCCACAATACACTTACACAGGTCTCCCAACAATGGCAATGGCAAGTGAGACATACCACTGCCATGTGCATGCACATGGGGATCTAGGCCCCAATGACTTGCGGGGCGTGCTGATGGGGACTGACTGCATATTCGTCAAGCGGCAACGCCACGGCAACATGAGTGTCTGCTGAGCATGGTACTGCTTCCGAGGCTGGATGAGTATGGCACACGACGACGACGATGTGGGCACGGGCTGAGCGGCCAATACAAGTGGGACCTGTGGCACGAGGGGATATGAGACAGTAGTAGGTGTCAGCACTGCACCCTATGTACAGCACTGTACGGATCACAGCTCCCGAAACATTGACTGGTGTCCACATTGACAGCCCCATGCCAAGACGGCTGTGTGCTTGCAGTCACACGTCACAGGTGAGAGGTTACATTGCACGTGCCAGGTGGCAGTCGTACATAGTGGGAGCTGGCATGTGTGTGCATGTGTCTCCTGTTCAGGATCCACCAGATGGGCGCTGACTCTGTACTGACCATTGGACACAGCATGTTCCGTGGAAGGCTTGTGTGTGTGGGATGGTGGCACTGGATGTGCCTCCGTTGGGTGGGGGGCCATGCACAGGGCGGGTACGTCGATGATTGCGCATTGTTGGTCACGGTGGGTGCACCAGCTAAGATGTGTTGCCCTGTGTTCAATTCCTATGTCCGCATGATGATGGACTGTGGATGTGGGCAGACTACACATTGGTCGATGTGCTGTCCATATGCATGTGCCTTCACACCAGGCACAGCTGCCCCTGCACATGTGACCCCTGCTGGACTCGCTGCTGGGTCTGTGGAGCTGATGCACCTTCTGCGCGTGGGGCGGACAGCTCTCCTCACTTCCCTCATTGCGCATGTCATGTCTTTGCCGCAGGTGACATGGATCATGGAGGGCCCACATGTACGCGTGGGTAGGCTACACATGATTGTTCACTGGTCGCCACCCCCAGTCAGTGTTTCGAATGGGAAGGTTGTCGTGCTGGTGGTATGTTCGATGTGGCGGATGGGCGGGCCTAGGTGCGGGCTTACATTCCGGACATGGGGGGTAGTTGGATTGGCGACTAGTTGCAGTACACACGGGACACGTCTCTTCCTTTCCACATCTGGGTCATCCCTTGTACTAACTGACAGTGATACAGTCATCTTCGCCCCAGCCCTCATGTCCTCCCCTCGCCCCCCAATATGCATGCTCACCTGCGAGGCTAGCGCTTGCACAGGCAGCCCCAAGCTCGCACCAGAGAGGGCAAGGAGTGCATGTGTGGGTCCAGTTGCACGAGTGGGCTGTCTCAGGGTATGATGTGTGGCGGGACGCCGTCCACCTGCGTGGTGCCCCAAATGGAGACCCGGCCTGCATGGACTATGCATCACAGTCTTCGCCTTCCGGATCCGCCACCTGCGACACCCAGTGGCTGTGGCTGCCCTTGCGGCCATGCCGCGTCCGTCTGTGGCTGATGGCCCACACATTCACTCTTTGGCCTCTCTGGGGAGGGCTCAGGGGTGGTGGCGCACGCGCTTGCACTTAGTCGCAATGGCATGTGGCGTGGTTGGTATGATGGGCAATGGATGGGATGGTGCGAGCCACCTCCCGTGACGTCAGTGCTGCTCGTGCTGTGGTGCGTCCCCCCTACACTTCCATTTGACTTTTTGCCATGCTGGACGTTGAGGTTCTATTGCCTGCGTGATATGACCAGGAGGAGCGCGAGGAGACCTCTCACACACCATGCTCCACTGCCATCCCGTGCCCTGTATCGCCTGTGTGGATTGACTATGTTGGGGTTACACCTGGTCGACTGGGGCTGTGTGTGCCTTGTCAAGGGGCATGGCGGGCGCACAACAGGATCCAGCTTGTCCACAGAGGGTGGGCATTCGGTGCGCCTGGTACCGCTTTGTACGTGTGCCCGGCTGCTGTGCACACACGTGTTCACTCCCCCCGACAGGTGTCCTCTCACAATGCCCAGGGAAGCGGTGGTGTACTGTTCATGACCCCTCCCAACACGGCGTGCTCCAACTTGGCATGTGCGCATCTACCCGTCGCACCCACCCACCTGAGCACTGCGTCCATACGACTTCACACGACACATGTGTGTCTTCCACAGTAGTGCTACTCATTTGCGTTGACATCCAATACCAGTGGACTACATGGTCATGTCACGACTGCCGTGTACTTCACATACTCTCATCCTCTCTCATTCGTACTTGTGAAATGAGTCAGCGGAGACAGTTCTGGTTTCAAACATTATATTGAGTCTTCTGTCCTCTGTGATGCAGTATAGTGGACACTACTGGCAGCGGGATACATGTTGAGGATATACTGAGCATGATTACAAATGGGATAGGGTGTGGGGTTACATCTGCTTGGCCAAGGCTGTGCTAATGTACATTTACGTATGGCTGCGGAGCTGCGGACTTTGACACAGACGGTATACATGTAGCCTACCAGACCGCTCGGCATCATGGGCACAGTCCATCTCAGTTCCATGTGACAGGTTTGCTGCGGTTGTTCCTCATGCACGCGTGCATGTGAGATGACATCAGGGCATGTGCTTGCGTGCATGCAGCGGCGTGCCACTTGTTGTTGCACTGTGGTGGTTACTGGACATGTCACAGTCACTGGGGTCGTGTTGTTGTTGTATGCACTTGTCGTCCATGCAAAGGTCCTGGTATGGGATTCCCGGGGCGGGGGTGGGAGGGGTGCAGCACCCACAGACTCCAGGCGACCTATTCATGTCCACTGAGCGGTGTGTGTGTCCATGGGCGCTGGATCCATGTCGTGTCCTGGTTGTTCGTGCAGTTCCGTCCATGTGGGTGCGATGCACAGAGCCCATGCCACTGCCTCCCACGATGCATGCGGTGTTCCTGGATGTGATGGGGAACAGTGTGCATGTCCCGGTCATATCCGATGTCATGGCGATGTCGTTGATGGTGTGGTTACAGTTGCCGGTCGTTTGGTATGGCTGTTGTGGTGGTGACTGGCCAGTCCGTGCGGAAGCTGAGCATGGGTGCGGGGTTGGACTTCATAGGTCACTCGGGGAACCTGCGTTGTGGTCCGACGTATTTACAGGTTGACAGGTATGCGATGCCGTCCAGCAGGGCTTCCATGTCATTGGTGGTGTACATGTTTGCCAGCCAATGAAGCGGATGGTGGCTGTCAAGGTGTTGTTCGTAGGTTGTCCCTTGGAGGACCATGATGGGGCATGCTGGGTGACATTCGATGTAGCTGTTCTCGATGATCCGTCGTGTGGAGGCACAGTGGTTCCATTTCAGTGCGCGTGCGATGTTGGCCACATACGCCATGCCCCCATAGGCAGAGCAGGCCCTGTCGTGTGCGTCCAGAGGGAGGAGTAGTGGTAGCAGGTCCGCCTTCAGACATGCCGGGTTGGAGAGGCATATCTCGACGGGATGCTGGTAGGGACACCTCCGACAGTAGAAGACGGGCATGACGCAGCTGAACAATGTGATGCGGTAAGTCAGTCGGTAACTTACGTTCAGCAGGGACAGGAGATCGCATCCCAATGTATGTATCGTGCTGGTTTGGTACAGCTTGAGCTCTTCGGCGTAGTTGGGTAGGTGTGTTGCGGTTGCCATTTCGCAGCGGTTCGTAGAGGTGGCGTGCTCCGGCTGTGTGTGCAGTCTGCAATGTGCACGCTCCGGGGTTGCTGTGAGCTCTGTGTAGTCGTGGGGAGACAGGACTTGTGTTCTGTTGGCTTGTTTGGAGGACACGGGCCCTCTTCCCACATGCTTCTCAGACAGTTCAAGGTCGGTGCTGTGTGACTCCTTCCAATTAACTTGCATGTGGCCGACATGGGGGAGTGTTTTCTTCTTTCTTCCCCGTCCGTTGTGTGCTTCTGTGATATGCGCTATCTGCCGTGTGGTCGGTCTCCTCGGCATGCCTGTGTTGGTCTATTCTTGGACAATGGCTGTATTCACCGGCTTCTGTCGTAGGGCTGTGGTTTCGGTGTTGGAATGGAAGGTCATTCAGTGCTGTCTGCTCTCCCTTGTGTGGGCGGCAGGCTGCCTTTCCGCTCTGCGTTGGGCCTTGTGTGTGGATGTAATTCTTGGGCCACCTGTTGTCGGTCCCCGGGCTCTTTGGTGTTCCGTTTCATGTGTCTTGTTCATATGTGCAGGGTGGTATGGGTTTTTCAGTGTGGTACTGGCGTTCCTCTTCCCGAAGGGGCCCTGCTTCTCCTAGTTGGTGTTGCCGCCGCTGTGTGCTTCGCCATGTTTGTTACACTGGGGTGTGTCCTGCTGTTGCGTGACTTAACTGACATGTGTGCGTCGGTTGTGTGGCGTTGGGTGTTGTCCGTGAATTGGGCGTTGGGGACATGTCTGTGGCCGGCCTGTCACGTGTCATGTGCGTTCGGGGTGGGGCTGGTGTGTGTGCTGCTTGGTTGTGTCCCTGTGTCTGTGTGCGACGCATGCATGGCGCTGCGGTTGGCCTCTGCGTTGTGCGCATGTGTGGCGGCGTCATCGGCGCTTTGGGGCCGTGACGGGGTGGTTGGTTCCTAGTCCCAGGTGGTGTGTACACATGTGTTCCGCGATGTTAGGATTTGGCCTGTGTGTCATATGTGGATGCAATGGTGGATGTGTAGTGTGCACGCGCTGGTGGGGGGTTGTCCGCTTTATCCGCCCTTGCACTGTGTGCGCTGTTTGCGTGCACTTGTTGTGTGTGTGCCTACCTGCGTCTCCGCGGTACGTTGCGTCCTTGGTGGTGCATCAGCAGAAGCATGGGAAGGGCCTGCAGTGCTGGATTCATGCCCGGGGTGCCGCTTCTTCGTTGTCCGTGCTCTGCGTCCGTGTTTCCGCCTCTCTTTCACGTGCGGTGTCTCTTTGCCGTGGGAGCCGTTTGTTTGCGGCATCGTAATTTATGCGCCGGGCGGGACGTGTTTCGTCGGACGGTGTGTGTCAGTTGTGCTGCGCCGCTACGTGTGCGGGCGCACTTTGATGGCGGACGGTGTTGCTGGCTTGCCGGCGGTGTTTGGCCTGCTTTTCGCATCGTAATTGGGCGGGCGTGTGGACTGCTGCGTGCCGGCGGTAACTGGTGGTTTTTGCATCCGCCAGCACGGCGGTAGTGCTTCCGCCCGCCATCGTAATGGGCCCCTTAGTGAGGGATTGCTCTAGCCTTAGTTCTTGATAACTTTGTTATTTTTTTGGTGTCTTCTATTAGTTTGTGTAAAGTTGGTTGTCCTCTTCCTATAGTAGCTTGGGAGGCATTATGCCATCCTTCCACTGCATTATTTGTTTTATCTTTTTGTGCTAGAGTGCTTTGATAGACGTTCCACCAGGGGATTTGGAACTTGGGTTTTATTCGATGCCCTGTCCTATGTAGTCTTCCTACCCAGGTGTCTTCAAAGTAGTCAAGAAAGGGTGTTAGTTTTGCTTTGTTGACTTGGTAGAAAGGACTTTCAATAAGTATATTATAGTGGTTGGCTACTTCTGTTGTTTCTACATAGGCCTGGGCTATTCGTTTTTTTATTTAATAAGCAAAGTTGCTGTTTGTGGCATAATCTAGACGTAGGGTAGATTTTTGCAGATGTCTCCAGATACTTTGGTTGAAATGATAAAAGCAACCTTGTATTGCAGTATGTGGATATATTTTTAAAATTGACTGAATCATTGCTTGCTCGAAATCTATTATTATTTTTGTGGGAAGTAGTTTTCAGTTTTGTGGGAAGTAGTATTATTATTTTTGTGGGAAGTAGTTCTTTTTTTATTGTAAGGAGTTCTATGTAGGTAGTATTTTGTTTGATGGGAAGTAGGGCCTATATGAAGGGGATGTTAGTTTCTTCATATTCGCCATGAATGGTATAGAGTTGATAAAAGGGCTTTGTGGCAAACTTTAAATGTCTCATCCATCATCCATGTTTCACATTGCTTTAGCAATTGAATGTTGGTATTGGTGACAAAGATGATAATTCTTTTTTCATGACTGTTATTGTCATAAAGAACTATTTTTTCATCTTTGTGTGTGACTGTGTATCCTTGTAAAATTTTGATTTCTGCAAAGGTTTGGGGGGTGGGTGGTGTTTGAGCAGTAGTCGTTTAGTTCTGGCTATTAGGCGTTTTAGAGTTGGTATGCAAGGTAATTGTCCTGTTACATGTTCAGGAACCCTAGTTAGTATGTTTTTTAATATTTGGGTACTGGTTTGTTGGGAGCTGGTGCTTGCTTCTTTGATGGTTTCTAAAGCATCTCTCACCTCAATTTCTGTGACATTGGGGGGGATGGTTCTGTTCCTTAACATTAATAATGTTTGTTTCTATTGTTGTTGCTCTCCGATAGCAAGAATTGGAGTAGTATTTACTACATTTCCAATGTTTTATTTTCTGTTGTTTTCTCTTGCGTATAAGTATTGTCCATGTAGCAAAGAAGTAGTTTTCCTTTTTGTGAGGAGATGAACTTTGCCCCTTCTATCATTTTTGTTGTATATCTGTGAACGTATTTTTATATATGTATTTATTAATTAATCATTATTGAAGAGTAAATATGTTCATATAATTATTACATTTCAAAATATACTTACATATATCTTGTTTTGATTTTCTTGTTGGATACTTTTTTGATGTTTGTAGTTTATTCACTGGTTTCTTTTTTTCTGTTGGTTAAAAAGGAAAATGTTATTTTTATTTGTGTTACATTTAGTTTGTTAGTTTCATTTATTTAGGGGCCCATTACGATGGCGGGCGGAAGCACAACCGCCGTGCTGGCGGATGCAAAAACCACCAGTTACCGCCGGCACGCAGCAGTCCACACGCCCGCACAATTACGATGCGAAAAGTAGGCCAAACACCGCCGGCAAGCCAGCAACACCGTCCGCCATCAAAGTGCGCCCGTACACGTAGCGGCGCAGCCTAACTGACACACACCGTCCGACGAAACACGTCCCGCCCGGCGCATAAATTACGATGCCGCAAACAAACGGCTCCCACGGCTAAGAGACACCGCACGTGAAAGAGAGGCGGTAACACGGACGCAGAGCACGGACAACGAAGAAGCGGCACCCCGGGCATGAATCCAGCACTGCAGGCCCTTCCCATGCTTCTGCTGATGCACCACCAAGGACGCAACGTACCGCGGAGACGCAGGTAGGCACACACACAATAAGTGCACGCAAACAGCGCACACAGTGCAAGGGCGGAAAAAGCGGACAACCCCCACCAGCGCGTGTACACTACACATCCACCATTGCATCCACATATGACACACAGGCCAAATCCTAACATCGCGGAACACATGTGTACACACCACCTGGGACTAGGAACCAACCACCCCGTCACGGCCACAAAGCGCCGATGACGCCGCCACACATGCGCACAACGCAGAGGCCAACCGCAGCGCCATGCATGCGTCGCACACAGACACAGGGACACAACCAAGCAGCACACACATCAGCCCCACCACGAACGCACATGACACGTGACAGGCCTGCCACAGACATGTCCCCAACGCCCAATTCACGGACAACACCCAACGCCACACAACCGACGCACACATGTCAGTGAAGTCACGCAACAGCAGGACACACCCCAGTGTAACAAACATGGCGAAGCACACAGCGGCGGCAACACCAACTAGGAGAAGCAGGGCCCCTTCGGGAAGAGGAACGCCAGTACCACACTGAAAAACCCATACCACCCTGCACATATGAACAAGACACATGAAACGGAACACCAAAGAGCCGGGGACCGACAACAGGTGGCCCAAGAATAACATCCACACACAAGGCCCAACGCAGAGCGGAAAGGCAGCCTGCCGCCCACACAAGGGAGAGCAGACAGCACTGAATGACCTTCCATTCCAACTCCGAAACCACAGCCCTACGACAGAAGCCGGTGAATACAGCCATTGTCCAAGAATAGACCAACACAGGCATGCCGAGGAGACCGACCACAGGGCAGATAGCGCATATCACAGAAGCACACAACGGACGGGGAAGAAAGAAGAAAACACTCCCCCATGTCGGCCACATGCAAGTTAATTGGAAGGAGTCACACAGCACTGACCTTGAACTGTCTGAGAAGCATGTGGGAAGAGGGCCCGTGTCCTCCAAACAAGCCAACAGAACACAAGTCCTGTCTCCCTACGACTACACAGAGCTCACAGCAACCCCGGAGCGTGCACATTGCAGACTGCACACACAGCCGGAGCACGCCACCTCAACGAACCGCTGCAAAATGGCAACCGCAACACACCTACCCAACTACGCCGAACAGCTCAAGCTGTACAAAACCAACACGATACATACATTGGGATGCGATCTCCTGTCCCTGCTGAACGTAAGTTACCGACTGACTTACCGCATCACATTGTTCAGCTGCGTCATGCCCGTCTTCTACTGTCGGAGGTGTCCCTACCAGCATCCCGTCGAGATATGCCTCTCCAACCCGGCATGTCTGAAGGCGGACCTGCTACCACTACTCCTCCCTCTGGACGCACACGACAGGGCCTGCTCTGCCTATGGGGGCATGGCGTATGTGGCCAACATCGCACCCGCACTGAAATGGGACCACTGTGCCTCCACACGACGGATCATCGAGAACAGCTACATCGAATGTCACCCAGCATGCCCCATCATGGTCCTCCAAGGGACAACTTACGAACAACACCTTGAGAGCCACCATCCGCTTCATTGGCTGGCAAACATGTACACCACCAATGACATGGAAGCCCTGCTGGACGGCATCGCATACCTGACAACCTGTAAATACGTCGGACCACAACGCAGGTTCCCCGAGTGACCTATGAAGTCCAACCCCGCACCCATGCTCAGCTTCCGCACGGACTGGCCAGTCACCACCACAACAGCCATACCAAACGACCGGCAACTGTAACCACACCATCAACGACATCGCCATGACATCGGATATGACCGGGACATGCACACTGTTCCCCATCACATCCAGGAACACCGCATGCATCGTGGGAGGCAGTGGCATGGGCTCTGTGTATCGCACCCACATGGACGGAACTGCACGAACAACCAGGACACGACATGGATCCAGCGCACATGGACACACACACCGCTCAGTGGACATGAATAGGTCGCCTGGAGTCTGTGGGTGCTGCACCCCTCCCACCCCCGCCCCGGGACTCCCATACCAGGACCTTTGCATGGACGACAAGTGCATACAACAACAACACGACCCCAGTGACTGTGACATGTCCAGAAACCACCACAGTGCAACAACAAGTGGCACGCCGCTGCATGCACGCAAGCACATGCCCTGATGTCATCTCACATGCACGCGTGCATGAGGAACAACCGCAGCAAACCTGTCACATGGAACTGAGATGGACTGTGCCCATGATGCCGAGCGGTCTGGTAGGCTACATGTATACCGTCTGTGTCAAAGTCCGCAGCTCCGCAGCTATACGTAAATGTACATTAGCACAGCCTTGGCCAAGCAGATGTAACCCCACACCCTATCCCATTTGTAATCATGCTCAGTATATCCTCAACATGTATTCCGCTGCCAGTAGTGTCCACTATACTGCATCACAGAGGACAGAAGACTCAATATAATGTTTGAAACCAAAACTGTCTCCGCTGACTCATTTCACAAGTACGAATGAGAGAGGATGAGAGTATGTGAAGTACACGGCAGTCGTGACATGACCATGTAGTCCACTGGTATTGGATGTCAACGCAAATGAGTAGCACTACTGTGGAAGACACACATGTGTCGTGTGAAGTCGTATGGACGCAGTGCTCAGGTGGGTGGGTGCGACGGGTAGATGCGCACATGCCAAGTTGGAGCACGCCGTGTTGGGAGGGGTCATGAACAGTACACCACCGCTTCCCTGGGCATTGTGAGAGGACACCTGTCGGGGGAGTGAACACGTGTGTGCACAGCAGCCGGGCACACGTACAAAGCGGTACCAGGCGCACCTCAGCCCACCCTCTGTGGACAAGCTGGATCCTGTTGTGCGCCCGCCATGCCCCTTGACAAGGCACACACAGCCCCAGTCGACCAGGTGTAACCCCAACATAGTCAATCCGCACAGGCGATACAGGGCACGGGATGGCAGTGGAGCATGGTGTGTGGAGAGGTCTCCTCGCGCTCCTCCTGGTCATATCACGCAGGCAATAGAACCTCAACGTCCAGCATGGCAAAAAGTCAAATGGAAGTGTAGGGGGGACGCACCACAGCACGAGCAGCACTGACGTCACGGGAGGTGGCTCGCACCATCCCATCCATTGCCCATCATACCAACCACGCCACATGCCATTGCGACTAAGTGCAAGCGCGTGCGCCACCACCCCTGAGCCCTCCCCAGAGAGGCCAAAGAGTGAATGTGTGGGCCATCAGCCACAGACGGACGTGGCATGGCCGCAAGGGCAGCCACAGCCACTGGGTGTCGCAGGTGGCGGATCCGGAAGGCGAAGACTGTGATGCATAGTCCATGCAGGCCGGGTCTCCATTTGGGGCACCACGCAGGTGGACGGCGTCCCGCCACACATCATACCCTGAGACAGCCCACTCGTGCAACTGGACCCACACATACACTCCTTGCCCTCTCTGGTGCGAGCTTGGGGCTGCCTGTGCAAGCGCTAGCCTCGCAGGTGAGCCATGCATATTGGGGGCGAGGGGAGGACATGAGGGCTGGGGCGAAGATGACTGTATCACTGTCAGTTAGTACAAGGGATGACCCAGATGTGGAAAGGAAGAGACGTGTCCCGTGTGTACTGCAACTAGTCGCCAATCCAACTACCCCCCCATGTCCGGAATGTAAGCCCGCACCTAGGCCCGCCCATCCGCCACATCGAACATACAGCAATACACAGCA
>CAWUFW010018594.1:0-215604 GCA_963921515.1 Calotriton arnoldi
TGTGTTTCTGCTAGGTTTATTGTGCGGCGTACGCGTCGGTCGCGGTGTATTGGGTTGCTTCGGCTGGGTTTTGTATGCGTGTCGGTCGTGCGGCTTGGGCTTCGTGGCGACTCGGGTCTGGTTTTCCACGCATTACATCGTACTGCGCGGGTCGGAGTTCGCGGGTACGTTTCGTTCGGGTTCATTCCTGGTGCGTGTCGGTCGGTCTCGATTCACGTGGTTTCCCGGCCGGATAGCTTGTTTCCGTCCGGTTCGGTCGTTCGGCCTGTGTTCCGTACGAGTCGGTCGTGATTCACATGCATTTCATCGTACTACGCAGGTCGGGCAGCGCCGGTACATGTCGGTCGGACTATATTCCCGTACCGAGGCAGTCGGTATGTTTTCCTGCCCGAATCGGAATCGGCCCCTTAGTGTGCTATTCAAACTGTGGTGATGCATTCCATTACAGAGTGCAACACTGCACGTCACTTCTCCATGTTGAATGTGGCAATTGTTACATGAGGATTACTACACTGCTTAGCAAAGCAGGGAGTGGATTATGTGGCATCAAGTGCCTTAAAGGTAACCCAATGTGTCATCGTGCTCATGAAGTATGTTGACTGCCAACTGCTAAACAGAGGTGTTTTCAGATGAATAGTAAAAACAAGTGACTTCATTGCATTTTGAAAATGCATTTACACTATTCTGTGAACCTGAGGCAAAACAACATTGAAAAATAATTTGGTTTGGTCTCTGACATTTTGGATAAGCTGCCACACTGGATCCAAAGAATTCTTCTCCTTCCGCTAACAAATACAGAAGGAGGTGAACTGTCAAAGTTTGGCCTGTGTCCCACTGCAAAAAGCTGATTGTGGGCTTGTCTCAGAAACCGTTATCATTTTAAATAATATTTAATTTTGCGGTTTCTTATTTTTAAAAATAATATTTATTGATCCACATCAAGTTTTGAAGCCCTGTTTTTAGGAGTTTACTTCTGTTCGCAGCTCTTGGCAAAGAAGGAAGATGGCTGCATGCTCATGGAATATATAGTGTATTGGAATGTTGTTTGAAGTTCTATATTCTCTTCATTGTTACTGCTGAGCTGTGGCAATAAAGGAGATTTGCATAATCTTGGCCTCCGTGTCCTTAATAAAATCCAGATTTTCTGCCCACCAGGCTGTGAAAAATCTAAATTTTCAACAGTTTGTACATAGATTCTTGACAAGTGAAAATGTGCATATTATTTACCATACATTTACAAGTGAATCTTTAATGGGGTGCCAGGATATGATGATAGCATTAGTCGTGCAACAGTATAATGGTATTATGTCAATGTTTCTACGGGATCTCGAGATCCTATTAGGTGTGCAAATATATCTCCAATAACATTATTAACATTAACAGTGGCTTCTGTCCATTATCGACCGTCCATATTTGGTGGTTATCCATGTTGTGCGCAGGTCCAAGCATAATCGGGTATGTGTCCATGTCTGGAAAACGATGGGGCGCAAGGTAAGTCTGCAATTTATGTTGCAAGGTGTGATTAATTCCTTGTGGACTAAACCTGGGTGCACAGGCGAATCCGGGTAACATTTGTATTTATCTATCTCTCCGGGGGCTGTCGTAGTGGGGGGATGTAATGGGGGGGGTGGGTGTGGGGGGAGGGAGAGGAGACGGCTATGATTGTGACACTGCACTGCATGCTGTGTGTTTGTGTTTATTGCTTCGTTGTAATGCAGCTATTTTGATGCTAGTGCTGCCCTGCTATGGAGCAGGATTTGCAGCGTTTTGTTTTGATTCAATGAAGGTTAAGTACCCGTGCCAGTCAGCGGGGTTCGCTGATGGGGGCATTTGTGCGGAATTGGTGAGTTCGGTCTCATGTTCTGCCACTAGTGCCCCAGCGGAGGTCTAAAAGCCATACTTGTGTGTTGGGCCCCACAGGTGACATTCAGGCCATGGTTAGTTTGAGCTTAGCTAGGCCCAGTGCTAGATCTAAGAATTTGTTGAGATTCTTGCGGCGTGGATTACGTTTCATGATACCAAGTATGAAATGTATTCCCTGGGCTGTGACTGGTGCTCCCGTTGCTGCCGTTAATGTCCCAGACCATGTGGGGGAATGTAGCTTCTGTGGCTTGACATCTAGGGCAGATGTCAGTGGATGTTGCATACATGCTTGCCAGGAATCACTGACAAAATATCGAAGGTCAGAATATCGACCTACAGAAATATTGACGCAAGAATATCGAAGTCAAGAATATCGACATCCTATCTACATTATGGTAAGTACAAAAATATCGAAAAAAATATATAGATGTCAAAAATATCGTTGTTAAAACATTTTTTTTAATTTAAGTTAAAAAAATAATGTAAAATAAAGTAAATAATACATATAATTAAAATAAACATAGTTAAAAATATTTTAAAATGTTTGAAAATTATAAGTAATATATATGTAATGTAAAATATATATTAAACAAATACATATAATATATAATATATATACTTACTTACTAATAAGTTTTAATAATTATTTTAATAACATAATTTTTTTCAAATATCATATAAATTATAAATACATTTATACGCATCAAACAATAATATAAATAACATTTAAATAAATATATATAACAAATTAAAACAATTAAAATTATTTTTAATCTTTTTAAAATTAATTATATACTACATTAACTAAAATAATTAGATGGCGGAGGTTATAAAATTACTATTCAAACTCCAAACAGTTCAACAGTAGGGAAAATGTTGGATAGCGTAGGGGTAAAAATTACTTTTCCCACCCCAGTGAGTGCAACAGTAGGGAAAGTGTTGGATAGCGTAGGGGTTAAAATTACTATTCCCACTCCAGGGAGTGCAACAGTAGGGAAAGTGTTGGATAGCGTAGGGGTTAAAATTACTATTCCCACTCCAGTGAGTACAACAGTAGGGAAAGTGTTGGATAGCGTAGGGGTAAAATTACTATTCCCACTCCAGTGAGTGCAACAGTAGGGAAAGTGTTGGATAGCGTAGGGGTTAAAATTACTATTCCCACTCCAGGGAGTGCAACAGTAGGGAAAGTGTTGGATAGCGTAGGGGTAAAAATTACTATTCCCACTCCAGTGAGTGCAACAGTAGGGAAACTGTTGGATAGCGTATGGGTAAAAATTAACATACTTATTAATTAAATAATTTTTGAAAAAGAAATAACATATTAATAATTAATTAACTAAAAAATTAATAATAAATACCAATAAAAGTAAATTAATATTTACTTAAATAACATTAAATTACTTCTCACCCTATTCCCCCATAAACACACAACCCGCTACACATAAAAAAGAACACAATTAATTTAATTATCAATTAATCAATTAATAAAAATTAATTACCAATTAATAATAAATTAACAATAAATTAACAATAACAATAAATAAAAAATAATAATAAATTAATTATAATTAATATAATTATAAATTAATGAATTAAAAATTAATTACCAATTAATAATTAATTAACAATAAATTAATTATCAATAACAATAAAAAAAATTAATTAATTAATTATAATTAAATTACTTCCCACCCTATTCCCCTATAAACCCACAACCCGCTACACATAAAAATTAACATAATTAATGTAATTATCAATTAATCAATTAATAAAAATTAATTACCAATTAATAATTAATTAACAATAAATTAATTAACAATAACAATAAATAAAATAAAAATAATTATAATTAATATAATGATAAATTAATCAATTAAAAAATAATAATTACCAATTAGAAATTAATTAACAAAAAATTAATAATCAATAACAATAAATAAAAACATATTAATTAATTACTTCTCACCCTATTCCCCTATTAACCCACAACCCGCTCTGATACTAAAATGCAAAATTTACTTAAAATTAAAATTACTAATTTCTAAACATTTAATACATATATTTAAAAATGATAAAAATACATTACAAAAAATGTTAAACATACATATAAAATACATACTAAAATACATAACACTAATATAAATATCAATATTATTAACAACAATATTTTACTTCGATATTACCTACTTCGATATTACTTACTTCGATATAAAAAAAAACGATATTACGTACCTTAAGGTCGATATTCTGGTCACCGATATTCTTGACATCGATATTCTGTCCCTACGATATTAAAAACTCAATATTAGTGCAGGTCGATATAAAAAAATCGATATTTTGACTGCGCACCGCTTGCCAGCCTGTGCGGAGTTAAGTATGTATGATAAAGGTAATTGAATTGTGTATATTTCAGTCTGGCATTCATGAATATTATCTTAGGAAACCCAATACATTGTGCCCATTGTTTGTCAGTAATTCTGGTTGTCAATGCTGAGTCCCAGTATTCACGCAGCCGTGCCAGAAGAGGTGCTGCATCTGGTCTGAGGGAATTGTATAGTGCTGTAACCGCCCTTCTGCCCGTTCCATGTGTCCACAGTACCTGTAGTGTATTAGATGTGGTGGGTTCAATTTGCGTGTTCCCCCATACCTGGAACAGTCAATGTCGCATACATCAAGAAAGTCCCAGGGGATAATCCACAGTCGTCCGTCAGGACATCAAAGTCACATAAGTTTGAATCTACAAAGAGATCACCCCATGTGGTAAGACCGGCTGTCTGCCATTCTGTCAATTCTGGTAGTTTGTGGCAAGTGAAAGGGCCAGGGATTACTTCAATGGGGAGGTCTGGGGCATATGGTGAGGGTCTGTGGCTGGACAGTATATACTTCGTCCAGCTAATGCGGGCAGCCGATATCAGAAGGCTGCCCTGCTTCTTCTGTAATCATGTTTTGGAGGCGGACAACCATTCCAGCATAGCTGTCTGCCGAAGTGACATCGCCCATGGGTTTAGTTCGGTGAGGTTGCTACTTGCCAGCCATCGCATGGGCCATTGGAGTTGTGCCGCTGCATAGTAATGTTCATAATTAGGTGCCCCTAGGCCTCCTTCCGAAAGGGGGAGGTATAATTTTGGGAGTGCCACTCTAGCTCTGGAGTCGCCCCAGATCAGAGACACAAGGAGCGATCTTAAGTCTCTGAATATTTTGTACTGGAGTTGGTAGGGGAGGACTGCGAAGAAGTATAGGAGTCTGGAAAGTAGCAGCATCTTGGAGATCGCTACGCGACCCATAGGGGATAGGGGTAGTCCTGTCCAGAATGGGAGTGCGGCTCAGGCTGTGGTGATTACTTTGCCCAGGTTGCCGTCTATCAGATCCACCTAAGAGTGGTATATATGAACCCCTAAGTATTTAAAGGAGTCGCAAGACCAGGTGAGTGGAGCATTAGGCAGGTGTAGCCTTTGTTCTGTGGACAAGGGTTTCATTGGGAATAGTACTGTTTTGGACCAGTTTACCCTTAAGCCAGAAAGCAGGGTGTGCACGTCCAACAGCTCCTCTAGGCCCTACAAAATCTCGCCTTGGCCTCGAAGATAGATCAGTGCATTATCTGCGTAGAGGGAAACTATGTGCCATTGTTTGTGCGCTTGTATACCCAAGTCCAGAACACGGCTGCGAATCGCGCACGCCAATGGCTCCATGGCAAGCTCAAACATAATTGGTGACAAGGGGCATCCCTGTCTGGTTCCACGTTCTATTTCGAAGGGTAGTGAGATTATACAGCCCATCTTTACCCTAGCCCGTGGCTTAGTGTACAATATCTTCACCCATCTTAAGAATTTTGGACCCATGCCGAATCCAGTCAATACTGCCTGTAAATTCTCCCATCCTAAGGTGTTGAATGCCTTTTCGATATCCAAAGCAGCTATCCATGGCAGTTCTACTTCTGTTCATGCCCATTCCAACAATTTAAAGAGTCGGCGTAAGTTTAGACCACTGTTTCTCCCTGGAATGAAACCGTTCTGGTCGGTGTGGACCAGTAGGTGTATCGCCTCTATTAATCTGTTGGCCAGTATCTTGCCCAAGATTTTGTAGTCCGAATTAAATAGAGACAGTAGCTTATTTGAAGTGGGTCCCTGCCAGGCTTGGGCAGTACCACCATTATCGCCTCACGGAGAGAGGGTGGTAGTGCGCCCTGGTCAAACGCCTCCTTGTAGATGGTGCATAGACAGGGGGTCAGTTGCGTACTGAATGTTGCATAAAACTCCGAGGGCAACCCATCTGCTCCTGGGGCTTTGCCCCTTGCCAGTTGTTTAATAGCTTCGGAAATTTCAGTTTCAGATATGGGGGACTTGAGCATTATGTATTGAGTCTGCGTTATCTGTGGGAGGGCTGTGCGTTCTAGGAATTGTTGTATTTCTTGTTGATCACATGAAGCTGGAGCTTTATAAAGGGAACCATAATATTTGTGGAAGGAGGCATTGATCTCTTCCTGCGTATTTACCAATTGACTGTTTAGGTCATAAATAGACGTAATGAGAGGTTGTGAGGAGTCATTTTTTAGGAGCCAAGCCAATGTCTTGCCCGCTTTGTCACCTTCAGCGTGCTGCCTGCCAAGGTATTGCTTATAGTCTAGAGCGCAAAGTCGGTCTAGTGTTTCGTTATGCGTTAATCTGGTCTTGGCCAATGTGGGTATGATATGGGGGTCAGTGGAAGAGATTTGTTCACAGCATTGTATTTTAATTTCTGAATCTTGTAGTTCTTTAATGAGCGACATTCGAGACCCGTACACTGCTTTGATAACATTCCCACGCAGAACCACTGTAAACGCATCCCATTCTATGCCAGCGTGAGCTGCTGTGCCTGCATTAGTTTGGAAGTACGATGTGATGGATTGTGAAATGAAGGCATGTAACGGCACATCCTTAAGTGCGTCCAAGGGGATTTGCCAAGTTGGTATACTAGTTTTATGTGTTCCCTAGGTTAGCTGTATTTGTAGGGGGCTGTGGCCAGATATTGTGCGGGCTAAGTATGTCGCATGAGAGACTTTAGATATAGCTGTTGTGGAGCAGTATATTCCGCCAATTCTCGTGCATAGGTCATGCAGACCTGAGTAGTGAGAGTATGTGCGTTCTGTGGGATATTTGCTTCGCCAAGCATTGCCTAGGTGCATGTTATTGGCCCAGGTCTTCATATGCTGTGTTAGGCCAATAGATTGTGCCCCTGGGAGTGTTAGGTGTGAACGGTCTAATTCTAGACCGTAGACGCAATTAGATTCCCCTCCTCAGTACGCTGGTGCAATCGGATCGCTAAGCAACGATGGAGTCAGTGTTTGCAGGTACATGGATTGTCCCGAGTTTGGCATGTACAGCGAGACCAATGTTAACTGGGAGCCGTCTAGGAGACCCTCTAGTATCGCATATCGGCCTTGCGGGTCGACGCGCGTATGCAGCATCTGTAGTGGGGTCCCTGGCACAGCCATAGTACGTGGTCCCAATTACTGTGCCCCTCCAGCGTTTGCGCAGTGATGTGAGTGTTTGCAGGGTGAGATGTGTCTCCTGTATGAGTGCCACTGAAATCTTGTGTCTGCGCAGGAATTGATATACCTTGTGCCGTTTAACACACCCGGCTAATCCCCGAACATTCCAGGTTAGTAGAAGAAATGTATTACTGTGCATCCCCCTTACTGAGAGCGAACTGTGGTGGAGTGGGCCTGTGCTCGATAAATCAACAGTGTGTGTAGGTCCTCCTACTTGTTGTTATAACCCTGATGATCGATTTGTCAGTAGCGCGCACAATGTGCAAAATGTGTGTTAGAACGGTATGGACAGAGCCTTGTGAACAGCTGAAATACCCAACTCCCCATCCCAGGCCAGTTCGCCAATGGGCAAAAGACCATCTGCACTTAAATGCAACCATATTTAACATTAAGTAATAGTAGAGATAGAAGGAAAAATACAATAAGCGAAATGTCGGAGAGGGAAATGAAAGGAAGGTAGAGAGAGAAAAGAATATCATGCTAGTTCTGTAACAGCAACTTATTGTGTGTGTGGCGTGGCGGCTCTACACATTTGTGGTGCCTGCTGTGTTGATGCTTGCTTGCCTGAGTCATAGTTTTTTTTTTCATGTGTCCATTTTCTTGGGGTTGGTTTACTTGCTCAGTCTGCAGTAATAATCTTCCACGTTATTGCGTGTGTCTTGTGGGTGACTTGCAAAGGGTCACACTAAATCTTCAGCGGTTTGTGGTGTTACTGCAGGGCCTCTGCCTATAACTGCTAATTGTTGCGAGTCTGTTAGCTGGTAGGCTTGTTCTGGTGTAATATCCATCTCGGACCCTGCCTGCAAAGGGGATTTGGGGTTAACATTTTTGATGGCTTGCTCTCTCTCCTTTGCTGCTTGAGCTTTGTTGGGACGTTGCCATTGACCTTTGCCTTGTGTCCTCCTTTGTCTTGTATTCCTTTACTTTTGGCGGAGTTCCGCCTCTGGAGCGTGCACCAGACCGTTGTGTTCTATCCAATTCCAGACCTCTTCAGGGGTAGAGCAGAAGGTGTTACTGTCTTTGTGCTGTATACGCGATGTGGCAAGATATTGCAGGGCATATTTAACATCGTGTTCCCGGAGACAGCGTTTGACTTCCGAGAAGGAGGACCTGCGGCATTGCACCGACGTAGTCCGGATATATGCAACCTTACGTTCTCATTTTGCCATGGACCACGGGCCCTTGTCACTTGTAGAATGTGGTCCCTGTCACGGTAGTTGAACATACGTGCGACCACCGGTCTGGGGGAACTGCCTGGGTGGGGAGGTCCACCAGGTACCCTATGTGCACTCTCTATAGAGAAGAACTTGGAGTGTTTGCCGTTAAGAATGTCTGCCGAGAACCAAGTTTTGAGATACAGTTCCATGCATTGGCCCTCGATACGTTCCAGAAGGCCCACTATGCGCACGTTATTTCTGCGGGATCTGCATTCCTGGTCTTTTACATGGGTCTTTAGGTATTCCTCCTCTTTTTGCAGTGACTTAATCTTGTCTAATGCCGATTTCACCATGGGCCTCAGGGACGCCAGCTTTGATTCAGATTCCTCCACCCTGTCCTTTAGTTTTTTATGGTCTTCGCGTAGAAATCCCATTTCGACACACAGTAAATCTATTTTGGGGCCCAGCATGGTTTTGATGTCCATGACTGCCGCCAATAGTTCGTCGAACCGGTGGGAATGATCTATTTGATCTGTTGGTTTTGTGATGCCGATTTAGACGACTTCGCCGTCAGCTGGGCTTCTCTTCGGGTTCGTGTATCTTCGGGAGGCATGATAGGGCCAAATTACTTCAGGAGTACTGTCCCTTGCTGGTGGCGCCCTGCCGCAGGCGTCATCATAGGGTCCCGGTGAGGGCAGCACCGGCACGCAAAACGTTGCAGCGGGGTCCGGGGTCACCACACTTCAGTCCCCGAGAATTACATCGGGCTTTTGCATAGTTGAAGCAGGATATTTGGCGGGCCTGATGTGAAGCTATCTAGCAAGCGTCCACCGCCATCTTGGCCACGTCCCTTTGAGGTTTCTTTTAACTATGGGCCGGAAGACATTCCAAATAATGCTCAAGCATTATTTTAGGTAATGTTTTATTTATTCAATAAAATGCATAATACAAAATAAATATTCTATAAATCAATAATACTCAAAGTACAGCCCCAGTGCTGCATGCGGCCCTCTTGACCTTTACATAGGGGCCACCTAGTCTACAGCAGCACTAGGCTGCTGTTTACTTGACTCGGCACTAACATGAAAAAGATGTTACATATGCAGGCAAGCATTTATTTGATGGTCAATTTAAGTTTGAGAAAAGAAGTAACTAAGGTGTACTGCACCACTTAACTTTAGGAACAACTTAATTTTTAAAGACATCTTGAGCAAAAGTGTAAACATAAGAAAAAGTGTATTCATCATTCAAAAAGTGTATTTTATTAACATGCAAAGGGGGTGTGGCCAAGTAAGATGGCCCTGTAAATGCTGGAGCTCCTGCCGGAGCCAGAGAAATCCTGACTAAATCCCTGGACATCCAGCTACTGTGACCCCTCAGTGCTGCGCCCCTTGCCCCTGCGCATGAGGTGAATTGCAGTCCCAGGCTTGGAAGGAGACTGTGATGGCCATGACAACCAGCAGAGAAGAAATGGCATTGCTGCCGGGGAGAGCGTCGCTGTGGGACTAACACCACTCCAGCCTAAATGACTGCGGAGGGCTCCGGGCACTGATGGTGAGGAGCGGTAGTGAGACTCATGACTCCTGATGTTGATCATTGCATGACACCCCCCAGCTGGAGATCAGTGCCCATCAGGGCCAATGCCCTAAAGCCTGAGGTGCGATCAGTGACCTGCGCTGTGGTGGCCCACCACAATTGGCGGCCTGTGGTGACCGTGAGGCCAAGGGGGGCTGCCCTGCTCTAGGACCTGCAGTGGAACTGCCGCACCAACCATGACCCCCTAGGAGGGCATCTGGGAGACAGGTTGTGGCCCTTCGCTGAAGCACCGAGCAGGGACCTCCATGCCACCTGGGGAGTTTGCGGACAGATACTTCGGTGCCAACACATTGTAGCAAGGTTTGCCTGCTGATGGCCCCAGCCCAGGAGGGGCCGACTTCATCCCTTGACACAACTAGGGGGTTGTGGCTGGGCCCCACACACCCGAGGACCTATCCCCCAAGGGGAAACTGCCAGAAGGGCGCCAGTGACCCAGCATCTGCTGACTCATGGGTGGCAGGGGCCAAAGCCCGAAAATATGCTGACTTTCCCCCAGAGTGCCTAGACGAATCCGCTCACATTGTCCTTATGAATAAGGGGGGCTGACGGGGCCCCGTATCCTGAATTTTAAAGGAGCCCTAGCCCTGAAATCCCTGATTGAGCCCCTAGGAACCATGAAAGAATGCCCCCTTAAGTCGCCGGATACTGTGTGGGGCTGCTGACAACCCTGGCCCCAGCAGCTGCTAGGAAACATAGTGCCACCCCTATAGGAGTGTTACCGGTTGGACATTGGCCCCCTCTTTCCATCCTTCTACGTTCACCCTCCTGTGCACCGGGGTAACAAGGGATCATGCTGCCCGGAACTTGGGACATATTTCTTTATCACTCCTGTCAGGGGCAGAGTAGGACCTTCTCCTTGGAATCTTCGGTGCAGAGAACTTTCTGATTTGCTGAATGTCCATCATGACGAACCAGTGAAGGCTGTTAGGGGACGCCCTGGCCTGCTCTTGGTCCCTAGGTGCAGCCGGAGCTCACCATTGTAATGTCTCACTCGGGTGGGGGCCAGCTGTGGGCCTGTGGACAGACTGCTGCAACGATGGAGAAAGACAGACATCTAATGTGGCCCAAACAAATAAAATTGTCAACTACATGCATCCCATATCTTCAGAGAGAATGAACCAAGATGAGGAGATGATGGGCCTGTCTGAGGAGCCAGATGAGGTGGCGGACTTGTCCCTGTCCTTAGCAGACATTTTAGCAGCAATACAGACTTCCTGAGATGAGATGGTACACAAGATTGACTCGGTTGCAATTGATGTCAACCTGGCGCAAAGTGGCGCACCATGTAACAACAGCGGAGTCCCTGCAACAAGATGTTCACTCCCTATGGGACACAGTCATGAACCTGCAGAGACTGATGGCTCGCCTTGATGACTGGATGGAAGATTCAGTGGGGTGCTCCCACCAGAATAATATGAGATTCATTGGGTTCCCAGAGAGGGCAGAAGGACAGTCCTACAAATTGTTCCTGGAGGATTGAATTACTAAGGTTCGACTTCCTAAGAAGCTCTCCAAATTCTTCACAGTGGAGAGGGCACACAGGGCCTTAGCCCTGCCGTGGAAGCATGGGGCCCCTCCACGAGCAATCATAGCTTGACTCTTTAATTTGCACAACTGTGACACAATCTTGCAATGCACCCAGATGAAAGGTCCGCTGATGTTTGAAGGCCAGTGGAGCAGAATTTATAGTACTGCAGTAGTGCAGATAAAGTCAATTACCACAAGGCACTGAAAGACTACCATAAGCAGATCAGAATTTTGCAGAGTCGTTTTATGCCCAGAAAATCAAGCCCGTCCAGAACTCCCTGCATGAGATTTTCTCTATAGGGAAATCCTTATCCTTCCTGGAGTGTTTCTCCACTGACATTGCCCCGTCAGTGGACAACTGCAATCTCATTGCCTACTTTTTCTCTGATAAAATAGCGAGGATCTATGCTACTTTCCCTCAGGGATTTAGAGAGACTGCTTGTCTTTAATCCTTGTTTACTCCATAGGATTCCAGGGATGGCTTTCTTAAGATTAACACTTTGTCTCTGACAGAGCTGTGGACTCTGTTACCTAAGGAAAAATCTGGTGCACCAACTGATCCGGCTTCACTGATGATTCTGGAGCAGGTAACGGATGCTATCCCTCCGGGGTTATGCAACCTGCTTAACCTGTTTTTCTCAACAGGTCAGATTCCCTTGAAATGGAAAATGCCATTGTTGTCCCTCTTTTAAAAACCTACATTGGCTCCAGCTAAGCCAGAAATCTTTAGACCTATTTCCCTGCTCCCACTCTTTTCTAAAGAGGAAGAAAAATATATAAGGTCCTGTCCATAACCTAGTTCCCTCTATCTATAGGAACAGTACCTTCTTTATTGAATTGACCAAGAGTTTTGGAGCACAGGTACTGGACCTTTATCTGCTCCTAGTCCCCCTTTGGTTTTATGTGGCCAATTTATACCACACCCTAGTCAGGAAATACTGATGAGTGCTTGCCTGGGTGGCTCCAGGGGTCCCATTCCATCATAGGGTGCAAGTTGTTGACCTGGAGGGCCGATATGTTATCTTGTACGGAAACCTAGATAGGCAGGAAATTTTCTTTATGTACGATTAGGCGCTGAATGTTGACAGCCCAGATTATTACACCAGTGTCATGACAATGGCGTCGCCGTACCTCACTTAGGGCGTTGTACTAATGGGGGACTGCAACTGCGTGTTGAACAGGACACTAGATCGGGAGCCATCTAGGGATCATACTAAGCCCCTTATGACTGAGGCCTTATGAAACATCATACAGGAGCTGAACTTCCGCGATGTCTGGAGGGATAGACAGCCGACAGACAAGGAATTTTCATGCTATAGGCCCATGGTGCGGACTCACAGCTGCATAGACTACAGTTTGATCTCTCACTGGATCGTATGTAGGGTCTTAGAGATCTCTTATCTGGCCTGCTATCTGTTGGACTGCTCCCTGATCCTGCTGGGCTTTATGAAGCACTGATGGATCCCCCATTCGCGGCCACAGTCACTGAGTCATTAACACACTATTTTAATGAGAACTGGGTTCGGCAAGTAATAGAGCCCTAGACTGGGAGACAATGAAAATTGTTCTGAGAAGGGTTTGCATTAAGATGATCTATTGAGTTCGCCAGCAGCTCAAAAGAGACATTGCCATTAATGAATGAGAATTGGGTGCATTGGAGGCATTACTCCCTACACACCCTGACAGGCTAAATGATTGGCAAAAAGCCAGCATAGCACTGTTGGATGACTGGCGTAGACTCGAGAAATACACTCACATGGCATAGCGCCATATTCTTCACATCATGTGTGGGTCCCAGTGTAAAAAGCAATGTCTCCTGCTGCACTATGACAAAATTGAAAAATGTGTCGGAGGGAGATCCCCATCTACTGACTCTGGTCGCACTTAGCTATTAAAACCCAATGGTTTTGTTCACCTGGGGGCATATTAGCAAGATCGGCGATAAAATTATAGCTGTTTTAGCGGCAGGAAACTGCCGCTAAAATGGCGGTAATGGGCTTGCTAATATGCGTTATAGAATTCCAATAGAAGCCCAGGTTAGATGTCCTGCACATCTAACCTGGGCTTCTATTGGAATACTATAACGCATATTATCAAGCCCATTATCGCCGTTTTAGCGGCAGTTTCCTGCCGCTAAAACTGCGATAATTTTATCGCCTGTCTTGCTAATATGCCCCTTGATTTTTTAAATAAATCCTTTTTGTTCCGTAGTTTTTTTATTCAACATTCAATGTTTATTTGCGAAATTTGTCATTTGCCAATGTTGCTTCTTCAATATTCAATTGTAAACTTTCAATTTGTGAAGATTTACAATTTACGAAATCCATTGTAAAAAATTTCCATTTAGAAACCTTGCCCAATGCAATATCATAGGCAACTGTTTAACTCACCCCACTAAAGGCAATACAATAAAACAACGACACTTAAGTAAATGGGGAGAGTAGCTGGCCTAACGGCTAGGGAGGTCGACCTCGAATCTGGGGAACTGGGTTTGAGTCTCGGCAATGACACTGAACATCCTGTGATTCTGGGCAAATCACTTAATTTCCCCATCCCTAACAAAAATGAATGTGTCCTCATGTAATGCAACTGGTGCTCATGTAAAGCGCTCTGATACCTGATTCGGGTCAAGTTCGCGCTATATAAAACTCTGTAAAAAAAAAAAGTACATGTGATATCCAGAAATGTTTTTTTGTAACAATAAAATGCAAATGTGTTTTTGATAATCATTCTGTGATGTGAACATTGTTGAATAACAAAGCTTTAGAATATTATATCGATCAAGACTATTTGGAAAATAAGAACTAAATGACGGGATTATAGTGCCTAAGTAATAGATCCACATTTGAGATTTAGATTTATTCGGTTTGGAGGTATTGAGTGTTTATTGTATTGTTATTTGCTGGTGCCACATTGAATGGCTTAATTAGACTACAGTGATCATGAGGAAGTGGGTTCCTCAAGACATTTCTGCGCCATTTTGAGCTTACAGAGGAAACCAGGATTGGTAAAGTCAATAGGCCTCGCCAATGGATGAGCTAGTGACTTTGCCAGTGCCTTTTGGCCATGTTGTATAACAGCCTGGCTGCTGTGTAGCATGGCTAAAAGTCATAACAATGTCTAACCTAATAGCCCACTGCTGAGCCAGGGTAGCCTGCTGCCATCTTTTTTCCAAGCACTGTCGGTGGGAAAAAGTTCACATATTGCTATAGGTTGTAAAAGAACCAACCGGTCCCACTTCATAGAGGCAATGGCTTTTGGTGATTGGTGATATACTCACTCAAAATTATATACAATGAAGGGACTTTTTAAAAACAATTAAAAGACTCTCATGCATACTTGTTCCTCTCACCTAAAACTCATATCTCACATGGAAAGATAAGTCGAATGGCTAAAATCCATCCCACAACCATGGCATGTCACCTCAAATTTTCACATTTGTGGGGTAAAAACTTTAGCAAGACATTCATCCCAAATTACATGCACAGACCCCTTGTAAAATGGGTCATAGCAATGCTAAAGGTGGATAACTATCAGTTCACAAAAGTGAAATGTCCCAATTCTGATGGCTAAACTAAATTTTCAGAGTGAGAAATAGACCTACCACAGTTCCAAATACTATTAATAACTGGGGCAATTGCAACATAAATTAATGTTCACTAGCCAGTTTCATTGTTATTCCAGCATTGACTATTTTTTCATTCAGCAAACTGAGTCAGGATCAACTATAAATTGATATAGACCCTACAGTGTAGCTGACCACATTTTGATTATTGTGGAATTAGAAGGATTAAAGATAATTCAGAAGAGAAGTAGAGGGACAACAGGTAACATTGCTTTACTGAATGTTAAATTAAAATCCATTTATAGTAAGTTAATAATAAACATGAATAAAGAAGGTACAAACAAGTTAATAACATGCTAAATATTTTGCAATAGCATAAGGTGTGCCTCAAGGTTATATCTTGGCCCAAACCATTTTTAACATCAGCATGATGCTATTTAGTACATTATTTGAATGGAAGACATCACATTTCACGATTATGCAGATGATACCCAGTTGTATCTAAAAGTATCATCAATCTGGAACACTGGAATAATAAAATCCTATTTTTTTCAAACTTAGAAATTAGATTTTTGCGTGATACTGCAACCCTCTGGAACTTTGTCCCAGAAAGCATCAGATACACCAATGGCATACGTTCCTTCAGGAAAAAGCTGAAACTCATTTATTTCATCTCCACCTAAATTTACTTTGTTAAAAGATAAGAACAAGCAAAACCTAACTTGATAAAACATTACCAACTCTTTTCTTATCATCATTCATAAACATTGAGCCCTTGCACATAACCTAATATTATTTCTAATCATCACATCTGTCTACCCTCTGCCAATCTGCTGTCACTTCACTTCATGCTTTATATTTACTTGTCTTTGGTTCACCAAATGAAGTTCTATTTGTTTACGACATTGTACACATTCTGTAAATATTAGGTTTCCTTCAAACCATGGACTTTGGTATTGTCAACATTCTAATTAAAATAATTAAGACGGTCAATGCATAGGAGTGCGACTATCGGAGTCTTCATAAGACCTTGTGAGTCGTTGTAAGACTTAGGCCCTGATTACGAGTCTGGTAGTCCAATGACTGCCAGACTCGCATGGGCGTGGTGGTCCAGCCACCACCGCACTGGCGGTTTGACCGCCCTATTAGGACATTGGCTATCTGGCCACCATTGGTCTGCCACAACCGCTAGGGAACCGCGTTCCCTGGCAGTCCCGCAGTGGTCTGAGGGCTGCAATATGCTTGGTGGTGCCCTGAGGCACCGCCTAGCATATTACAACTTTCCTCACCGCCAGCGGTGTCATTGAGGTTCTTCCTCCATGTAGCTGCTGGCAGTGAAGAAAGCAAGAGGGCTCAACATGGACCCCTCTTCCCACTGTGCAAGGGGGTGCATGCAGGGGGCACAGATTTGCACCCCCAGTTCCTGCATGGGAAGGAATGCACAACTTGGTGCATTCCTTCCCATGCAGGAACGTGCAATGGCAGTCCGGCAGCGGAGCTGTTTAAGGCTCACAATGAGCCTTTAAACAGCACCGCCACAGGATCGCCACACCGCCTACCCACCAGACCACAAAATTACTTGTAATCTGGGGGGTGGGTGGCGATGAGTTTCGGCAGTCCTGGAGCGGGGCGGTGGTGTGCCGCCCGCTCCAGGACCGCTGAAACTCGTAATCAGGCCCTTAGTCCAAAGCCAATAAAGAACACCTTCACAGAGTTACAGAGTCTGCAAAATTAGAAAGGAAAAGAAAATATGGCACATATTTAGTTACTTCTAATGGACTGACAGGGCTAGACTAGCAATGTTAAAAGAGACAGACCAATGACTAATCATATACATTAGATAAATTCAATAACATGCATCTAGAAACATCTACTTTACTGCATATTAGTGAATGAGGTGTGCATAGGAAATGACATGATGTTTATGTAATGCAGAAATGCAATAGACAGTTTAGCTAATGAAAGGTCCATGAAAAAGCCTCAAGCCAAATACCTTGAAAGTTACAACAACAGGCACATCCTGAGCATGCTTCCTTTGTGAGGAACACATATTAATATAATTTATTAATACAAAGATCACGACTTATGCTTCTGTTTTGTTATTTTCTGAAATGGAAAAGCTCAAAGAGACATAGACTTGGAAAGGCTTATTCACCTTAAATAAAAGTGTACATTTCTTTCTGCAAATATGAATAGATGTCAGCCAATTCAAACTGTTTACAGCCTAGTCATACTAACTTGCTCCTCTTTTTAATTAGCAAAAACACTCCAGCTGTATCTTTTTGCAGTTAACGTCATGTTCCTAGTAAGGGACAGTCTCTCGAATTGTTGTTGGATGTAAAGTGTGCTGATACCTCTTGGCCCTGCTGCATTATATAAAAATGTAAATAAACAAAAACAAATATTGAGGCATAAACTGTAGATTATTTCTTCATAAATCTGGAATATTCACATATATTGCTTATTTAGGATAGGTGTGAAGACATTCTATTAACATAATAGACAATCTGACGTAGCCTAAGCAAACATTAGGAATAAAAAACATGATATTTCAAAAATTAAGAAATAGGGACAGGAACACCTGAACCCACACACAAAACAGTTACAAAAGTCTAAGAAGGACTATCCTCATTCATTATGGTAAATTAGCAACCAAATCACAAAGACAACATAAAGTAGTAAATTAATTTACTGAAAAAGCAGATAAAGACCTTTAACCTGAAGTAATCCGGACAGGCAGAATTACATTACGCTACAGACATGCATTCATGAACTACTTTTATTAGCTTTATTTGGAAACAGTCAATGAGCATCATGAGAGATGGATTTAATTCTATTCAACTTGATCCTCCTAGCATTTAATCGAGCTGTGCAAGAGGATCTGAGATCACCATTAGCTAAAGACAACATCCCCAACCTTTTCACAGGGAAAACAATTGGACAGTATCTGGCTCAGGTGGGTTTTCGAAAAAGCTATGGCAAAAACTATGTGCCATATTTATGACCCGGTTTCCGTCTCTCTTGCACCACCCATGTTGCAAGAGTGATGCAAACCTTAGGTCATATTTTTGAAGCCATGCAAAGCCACTTTGCGTGGCTTTGTGTGGTTCCAAAAATATGGAGCAACGCTGCGCAAATTGCTGTACTGCATTACTCTGCCTCGGGTAAAAAAGATGTGACTCCACAGGAGAGGCATAACAAGGAGAAATTTCTTTATTTCTCCTCATTTATTTCCTCTTTCTATGTGTGCTGCATCCTGTAGCACACATAGCAAGAGGAAAAATCATCTCAGGATTGTTTTTGTGCAGGAAGGGGCACCTCCCAGCACAAAAACAATCCTGTCTACAACACATAGGGGCATATTCTCAAGGAGCCATCGCCGATTTATCGGCACTTTAACGCCGCAAAAGTGGCGATAGACTTATCGCCCCATTCACAAGCTGGTGCAAACTGCCGACATCGCCAGTTTTCCCGCGATAGCTGCCGCAAAATACATCGCCAAAGATGAGAGCGACAACTAACGCTAATGATATGCAGAGTAGGCGTTCCAGTGCAAAAACACACGAAAACGCCACTTCGCGACATTCCCAACGAGCAGCCAGATCAGCGATGCAATCCGAAAACAGGCGATAAGGCGCGTTAGCAGCAGGTATTCAACACCTGCCTCTCACTGGTGTTAAGCAGGACGACAACCTGCAGCATGAAAGGGAGCCCAGCCTAGAGCCACATCTGAAGACCAACACATGTCATGGAGCTACTGATCATACAGCTCGGAGACCCAAGAGGGCCACAACACCCACCGCAACCACCCCCCGGACCCTCCCCCCAGGTAATGAAGTCCAGCAGTCAACGGTAGTGGAAAAACAGAACTTTATTACAAATACATAAACAACAAGACGAAAAGCTCAGCCAACGCGTTCCATTCCCAATGGGGAACTTCACCAGGGCAACGTGTGGATCCAAAAACTTTAAATGCTGCGGGTACTCACAATACCATTCCACATCCCGAAATCAGTAGTCAGAAACCTGTTGGAGAAATGGTGACAAATCAAGCGTCCTCATAGTCACAAACGTAATCTGGCACAGTGTATTGCACTTGGACAAACCGGAATACATACAGATACGATGAATCCAGTCCAAACATACTGTAACAGAAGTCCATGTGCTCGTAACCTCCGCAGGAAAGAAAAGGAAGGTGACGACCACACAAACATCTGTTACGGACTCATCATGCAGGATTCATCATACCTGTAAACATCACAATTTGTATCATCTTGATACCCCTACACCTTCACTTCCCCCACACTGTGCATGAACAGCTGGAGACCATGCATGGGAATTACGCCATAGCTGCCTTACCGCACGTGTTGGGGGCAATTGACTGTACACATGTACCACTTGTGCCCCCTGCCGACCCTGCACACAATAACCGCCACTGAAAGCACACGCATTCCATCAATGTGCAGGGGATAGTGGACCACCGGGGACAGCTCCCCAATGTCGTCGCCAACTTCACAGGCAGTGTGCATGATACATACATCTTCCGACAGTCCATCATCAACCAGCACTTCCAGGATGGCACCCATGGCACTGCACTGCTCATTGGTAAGTACTAACTGAACACACCACACACCTCAACTCCACAATCACACAACTCACAACTGTGGGAGAGCACAGGTAACAAAATCATATACAACATGCCAACCAACAGGCCCAACTACCGGACACGACAACACAAGTAACCGTGGTAACAGGGGACAGACATGTAGACATGTAGACAAACCATCCACAAAGGCAGAGCCCCTCTGCCACACAATTGCAGAATGTGGGGAGAGGTGGGAACCAAGAATGTACGAAGGAGGCACGTGACCCAGCAATAAGAAAGGACACAATGCCAAGTGTGGCAGAGATGTGCTGGACAGACTGCAGTATGCAGAGCACAGACAGGTCCATGTGGACATCTACTGCTGGTGTTTGCAGTGTAGTGGACAGTGGACGCAAACAGGTTACCCCAGGCAGTGTGGAAGACCTTGGACATGTAGCCATGTGGTCCCCCCCTGTAAGCCTGAGCGGAGCAGCCTTGGCCGGCGTATGTCGTGAATGAATAGCCCGGGGCCCTGGGCGTGGTCCACTTCCGGGATGGCCACCACAGTAACTACCGCGTGTGCCTCTGTGTCCGCCATATCGTGACTATAGGCCTGCACACACGTGCCCGACCACATTCAATGGCCGTATTCACACTGGAGACGAGGTGACTACGTCCCAAGCCAACCCGCATACATCTCGTCAGCGCATGCAGGCTCGTGTCTGCCAGGGCGGCGCCCCCCACCCAGCCACGAGGCCGCCGCCGTGACCGGTGGTGCCTGTGTGATCCTGTGCGCCTGCTGCACCCCAGTCCTGGTCCCCAGACCGGTCCACCGCCCAGCGATGACTGCCCGCTCCTGCGCACCCAGGCCTCAATGCTCACCTGTAGCCACCGGCGTGTCTCCAAGAGGGCCCTCCACGTGCCGGTGCAACCGCCTCAGCCGATCGCTGGATTCCGCGCCACAGGCCCCCAGCGCACCCTGCGGCACCACACCGGGGAGTCATGTGTGTGCTGCCTGCGCGTACACTGCGGGCCAGCAGGGCTCACAGTTCAATTCGAGTCTTGATTTGCTGGACGCCGTATCGAGGCCAACGCATCATCGCAGGCTGCACACCCGCTCAGGCCATCAGGTGCCACTAACTCTGTGCAACGCAAGTCATCGCCACGGCCCATGCCAGACGCAGGCCATCGGGTGCCACTAACTCAGTGCAACGCAAGTCACGGCCCCCACTTGATTGAGTCTCGTGGTGCGGACGCCATCATGTCACCTCCGGCAGTGGGGGATGTGCTGTGGTGGGCCCCTTTTATTGGCAGGATCACATGTCCCGTGATGCCTGTGCTGGATGGGTGTGGTGTGGGTGTAAACCAGCCCTCAGGGAGTGGCTGTGGCATGCTGACAACTAGACCAATCAATCAATCAATCAATCAATCACGGCATTTATAGAGCGCGCTACTCACCCGGGAGGGTCTCAAGGCGCTGGGGGAGGGGGTAAGTTACTGGTTCCAGGGGTTCTGGCGCTGGGCGCGGTCCAGTCGCGGACGGGCGCAGACGGGCTTGCCTTAGGCGCGCCTTCGGCGCGCCAGCGGCGCGCCCGCTGCGCACGTCGCGCTGCGCGGGCCGTGCAGCGGCCGCCATTTATGGGGAGGCGGGAGGCAGGGGCAGCGAATGGGCAGTCAGGGGGCGGGGCCGCAGGGGACGCAGCGGCGGGAATGGCGAGAGGCAGCGAGGGGCACAGAAAGGAAAACGGGGGGAGAGCAGGCAAAATCACGGGCACAACAACAGTGGGGCAGCGAGGGGCACAGAAAGGAAAAACGGGGGAGAGCAGGCAAAATCACGGGCACAACAACAGTGGGGCAGCGAGGGGCACAGAAAGGAAAAACAGGGGGAGAGCAGGCAAAATCACGGGCACAACAACAGTGGGGCAGCGAGGGGCACAGAAAGGAAAAACGGGGGAGAGCAGGCAAAATCACGGGCACAACAACAGTGGGGCAGCGAGGGGCACAGAAAGGAAAAACGGGGGAGAGCAGGCAAAATCACGGGCACAACAACAGTGGGGCAGCGAGGGGCACAGAAAGGAAAAACAGGGGAGAGCAGGCAAAATCACGGGCACAACAACAGTGGGGCAGCGAGGGGCACAGAAAGGAAAACGGGGGAGAGCAGGCAAAATCACGGGCACAACAACAGTGGGGCAGCGAGGGGCACAGAAAGGAAAAACGGGGGAGAGCAGGCAAAATCACGGGCACAACAACAGTGGGGCAGCGAGGGGCACAGAAAGGAAAACGGGGGAGAGCAGGCAAAATCACGGGCACAACAACAGTGGGGCAGCGAGGGGCACAGAAAGGAAAACGGGGGAGAGCAGGCAAAATCACGGGCACAACAACAGTGGGGCAGCGAGGGGCACAGAAAGGAAAAACGGGGGAGAGCAGGCAAAATCACGGGCACAACAACAGTGGGGCAGCGAGGGGCACAGAAAGGAAAAACAGGGGGAGAGCAGGCAAAATCACGGGCACAACAACAGTGGGGCAGCGAGGGGCACAGAAAGGAAAAACGGGGGAGAGCAGGCAAAATCACGGGCACAACAACAGTGGGGCAGCGAGGGGCACAGAAAGG
Organism: Calotriton arnoldi; assembly: GCA_963921515.1. Taxonomy (NCBI): domain Eukaryota; kingdom Metazoa; phylum Chordata; class Amphibia; order Caudata; family Salamandridae; genus Calotriton; species Calotriton arnoldi. Next base: position 22,432 of record CAWUFW010018594.1, read on the forward strand.
AAAAACGGGGGAGAGCAGGCAAAATCACGGGCACAACAACAGTGGGGCAGCGAGGGGCACAGAAAGGAAAAACAGGGGGAGAGCAGGCAAAATCACGGGCACAACAACAGTGGGGCAGCGAGGGGCACAGAAAGGAAAAACGGGGGAGAGCAGGCAAAATCACGGGCACAACAACAGTGGGGCAGCGAGGGGCACAGAAAGGAAAAACGGGGGGAGAGCAGGCAAAATCACGGGCACAACAACAGTGGGGCAGCGAGGGGCACAGAAAGGAAAAGGGGAGACAAGCAGACAAAACGGGCACCGGGGCCACAAGCGGAGGGCGATCTTACCTACAGGAGCAGCGGGCAGACAGCGCAGGCGGAGCTGTGTGGTGGGGGAGCGACCTACCTGGCAAGGTCAAGGGTCGCTCTCTCACCGTGCAGCGGCCGCCATTTATGGGGAGGTGGGAGGGAGGAGCAGCTGGGAGGCGGGAGGCAGGGGCAGCGAATGGGCAGTCAGGGGGCGGGGCCGCAGGGACGCAGCGGCGGGAATGGCGAGAGGCAGCGAGGGGCACAGAAAGGAAAAACGGGGGAGAGCAGGCAAAATCACGGGCACAACAACAGTGGGGCAGCGAGGGGCACAGAAAGGAAAAACGGGGGAGAGCAGGCAAAATCACGGGCACAACAACAGTGGGGCAGCGAGGGGCACAGAAAGGAAAAACAGGGGGAGAGCAGGCAAAATCACGGGCACAACAACAGTGGGGCAGCGAGGGGCACAGAAAGGAAAAACGGGGGAGAGCAGGCAAAATCACGGGCACAACAACAGTGGGGCAGCGAGGGGCACAGAAAGGAAAAACGGGGGAGAGCAGGCAAAATCACGGGCACAACAACAGTGGGGCAGCGAGGGGCACAGAAAGGAAAAACAGGGGGAGAGCAGGCAAAATCACGGGCACAACAACAGTGGGGCAGCGAGGGGCACAGAAAGGAAAAACGGGGGAGAGCAGGCAAAATCACGGGCACAACAACAGTGGGGCAGCGAGGGGCACAGAAAGGAAAAACGGGGGAGAGCAGGCAAAATCACGGGCACAACAACAGTGGGGCAGCGAGGGGCACAGAAAGGAAAAACAGGGGGAGAGCAGGCAAAATCACGGGCACAACAACAGTGGGGCAGCGAGGGGCACAAAAAGGAAAAACGGGGGAGAGCAGGCAAAATCACGGGCACAACAACAGTGGGGCAGCGAGGGGCACAGAAAGGAAAAACGGGGGAGAGCAGGCAAAATCACGGGCACAACAACAGTGGGGCAGCGAGGGGCACAGAAAGGAAAAACAGGGGAAGAGCAGGCAAAATCACGGGCACAACAACAGTGGGGCAGCGAGGGGCACAGAAAGGAAAAACGGGGGAGAGCAGGCAAAATCACGGGCACAACAACAGTGGGGCAGCGAGGGGCACAGAAAGGAAAAACGGGGGGAGAGCAGGCAAAATCACGGGCACAACAACAGTGGGGCAGCGAGGGGCACAGAAAGGAAAAACAGGGGAGAGCAGGCAAAATCACGGGCACAACAACAGTGGGGCAGCGAGGGGCACAGAAAGGAAAAACGGGGGAGAGCAGGCAAAATCACGGGCACAACAACAGTGGGGCAGCGAGGGGCACAGAAAGGAAAAACGGGGGGAGAGCAGGCAAAATCACGGGCACAACAACAGTGGGGCAGCGAGGGGCACAGAAAGGAAAAACGGGGGAGAGCAGGCAAAATCACGGGCACAACAGCAGTGGGGCAGCGAGGGGCACAGAAAGGAAAAACGGGGGAGGGCAGGCAAAATCACGGGCACAACAACAGTGGGGCAGCGAGGGGCACAGAAAGGAAAAACGGGGGAGAGCAGGCAAAATCACGGGCACAACAACAGTGGGGCAGCGAGGGGCACAGAAAGGAAAAACAGGGGAGAGCAGGCAAAATCACGGGCACAACAACAGTGGGGCAGCGAGGGGCACAGAAAGGAAAAACGGGGGAGAGCAGGCAAAATCACGGGCACAACAACAGTGGGGCAGCGAGGGGCACAGAAAGGAAAAACGGGGGAGAGCAGGCAAAATCACGGGCACAACAACAGTGGGGCAGCGAGGGGCACAGAAAGGAAAAACAGGGGGAGAGCAGGCAAAATCACGGGCACAACAACAGTGGGGCAGCGAGGGGCACAGAAAGGAAAAACGGGGGAGAGCAGGCAAAATCACGGGCACAACAACAGTGGGGCAGCGAGGGGCACAGAAAGGAAAAACGGGGGGAGAGCAGGCAAAATCACGGGCACAACAACAGTGGGGCAGCGAGGGGCACAGAAAGGAAAAGGGGAGACAAGCAGACAAAACGGGCACCGGGGCCACAAGCGGAGGGCGATCTTACCTACAGGAGCAGCGGGCAGACAGCGCAGGCGGAGCTGTGTGGTGGGGGAGCGACCTACCTGGCAAGGTCAAGGGTCGCTCTCCTCACCGTGCAGCGGCCGCCATTTATGGGGAGGTGGGAGGGAGGAGCAGCTGGGAGGCGGGAGGCAGGGGCAGCGAATGGGCAGTCAGGGGCGGGGCCGCAGGGACGCAGCGGCGGGAATGGCGAGAGGCAGCGAGGGGCACAGAAAGGAAAAACGGGGGAGAGCAGGCAAAATCACGGGCACAACAACAGTGGGGCAGCGAGGGGCACAGAAAGGAAAAACGGGGGGAGAGCAGGCAAAATCACGGGCACAACAACAGTGGGGCAGCGAGGGGCACAGAAAGGAAAAACAGGGGGAGAGCAGGCAAAATCACGGGCACAACAACAGTGGGGCAGCGAGGGGCACAGAAAGGAAAAACGGGGGAGAGCAGGCAAAATCACGGGCACAACAACAGTGGGGCAGCGAGGGGCACAGAAAGGAAAAACGGGGGAGAGCAGGCAAAATCACGGGCACAACAACAGTGGGGCAGCGAGGGGCACAGAAAGGAAAAACAGGGGGAGAGCAGGCAAAATCACGGGCACAACAACAGTGGGGCAGCGAGGGGCACAGAAAGGAAAAACGGGGGAGAGCAGGCAAAATCACGGGCACAACAACAGTGGGGCAGCGAGTGGCACAGAAAGGAAAAACGGGGGGAGAGCAGGCAAAATCACGGGCACAACAACAGTGGGGCAGCGAGGGGCACAGAAAGGAAAAACAGGGGGAGAGCAGGCAAAATCACGGGCACAACAACAGTGGGGCAGCGAGGGGCACAGAAAGGAAAAACGGGGGAGAGCAGGCAAAATCACGGGCACAACAACAGTGGGGCAGCGAGGGGCACAGAAAGGAAAAACGGGGGGAGAGCAGGCAAAATCACGGGCACAACAACAGTGGGGCAGCGAGGGGCACAGAAAGGAAAAACAGGGGGAGAGCAGGCAAAATCACGGGCACAACAACAGTGGGGCAGCGAGGGGCACAGAAAGGAAAAACGGGGGAGAGCAGGCAAAATCACGGGCACAACAACAGTGGGGCAGCGAGGGGCACAGAAAGGAAAAACGGGGGAGAGCAGGCAAAATCACGGGCACAACAACAGTGGGGCAGCGAGGGGCACAGAAAGGAAAAACAGGGGGAGAGCAGGCAAAATCACGGGCACAACAACAGTGGGGCAGCGAGGGGCACAGAAAGGAAAAACGGGGGAGAGCAGGCAAAATCACGGGCACAACAACAGTGGGGCAGCGAGGGGCACAGAAAGGAAAAACGGGGGAGAGCAGGCAAAATCACGGGCACAACAACAGTGGGGCAGCGAGGGGCACAGAAAGGAAAAACAGGGGAGAGCAGGCAAAATCACGGGCACAACAACAGTGGGGCAGCGAGGGGCACAGAAAGGAAAAACGGGGGAGAGCAGGCAAAATCACGGGCACAACAACAGTGGGGCAGCGAGGGGCACAGAAAGGAAAACGGGGGAGAGCAGGCAAAATCACGGGCACAACAACAGTGGGGCAGCGAGGGGCACAGAAAGGAAAAACAGGGGAGAGCAGGCAAAATCACGGGCACAACAACAGTGGGGCAGCGAGGGGCACAGAAAGGAAAAACGGGGGAGAGCAGGCAAAATCACGGGCACAACAACAGTGGGGCAGCGAGGGGCACAGAAAGGAAAAACGGGGGAGAGCAGGCAAAATCACGGGCACAACAACAGTGGGGCAGCGAGGGGCACAGAAAGGAAAAACAGGGGGAGAGCAGGCAAAATCACGGGCACAACAACAGTGGGGCAGCGAGGGGCACAGAAAGGAAAAACGGGGGAGAGCAGGCAAAATCACGGGCACAACAACAGTGGGGCAGCGAGGGGCACAGAAAGGAAAAACGGGGGAGAGCAGGCAAAATCACGGGCACAACAACAGTGGGGCAGCGAGGGGCACAGAAAGGAAAAACAGGGGGAGAGCAGGCAAAATCACGGGCACAACAACAGTGGGGCAGCGAGGGGCACAGAAAGGAAAAACGGGGGAGAGCAGGCAAAATCACGGGCACAACAACAGTGGGGCAGCGAGGGGCACAGAAAGGAAAAACGGGGGAGAGCAGGCAAAATCACGGGCACAACAACAGTGGGGCAGCGAGGGGCACAGAAAGGAAAAGGGGAGACAAGCAGACAAAACGGGCACCGGGGCCACAAGCGGAGGGCGATCTTACCTACAGGAGCAGCGGGCAGACAGCGCAGGCGGAGCTGTGTGGTGGGGGAGCGACCTACCTGGCAAGGTCACTACGGGGAAGACCTGGGACATGCAGCTGTGTCGTCACCCCCTGTGAGCGTAAGTGGAGTGGGCTGGGCTGGCGTATGCTAGTCCAGCGTAGGGGTGTGAACAATGAGCCCGGGGCTCTGGGCGTGGTTCAGTTCTGGCCTGGACAAGGAAGTAACCATTGCGTGTGTCTCCGTTGTAGTGTCTGCACCACCCGGACCGCAATCGGCAATGTTGCACCATGTGACCCAAGCCCCACAACATGTGCAAAATGGACGTGAGGGTGAATCAGTGACCCGACATTCATCCATACTGTCATACTTGAAGGTTCATAGACATGACACATCTGTATGAATTTGAATGTTTTATTCACATTCATTGGAGTGTAGCAGCTGGAGCAGTACAAAGCCATGCACACCCCACTTGACATTGTTGCCCCATGGAGGGCCAGCCAGAGTCCATTAGGGACGGACAAGTTCATTGGAAGAGGAAGAGTTCAGTCTGCAGTCTGATTGCTGTGTCATTGGTAACCAAACAGTATATGGCAGTCCATGTCGAGGTCCAAGGTGAGTGCCACAGAGTGTATCTAGGGACAGTGGAAGGTGAGGATGCAAAGGGACGAACCAAGCAGAAACAGGCCATATGGCGGAGCTGAATGCTACCACTTCCTCATTACCACAACGGCAGTCTCATCCACATCATCATCCCCTGATGTGTGATGTGCCTCACCTGGGGGTGTTGGTGTTTCGGCTGCAGCACTGTGTGGCACTGACACATCAGGGGCCAGAGGTGGATTGTCAGCCGCACTGTGTGGCAGTGACACATCAGGTGCCGGAGATGGAATATCTGCCGCACTGTGGGGCACTGACACATCAGGGGGCGGAGATGTGGATGGTGTAGGAGCAGCAGCATTCATCTGCACCAGGCTTTGTGGCAGCAATGCCATGATGAGAATCTGCAGGGCATGGTAGATCCCAGCTACATCTCGCTGATGTGCAGCCGTGGCAGCCATCCTTTCTGCCTCCATCCGCACCATGTCCTCCATGAGCCTCCGCATGTGTCCCATCTCCCGGCTGAGATCGCTGGAGCCACTCTGACCAGACAGGTTTTCTTGTCTCCGAGTCAGGACTCCAGCGATGTCAGCCAGGGCTCGTTGGAGACCATGGAGCGGACTGTGGGTGTCCGTTAGGGACTGTAAGTGGTCCCTGATGGGACGTAGACACCTATGGATGGCATCTAGTTTGGCTGCCATGAGGTCAAACCCCACCCGCACCTGATCAGCCATCTCCTTCTGGCCCTCTAACACACGGTGTTGGAAGGCCATGTGTTGTCCGTGGGGGGCCTGGGAGACAACCGGGGTGGTGGGTGCCTCCTGCTGTGTGGTCTGTGCAGGGGGTGGGGTCTCCTCGATGCAGCTGGGCTGTCCTGCTCCTGGGGGTGGGGTGCCGAAGCTGTCGATGAGCTCTTGGAGGGCGTCGGTGTCGAAGGTGGGGTGGTCCTCCTCGTCATCAGTGAGGAGGTGTTCGGTCTGCTCTGCAGGAGTAGATGATTCTCCCTCTGCAATGTAAAGGGGAGATGCAGTTTAACAGTGTGTTCCATGTATGTTCACGCCATGGCCATGTTTCAGAACATCCTGCATGACAATGTACATTGTGACTGTTTAGAATGTGCTGCCTATTTGAAGCGGGACAGTGGACATATGTGCACCATCAGGGATGTGGGGTTGTACTTATCAATTATCATGTCATAGTTTCCTGCTATGCCAAATGTGATTGGCCAGTTTCTACACACAAGCGGCAGCAGTTGTGTCCTCTATTCTGTTGTGAAAGTGTTGCAGTTTGTACCACATTGTTGTCAATGTTGATGTGCTCTGATTCTTGTGTCTGTGCTGCATTGTGAGAGAGTCGCCCCTGCAGCTCCGACTTTGCTTGTTCTACTCCCTTTCAGGCGGTGTGCCTTTGACTTCTCTGCTTATGCAGTGCTGAGATGTTGCATACTTGGGTAAATTGGGCTCTTGGTGGGAGTTGCGACTCTTGGGCATGGTTTGTCCGCAGATGTCTTGTTGCCGTCAGGGGTTGTTTGTGCACGTGGATGTGTCAGTGTATGACCTGCTCCTATCCGGATGTGGACCACACTCAGCCACCTCGGAGTCGTGGCGTGCAACATGTCATGATGAGTGGCCTGCAGACATGCTCATCGTCATGCAGTGTCACTTGCATTGTCAGTGGGGATCACGGATATGCAGCTTTGCTGGGTTCAGCACATGTGCATGGGTTTGTTGTGCTGTTACTATGTGTGCTGCAGTATGGCAAGGAGATCAGGGACATGATCCAGAGTCATTGTGGTTGTGCAGTGTGCTATACTTCATTGTGCATGTGTGCCATTGTGCCCATCTCCCCCCGTCCCCCCAGTCCCTGGTGGTTACTCACCCTGTTGCTGTTGTGTCAGGTCATGTTGAGCAGTGTCCGGTCCCCCGACTCCTGCCACCGTCTCCACACTGATGACTGTGGACACCAATTCCTCCATCTCATCCAGCTCCTCCTGTGGTGCAGGACTCCCACCCCTAGTCTGCAGTGCTGCTTTGCGGTTGTCTGCGAGTTTCTGCTTGGTTTTGCGCTTCACATCATTCCAGCACCTCTTGACCTCGTCCATTATCCTCATCAGCACTCCGACTGCATTCACCTTGTCCACAATGGACTGCCATATTCCATTTTTTGTTGCCAATGACACATTGGAGGTGACGAACAGATGTTGATGGTGTTCTATCACCTCGGTAATCAGGATCCTGTTTTCCTGCGGACTGAACTGCATCTTCCTCTTCTTCTTCTCCTTGCCCTTCCCTAACCCCGAGGTCCCAGGCTGGTCCTCCGTGGGGCTTGTGGGGTCCAGTTGTCCTCTGTACTTGCTCCTGCTACCTCCATTGTGCTTTGCAGTTATTATGTGTTTTTTTTTTTTTTCCCTGCTTTTATGGTGATTTTTCCCACCTGACGTGGGAATTGCAAGCCTGGCGCTGCTTGTCGCCGATTTTTCTTTCCTTTTTTATCGCCGTCGCGGTGGTTGTATCGCGGACATTTGAGGCGTTATCGGGATACTATCGCATGTTACCGCCGTGTTGGGAATACGACGTTGACACAGAGTTATTTTCCCGCGATAGACGGCGATATGAGAAATTGCGTTAGCCTATTTTGGCGATGTTTATCGCACGTTCTTGAGAATATCCCCCATAGTGCGAGGCCAAGGGTGTCTACATTGGCGCTAGGGTGCCAGAACAGTGCCAGCACAAGGGAAAAGGACAGGAATGCACCGTTTTGGATAAATATGGTGCATTCCCTCCATTTCCCTGTGAGGCAGGGCACTGCAGCAAGGTGACTTGCTGCGCCGCCCTGTGCCACAAAACTCCTAAATATGCCCTTATGAGCCCAGATAATTTAACTTTTTTGAAAGTGTGCCGGGAAGTCTTTTAATTTTTAGTTGGATAAATGGAAATGTTTAGTGGAACAAAGAGCATTTAATAACCTTGGCGAATACACTGTTGAGAATTGAGAACAAAACACCCCCTTCACTGAGTTGTGCCTTTTCACCATTTATTGAATGATTCTGAATGTATTTCTGTTCCATTATTCTGGCTCTGTATCCACACGAGCCCATGAGCACGACATCGTCCTTTCAGCACTGATATAAATGTTTATATGAAACATTTTAACACAAAATACTTTTTCTCCCTGCAGTGTCCATTGTTAATCATTCATTGTGTTACAGAGTCCTCTAGAAAGTGTATCAATCGAATTTTTTTCCTAGAAGGGCCACTGTTTTCAATAATAAGTTGCTTGCCCAGGTTCATGTCTGCTTTTCGGTAGCTGTAGAATTTAGATAACATCTGCAGAGAAAGCAGGCGGTGAAATCTTTATTAACAGAGCTTAAGCATCATCTCAACTCAACAATATCTCATCGTGTTAAATATCTCAAAATTATTATTTAGCAACTGTTAGAGAGTTATTTTCTTATAATTGTTTTGGTAAATGTGTTAATAGCAAGAGATCTTAAGAACAAAAACATAATCTCCCCGTATCATTGATCAGCAGATTTAAATATGTAAAAATAGTTATTTTAAACAAATCATTGCTTTGATTTCAAAACATAGAGACACATAGTCCAAAACACCTCTTGGTAAATATGGAACCTGCAAATGGCAAAACAGGACTCAATGCCATGCATATTAACAAAGAAACTGGTCTGTATTGTGCTAGAATCAGGCTTTTCCTGCCCTTATTTGATTTATTACTTCCGGGATGCAATCCACACAGTTTTCATTAGCAACAAATCGGTGCTCACTTTAGACAGTTGCACATTTAGTAGCCGTGGTTGCTATATTAGCTCTACAAAACGGGAAACAGCCTTTACATCGAATGTGCTACAACGCATTCCATTACAACGTGGTCGTTACAATGACTGCGTTGTTACGTGAACCATTACATCGTAAGTCGTTTCAACGACTTGCTGTAGGGGGCGTGCTGGTGTTGGATTTACAATCCAGCACCTTCCCTGCTGTTGCAGAAACTGGAGTAAGAATAGTAAATTATACTATTCCTAAGTCCAGCAAGCCCCATGCAGCAATCGTTGTAACGACTTGCGATGTAATGGTTCGCGTTGTAACCACGCGGTCGTTGTAACGACTGCGTTGTAATCGAATGCGTTGTAGCACATTCGTTGTAAAGACATATATTCCTACAAAACTAACAAACAACAATTATTTAAGCAGATTAAACTCCAGACCCTTTATACACTACACAAATTAGGTATGATGTGCAGCAACATTTATTATTTATTTTTGCTGTAAATGGGGGAATTCAATGTTCGCTACATTTAAGATTAATACAGAGGCTAGAGCACTCTTAGCTACCCGATACTTTGGAGATTTATTTTGTGTACATGTCATTTTAAATTGTTCCAATCTGTGCAACTCCATAATCAACAGAATTTCCATTTTTGCTGCTTTTGCCACTTTTGCTCCCAGTTCTGAATGTTCAGGAGAAACTCTGGAAATCTTTTCATCCTTTTCTTAGTGCAATCTATCACTCTGAATAATCAGATCATATGGTTGCAGAGTTTATCACAAATTGCAACTAAATGTTTCTGAATTGAACTATTAATTCATAGTAGGTTTGTCAAGGGAAGACATATTATTGATGAAAGTGGGTGGGAAGAGGTGTGCTATCAATAAACCACGATACATTTACCAAAGGATACATTTACCAAAGTCAGGCGTCAGCGGCAGTGTTCCTTGATGATACACTAAATGTAATATTCTAGGAGAAAATTAACCAAAAGTGTGAGACATAAAATGTATTGATGTTCCATGTGGAATACCATGATGCAAATTGTTCCATGTGTTCTTAAGTTAATCTTCCATCTGGATGTCCATGCCTGGCAGGGAATGCTGCGTCAAAGCATCTCCAACTGCTTGGTTTCATACGCACATAGGAAGACATAAAGCATAAACATTAAAAAGAACAGCATAGGCATTTACACAAATGATGTACTTATCTCAAAATTAACTTCACTCCCCAATTAACCGAAAAGCACCCCTACTTCTTTAAGACAAAAACATGTCTAAACTAGGCCTGCGCGGAATTTCAATTACACCGGAGTAATTGGAGTAAATTCAGTAATTCCATGTACACTTTGACATGGAATTACGGATAATAACACTATTACTCCTGCACGCATAATTAAGAGCAATAAGGTGGAGAAAATTCGAATGCAAGTGGACATTTAGCAAGCCACTCACACTTGCTTTTTTTGTTCTGCTGCAGTCAACACTATTTCTTAGTACAAAACGCATAATTGCGTCCATTTTAGAAGCAAGCGTGAATTTTGCAGTAAGAAATAGAGCTAAGCAAATAATTTATCTTCTTGCTTAATTCTGCGTAATCTCATGGAATTCTTAGGTAATGCCACGTGAATAAGCTTCAAAGGAATTACGTGAGTTACGCCCACCCCTAGTCTAAACTTCATAAACACAGCCATATAAATATTGAGGGCCTCATTAATGAGGCCCTACCGGCACTTTGCGCTGACTGAACGCCACTTATTTGACGTTCCGGTGGTGCAAAGTGCCACTGGCACAATTATAAGGCCGCGTAAAGACACGTTACATGGCTTTTCATGGCCTTATAAATATGTGCCCCTTTCATGCAGAAACCTGTGTACTCTGTGGTAGGATGACTCAGTCTCTATACACTAAGGTCCCATGATCCTACGCATAGTACTGTTTGTGCAGAATCCCTGTAACATGGCGCCGCCAACGTTTGGTCTGGTACTTATTCACGAGACCCCTGAGTAGCGCTTGTGCTTGTCCACGGTACCCTCTCACTGGTTCACAAAGACATCCGTGGTGAGGGGGCATCACCTCCTGCCTTTGTAGGGTACACCTATTTCTGTAGATTTTCAAGATCAAATTTTACAAGGTTTTTTGACCCTATTTTACGCTGCCGTTTTAGTTTTTCATCTCTTTTTACACATGGCACAACCAGTTGCGGTTGAGGCTGATCCAGCATACCGCTTTGAGGTGTTTTATTCCTGGGTTACATTTCCCGCGGTGAATGCAAATGATAATTTGTTTCACACTTATATGGCCGCTCCTCCTCTGGCAGCGTATCGTCCATATGCATTAATTAAAGTTCCGTTGACGTCCTGGGAGCATACAATTTGGTTTAATAGCGCCCTTCCTCACCCTATCTCTTTTGCTCGAATGGGCCCCTTGTCTATCAATAGGGGATACTTGGCCTGTTTTGGCTGGTTTTACACCGCATCCCAATGATCTCATTGTTACCATTGCAGAGCTACGGCTACTATATACACAATTGGTTCATATTCATAGACGAGTCATACGATTTATGGCTCGAGCACTTCAAGCCGCTCCGGCTGGGGCGGTTCCTCCGGCACCAGGTCAGGGCGGAGGTCTTGTGATTAGTCCTGTCATGATTAATTCTGTAATGGGTAAACATCCTCAAAATCGTGATGACTTGCCATTTTGGCTCGCACAGAAATTTGAGCAACTTGAGGCTGTTTTTCCACATACATCTCCTGTTGAAAAACACAGGATCCTTACCATGAGTTTGCCAAGTGGTCTGATTCCTCCTTTAGCTGACTGCACAACATGGGGGACAGTATTTGCTTTGGTGTATACACTGTGCTTTGGCACTCCCTTCATGAGCATTCAACCGAGCGTTCTGAAGAAGGTACAGGATGAACATGGGGTAGGTACAGCCCTGGATTTGGGGATGAAGTTAGTGGGCATGTTCCCTGTTGTCTCCGACATGATTCTGGTCAACATTAAAGGTGAAGCAGTTTGCTTACAAGTGCGTCAACGCCTGGCGGTGGTGGCGGACGTTGATCAGGAACGATAGTTGCCGATTATTATTGCTGATGTGTATACATCCTTAGGTCGCAATAGTTTGGGGGTTTGACCATTTACACAGCCACAGAATAAACCCCCTCCTGAGAAGGAGGGTCATCCAGTCTTTCCTAAAAAGGCTTGGAATAAAAATGCGCGCCAGCAACACCAGAAGCCTGGTTCTCGTGCTGGTTCGCCTCCAACTGACGTTTCTGAACATAAATATGATTTGCGTGACCACTCTAAAATTAAGTCACCAGAGCGGTTTCAGGTTACTGATCCTCGTTCTCCTCGTTCCTTCCAGGAATCGTTGGATCAAAAACTCAGCGGAGGAGGGCGACAGGATCGCAGACAAGGTGAGTCTATGCAAGCGAGACGTGACCCACAGCACCAGTTTGATGTGAAAGTCTAGCAGGATGTACCACCTCAATATTGAGTCCGATTTCAGAAGAAAAACGTTGTCGCTTCGACTGCAAAGTATGCCTCAGACAGTGAGAACCCTCCTCCTCGACAGGAGCTGGGCGGTAACCCTCCTCGACAGTGCGGCGGAGGTTACCATAGTGTGGCAGACACTCCACCAGCATCTGAAGGCGAAAGCAACTGACACTTTTATTACCGTTGAAACAGCTGACACTCGTGTTGCTCCTCCTGATAGGCTTCATGAAGTAAGCCTCCAAATTGAAGGTGATATTAAGCACACTGTTAAAGCAGTCTTTTGGGACAATTTCACATCTTCTTATGATATTCTACTGGCGGAGGTTGATAGGCATCATCCCTTTGTCCTCACTTGCTCTAGGGGTGAGGATGTTATTCTTCCATGTTTTTCACATATGTCCCAGAGGAGACTAAGAATGCTTATACTTCAGAGTGGGGCCTAGCCTTATCTCCACCTCTATATCGCAATCATGCGGGTTGGGACAGGGATTCACCGGTGCATGTTATTCCTTTGTGCTCTACACCACAGCCCCAACCGCAATATCTAATTAAATGTGATGCTAAGGAGTCCGTTTGTGATATTTTGACTCAAATGGAATATCAGGGTGTATTCGAGCCCTGTGTTTCGTCAATGAATAATCCTCTTTTTCCGATATTGAAACCGGATGGTTCATATTGTATCGTTTTAGACTATAGACACTTGAACAGTCATGTTCGTACCTTTGCAGTACAGAACACACAGCTCTGCGTTGGTAAACAACATTGTTCGAAAGAAATATAAAACCACGTTGGACATTACCAATGGTTTTTTCAGTCACACATTGGCTCCTGAAAGCCGGGACTTGACTGCATTCAGCGCTCTCAGCAATCAAAGACGATATATGCGATTGCCTATGGGAGATAAGAATAGCCCGGGAGTGTTTGCAGCAAGCATTGTGTCGATCTTGCATGAAATTGACCCTGATGCCTTCTCGTACGTCGATGATATATACTTGACGGACGATGATATGAATCTGCATCTTATGCGGGTGGATCGCATTATCAAACAATTTGCGATGTTAGGTTACAAATTCAATTTTGCAAAGTCACATATTGCCTTTTTGGCAGTCCTTTTCTTTGGTTACAAACTCAATAACGAAGGTAGGGGGTTGGCACGGCACTTTCTGGAGAAATGTGCTCAATTGCAACCTCTGTCTACACTCAAAAAATTGCAGTCGTTGCTGGACTTCTTGAATTTCGGCAGAACTTACATTCCTGAATATGCCCAGCATATCAAACCGCTATACGCGTTGATACAACCTTCTTTTTCCTCTTCCAGTTGGCTTCCGGAACATACCGCTGTACTTAGGTCTTTGCAGTCTGATCTGCTCGCAACTCAATTCTTGTTAACTAGAGACAATACAACAAATTTGGTCATAAGGATTGTACCAGGTGCGTTAGGATTCACGTACATGACTTTCAATGAAGGGGACACAGTTCCCATTGCTTATAAATTGCATTTGTATACTCCAGCTGAGATGCGTTTTTCTTCTACAGAAAAATATTGACAGCCGTACAGATGGCAATTCTTAAGGAACGCTCTCTGGCTCAGAGTAAACACATTTTCATGGTTTCGCCAGTGCCCGCTTTAGAAGTTGTCACAAAGGCTAGTGTGCCCAATTCTAAAGCCTTGCATCCTCGGTGGATACAATTGGCTAGTTCATTTACATCGGCTGATGTCAATTTTATCTTTGATCCTTCTTTGCAAACACAAGAGTTTTTACAATATGAACATGTTCATCCTTCTCCTTTATCGCTACTCCCTCAATAAAAAGTAATACAAATGTATTATTTACACTGATGGTTCTGCACAGCCAGCCATTGGTTCTAAACATGCTTATTCCTCAGGCTGCGCAATTGTGGAAGGCACGATAGTGGACGGTGATTTTAAATCCTCCTTAGTTCACACACAATCCCTTAAGGATTGCACGGCACAATTGGCCAAATTACATGCTTTGGTTCTGGCTCTTGAGTTTGCTGTTTCTGAAGTTCCCATGCTTGTAGCGTGCGATTCCTTTTACTGTGTACAATCCTTTAATGACAACTTGTTCTCATGGCAACAAAATGATTTTGGTGATTCTAAAGGTAGCTCAATAAAGCATAAAACGCTTTGGGTCTGAGTGGCTGCTCTTAAGGAACGTTTGCCACTCACACATGTTATCCATACATTGGGCCATCAGCGTGTTGAAGCAGGGTCCCGTTTTACCATATAAATGCCTTAGGCCAATTCTGCCCCACACCTGAAGCATGAGACCATCATATGGCCCCACCAGCCAGCATATAGGAATCTGTTAAATTGACCATACTGTTTTCAAATATTTCTAGACACAGTAGACCCTATGCCTCTCTGATAAAAACATAACGCATCTCGTCTGCAAAAGACACCAGCCAGCCCCAGCTCCGTCTTCTTGGTAAACAAACTCTCAGCGAGCCCCCACTCCTTCGTTGTCCCCGGAGTGTGGTTCTCTTCTCACGAACACTGACCACAGAAACAGGGAACATCTCAAGCTAAGAGGAACACACGGGGTGCACTGGGGTAGGGGCCAGGTGCAATATTTCCCTTTCTTCGATATTATTGTATTTTTGCTAGCTTCAAGTTACTAAAGACAAGCTACATGGTGTGAGAATACGACCTATAACCTTTTGTAATCTTCCGCTTTCTTGTAAAAATTCCGTGAAGTGACGCACAACATTTCTGATAAATGTGCAAATTATGGTATGATTGACAGCTAACACCTGTCATGTGACGGACTTGTGGTCAAGCTCTTCCTCATTAAATCAGTATAAAAGAGCTGCCCACAGTCCACTCGACGGACCACCTTGCACTGTGAAACTACTTGAGTCACGTGCTCCGTGTTCCCCGGATTTGGTGGCCTCATCAGCACACGCCGCTGGAAATTCTTTGGCTGATGAGGCAGCCAAATCCAAAGTAGCCACATGCTCAGTAGCAGCCGTTACTAGGTATATGACTGAAATTGATGAGGACATTTTGGTGGCTATTGCCACTACAAAGGAGGGAACAAAGTTACCTCACGGATTCCCTTCATGATGAACCGTAACTTAAAGCAATCTTTAACAGCAAGGGTATTAGGTACTGGTCCGGGCTGGTTGACTCGTTTGTATGGAGTTCAACGTGTACTTAATAATCTCCCAAGAAGATCTCTGAGTGGGCAGACCGCATATGAGATGCTCTTTGGCATTAAAATGGTTGTGCTAGACCTTGATGGTCTAGACGTTGTGTCGGCTGCCGCAAAGTTTGACGTAGATAACCATTGTGCTATGTTACAGGATCTACAAAAGGATCGAGACGCTCTTGCAAAAGTACATTTGCCTTCATCAACGAATGCTGCTGTGTTGATCCCAGTTTCAGGCTGGCTTCCTAAAGTTGGTGACCTGGTCCAAGAAAAGGTGGAGAACAAGAAAGAATTTGGTCCATTGTACAATGTACAAGTTCCAGTACTTGGTTTAAAAGACACCCGTACTGTGATCTTACCTCCGCTACCAGTTCGCAAGGAGAATCGTTTTGTTTCCATTGAACATTTCAAGTTACACCATATGGCCGATACTCAATAGAATGCCTACAAGCATTCAGCGGAGGGATGTTTCCCTTCATCCACTGCATTCTGTTTCCTCGAATTCTCCCCAAGTATTGCAGGGGGAAATGGAGATTACAATGGATTTATTGCCTGTTTTGCCTTCTACATCTGCAACTGAGGAAAATGAGTATGCTTCCCCACCAGTTGAATTCATAGTTGATATTCCTGAAAGTACCATTCATTCACCTTCCAATGAGGAACAGCCCCCATTATTTCAACTAGGTTCCAGTGGTTACTATTTGGACCGAGATAACTTTTCTTCAGATACATCTTCATTGTCCTCCACTGTGGCAGAGCCGCCTACACAGATTTGTGTTTTCATCTCCTGGTTAAAAAGAACTTACCTGGTGCCGCCATGGACTTACATCTGGATTGCGTTGTCGATGGTGTTCCTCTTCATGTGGGTAGGCTTCATGACTGTCTTTTTCCTTTTGATTAATGGCCACTACTTACCTGAACGTTCTGCTGCTGATTTGGTTGATGGAGTTCTGGCCCCACATACTTTGTCTCACAGAATGAAATGAGATCAAGCCCTGGTAAACATTCCGGCTTTCCCAGTAGCTGATGGCATTGTTTGGGATAAAGTACCATTCGATGTATATGGTCCTATGGAAATTTTGCAAATTCCATACGTCTTCCAAGTTTCTTTGGGGATGTCGTGTTACCTGGAATGCACTCCGACAATTGGGATGTCAACGCTGTGTACTCACTGTTTTCTGATTTACAATATTACACTGTGTTTGATACTGAAGACTTGTATTTAAATTCAGCAAATTATGCAGATCTATTTTGTTACCAACACTATGGCCATCACTTTTTGCACAAGACCAATGCACAGAGACCGCAATTTAGTTACACACAATGGGAGCATTGCCCTACGCCATTTAAAGGGAGTTCAATTACATAGAAAAGAAAGTTTACCTACTTTACTGGTTATAATTTATCAGACCCGAGATCATATTTTTACAAATTAAATATGACCCCTCGCAACAAATACATGCTTACTCACACTAAATTGGTTTATTCGTCATCCTTCATAACTGAGTTGTCCCTGAAAGGTTCTGAATATTGGAAGGACACGATTGATTTTAAATCTATATGGGGAACAGGAAGTTGGCAGGTCCAGACTATTTAGTCCTTACATCGTGCATGTTTGATATTGTCTCAGCTAATATTTTTAAATCAGACGGTTCAGCAGACTACTTGCTTTGGTTTGGCCGCTGCTAAGAATTTTAATACTCCATCAATTCCATCCTTGGCTGCCTATGACAACTGACATACACATACCAACTTCACGATTGAGGATCTGACTACTATATTTCAAAACACTACTGTTAATTCATCTACTATTGACCCCTCAGGTTGGTTGCTGTGGCCCACGATCACCAATGCCTGCCGTTTGCGTTTTACTAATGCCACAACAGGGTTCTCTCAAAGTAGACCTGACCCTCGTTACCTCCAATCACTTACAGTTAACACATATTCTGTTGGTAAATTATGTCAACAGTGGTTGGAACATTCAACGCTGTCGTCTGTGAAGCAGCATCGTTCCTTTTTGGCAGGTGACATTGATCTTGCAGATTTTCTTTTAGGTTCAAAATCCCACGCACTAAACGTTTTGAATACGAAGCATATAATGAATTTTGGAAACTTTCCCAAATGGAAGCAGCAGTATGTTTACGTGAAATTGATCAGGATAATTTAGAAAAAGTTCTTGCTGTGGTTGACAACAGTATAAATACTCTGTCTTCTCGAATATATGCGTTAGATAATATTGCATCATTTGTTATTAACATTGTTCAAAATGAGGTGTCTACTATGTATCATGGTCAAAAGCAGCTGCGGTCTGTTATGCAATTTGGTTGGACCTTGCAAATACTGAAAAATGGGAGAGTACCATGGGATTATCTGAACGCTTCCGCATTGTTTTTACCATTTATTTTGACAGATAAACAAAAACTTATGTCAATGAAAGATGCAACATACACTATGTTACATATTGAGAAACTAGAACAGTTACCATTTTCTGTGGCAGAAACTGATTCAGCAATGTGGTTAATACATGGGGTTATTTCCTTGCCCATCTCACTTTTTCAGTTTTCAGCTTGTATGAAACACTATCCTGTTGGTAGATATGAGCCGCTTGGAAGCAGTTATGTTCATGAACTATGGTCATTGCCTTTTGCATTTCGTTGTCGGCGGGTGGACAATGATGTTTTTCTTACTGGGGAGGATTGTGATTCTACAGTGGGACACTCCCTTGTCTGTAAACAAGTAAAGCTTCAAGATGCCTGCAACGTTTCGGCCCCTAAATTGGCTTGTTTTTTAAAGGGGACTCCGGTCCCTGCTATTATTCCCTCACTCACTCTGCTTTCTAACGGCAGTTATCTGTCCTAAATAACCATAACTGCTGCAGTTTATGGGTCGGCATCCCGTATATAGTAACAGTTTCCCAACGTATTACATAATGCAGCAACGTCCTGTTTCCACCCCCACACCGGACTGTAGATAGTTTGCTGTGGCCTTCCATTCCAACTTTAAAAACAGATTTCAATAAGCTAAGCAGATTCAAAGCGCTATTGTTTCAACAAGAAGTGGCTCTCACATCAGCTCGTGAGACCTTTGAATTGCAGGTGGCGAGAACATCAAGTGAGATTCAGTCATTACTAAATACGAATCTCCCCCTACATTTTGGGGAATTAATACACCAAATATTTAATGCATCTGATACAGCGGGCCTAGCCCACTTTTTTAAAGTCGTGGGCTCCGGCCTTGTCACTTCGTTTCAGACTATATTTTGGAGTAATTCCTGCATTCATTCATTCTATTTTTTCCAGTGTATTCGGAGGGTTTCCCTTACTGCTCGTCTTGGTTTGTGGAGTTCTGTTACTTCTACTGCTGCTCCGTAATGGCTGCTTGACCTGTGGTACTGCCAAGCTGGGACCAGTTGCAGCTGTACCGTGATCAGATGTGGCAGCTTTTTGGATTAATGCCTGTGGAAGCTCTTACCATTGATTATTGGCTGGCCTTCCATTATGCCTACTTCACCTGCGTGCAACCTGTGTTCTACTGCCCTTTTCAATGAGCCCTGGATGTCTGCATCTCCAATACGTCACACGCTGCCGTGGATTGTTAACTGCTGATGGGTCCATTGATAGCCCATGACCAGGACTGTTCTGTGGGTAGGCACTTTGTGTACCATCCTACGCTTGGACCATCGGCAGACTTGAATACCTATGCTTGTGCACAGCGCCTCTTGGATCGGAGTTTCATCGAAGTTCACGCAGGTTGCCCTGAAATGCTCCTGACTGCCTCTGGATAGGAAAAGCATGTCTGTACGTTCGAATTGCTGAATTGGATGGCATACCTTTTTAGTATTGAAGGTTCTGTTGGAGCTTATGGCATTCCACTTTTCCCGTGAACTTTTTGGCCCAGATGATATACTGTGAATGGATGTCTCATTGAGCATCAAAAGATTTTTTTCTCTCTCTTCCTCAGTTTCATTTTTTAGTCCAACAAGATTCAATTTTGAATTCGAATGCCTCTTTGGCTTTCCACCAAGACGCTTTGCCTCTGCTTAACACTGATTTTGTTTTAGTCCAGGGCTACTGACCTGACCAAGGGGAGGGTTTCACATGGCCCATGTGGACATTGTCATTTTCTCTAAGTTAGCATGAGCACGCTGCAGATTGTCCGCTGTTTTGCGCACGTTACCATACAAGTTTATTTTGCAACTGCCTCTTTTGCCATTTTCACATGAGAACCCATAGCTGTGTTCACATTGTGCATGTTCCTGGGATTTAGTCTGAACATTGTGCGCAAGGTCGAACAACAACGCCTCTTGTTATTCTGTTCTGGTCAGACCCTAGCACTTAGACAAAACATACAGATGCAGCTGTTGTTTGGGAATACGTACTTTGGTTTTATTGGAATACACAAATAGGTAGCATACACTAGGAGAGGGACCGTTCCAGGGAGAAGAGCAAGATAGCACCTATGATGTAGATCTACCATCTATAGGCTGAGGTACGGGGTATGCAGATAATGCCCAAAGATCTTCTGATATATAATCATTCTGCTTCTATACAAGGGGAGGGAGAATAGGCTACACTGTCTTTTTTAATAATGACAGCTCCTTTCATGATATACGGACTAATTACTGTGCTTACCATATTGGTGTTATGCATTTTCCTGCTTGTTGTGGCAAGTATACTGCATATTAGAGCATGTTAGTTAAAATAAAAATGTTATACTCATTTGTGTCTCTGTCAGATCTTATTGTGGACAAGTACAAGAGTGAGTGTGAAAGGATGTGTCTTGCAACCTCGATTCCTGTGAGTCAGGAGTGTTGTGTTCTGGGGTGTCTTATCACGTGTTTCTCTGTGAGTGAGTAGGAGAGCAAGTGAGACACTATAGCTAGTCAGTCCTGGGCTCATGGGTACTCAGGTAGTAGAATGATTAGTCCCTATACACTAAGGTCCCATGATCCTATGCATAGTTCTGTTTGTGCAGAATCCCTGCAAAAACTGCATAGCATTATATCCTCCATGCACTTATTCACTCATAGGCACATATACATCCAGCACATGCCTTTACCATGCAAACACTGCTGAGCACTACATTCTCCATGAATTGCACTACTCATAGGCACACATACACCCAGCACATGCACTCGCCAGGCACACATACACCCACAGCAGTTTCAGCTTAAGCTACATAAAATTCTACCAGAAGTCCATCAGTCCCAGGAACCTTCCTCTCACCATATGTTTTATTGCTACCTGTGCTTCCTGAATGGTAATGGCTTCACTAAGTTATTTTGCTTCCTCACTGGAGACCATTGACAATTCCACAAACTCTAAGAACTCAGACATTAACTGAGTATGCAACACAGAAGGAGGCACATATAACACCTTATAATAGTCCCTAAATATACTATTGATGTCCTCCTCTGTATAAAGGTGTTCACCATCCTCCAAGTTCACCTCAAGGATCTGTGCACTTCTATCTTCAGGGTTAGTAAGTCAAGGCAACATATTACCTGTGTTATCCCGTTCTGCATGTGCACAAGCCATATACTCTCTATAATCAAAGCACTCTATTTTTTGCCTGGCATCTATAACCTGCTGTTTCGGCCCGTGTTCACAGGGCTAGGAAGTTCCAGCTCCCGCAGCAACTTCTCATGCATTTCAATATCTCACACCAAAGTGTGCCTTACCCCCACTGTTTCTGCAATACAACATCCCCGAATGATTGCCTTGAACGCATCCCATTCCATCAAAGGAGACACTGTTGAAGTCTCATTATCTATGAATTAATTCTGCACAGCCTCTCCGATAGTGTGGAGTAATGCCAAATCCTGCAAGGTCTCGACCCATAAACTCCAATCCAGTATCTGGGGCCGCTTTCTATTCCACCACAATGACAGCAGTATTGGATTATGATCCGGTACTGTCCTGCACAAGTACGTCACATTCCTTATCTCATTTTGCACACTCGGTGAGATCAGAAATGTATCCAGTTGCACATGCAGATCATGCATCCCTGAGTAAAATGAGTAATCCCTAGAATCCGGATGTACACATCTCCACAAGTCCACAAGTTCCCACCTCTGCAGCTAATTTTTAAATTGCCTGGCAATTCTATAAACTGTTGAATATATCAGGGGCGGGTGAGATCTATCCTGATCCGGGTCTGTAATACAATTAAAGTCACCCACTAAAATTATATTTTGGGTCGTATGCATTGCCAATTTCCTTGATAGATCCATGAGAAACCCACCCTGGTCCATATTAGGTGCATAATTTCCCACTATAGTTAAGTCTCGGCCAGCTAGGCGACCCGACACCACAACATGCCTTCCATCTGGGTCAATCAACTCATTTGTTTTTTGGAAGGGTACTCCCAGGCGAACCCATATCAAGACCCCTCTAGTAAAGTCTGAGTATGCAATGGCATGTAATCGAACCTGCCATCTTTAAAGCAAAGCCTTTTTTCCAGAAAAAGCAACATGAGTCTCCTGCAAAAGTGAAATGTACGTGCCCTATCTTTTTAAGTATGCATGGACTTTATAACATTTAGTCATACTATTTAGCCCACGTACTTTCCAGCTTATAAAGTTATATGTCAGGGAGGCCGCCATGACTTTTCCAAACAACGGTGTAACAACTCACACAAATACAGTGTGATAGGGGCCATTGGACATCCAAAACTACTAAAACTAATGTGAACTCCCCAACCCCAGGAAAAGAAGAAACACACTCCACATATAAACCAAGGTACAAACACCAACCATAACACCGCTTGTTAGACTTGGAATCTTTTGGCGTGTTTCCCCTGTCTTTTTGCTTTCTGACCTCCCAGTTTTCACTCTGTTTTTGCTGGTTTAGTGTCTCTGCGCACTTTCTCACTGCTGTCCAGTGTTAAAGTGAAAGTGCTCCTGTTGTAAATTGTGTTATGGATTGGTGTTTCCATGATTGGCATATTTTATTTACTGGTAAGTCCCTAGTAAAGCGCACTGAGAGTGCCAGGGCCTGTAAATCAAATGGTACTAGTGGGCTTGCAGCACTGATTGTGCCACCCATAGAAGTAGTCCTGTAAAGGTAACTCAGACCTGCCACTGCAGCGTCTGCACGCAGTTTGTATCTGCCATGTCGACCTGGCAAGTGCACCCACTTGCCAGGCCCTAACCTTCCCTTTTCTTACATGTGAGTTACCCCAAAGGTAGGCCCAAGGTACCCCTGTGGGCAGGGTGCAGTGTATGTGAAAGGTAGGACATGCCCTGATGTGTGTGGCATGTCCTGATAGTGAAATACTGCCAATTTAGTTTTTCACTATTGAAAGGCTATCTGGCCCATAGGAAAGCATGGGAATTAATTTATAACATCTTATAAATATAACTTCCCATTGGGACCAGATAGGAAACTAAAGTTTAGTAAGCCTGAAATCAGAATCTAAAGATGCATCTTTTAGTAAAGGTGATTTTTACATCCCATGTTTGAAAATACCACTGTTAGAAAGTAGGTATTTTCTTGCTTAGCCATCCTGTGGGCCTCTGCTAGGATGTGTATTGACTGTCTGGGTTTGGAGTGACAGGGGCTGGGGATGTGCAGTGGCTCCAGAGAGTCTGATGAGTCAGGGCTGGGCTGAATAGACCTGGGCTGCAATTAGAGTAGTGGGAGGAGGTTTCCTTGCACCTGAATAGGCTTGGTCTGCCTTGCACAATGCTGTCTCCACCTCCTGCCAGGAAGCTGGGCCAGAAAGGACAGAACTGGTTTGGACTAAGCACAGACACTCTCTGCCTGAGAGAACAAAGGATTTTGTGGTATAAATACTGGGGCCCAGACCCCAGAACTTTAGAACTCACCGGAATCAAGGAACCTACCAAGAAGAAGAGCTGGAAGAGCTGCCAGGAGGAGTACTGCCCATTTGCTGTGTTGTTGCTTTGTTGGGTTGGCCTGCAGTTGCTGCTTCTGCCTTGGGCAGTGAAAGGACTGGACTGAACTTTCTTTACTTGTGCTGAGTATCTCTCATGGCTTGAATCAGAGCTGGCCTCCTACTCTGAAGTCTCAGGGACTGCAAAGTTTTCACCAACCTCTGGGTACCGCTTATGGAACCGCTGTTTCAGTTGCCACAGAGAAGGGAAACGCAACCGACTCCGTCACCGACTCCGTCGCTGGCTCTGTGTCCTGACGGCACAGCAGAAGGCACCGTCCGCATCTTGCACTGCAACACTGGTCTCACCGATGACAACGACCGCCGCCGCTGCCACCGAGCCGCTGCTTGCCCGTGACCTGTGGGCACCGCACTCTGTACCACCTCGCTTCACTTCGCCATCCTGGTCTCACCGACACCGTCGCTGCTGCTGACTTGGACACCCGGGGCCGCATCGTGGCTGGGGGCACTGCTTATAAGTTTCCCAACGCAGTGCCTCGTCCCACACAGCAGTCTGGGCCAACCAACGCCAGCTCCCCTAACCGGCTCTGTTGCTTGCACCGCAACCTGCCAGCACTGCATCGAGCATCGCCTCGCCCTGCACCATAAGCCTTGGTCTCACCGACGCCATCTGGACGATCGTCACCGAGCCGCTGCCTGCACCGCATCAAGAGGGCACTGCACTCTGCACCACTTCCATTTTGCAACGCAACCGCGACGGTTACCACGACCAGCTCGCACCAACGTGCCAGCCGCAACGAGAAAGGTACTGTTGCCGAGTCTGTTCACGCTTTAGCTGACCCGTATCGATGCGGTCGGCTGGAACTGTTAGACTCTGTTGTTTTCAGCATCGCGGTAGCCCCGGACGGAGCTACCGACTTGTACGATCTGTGTTTTTCAAGTATTCTTGCAAAGTATACATTTTTAAGTACTGTATTGTGGATTTTTATCGTTTTGGTTTTGTTTTGAGTATATACAAATATTGGATATTTTTCTAAACTGGTGCGGTGTCTGTTTGTAGTGTTTTCATTGTTTTACTGTTGGTTATGTGCGAATGCTTTACAAAAGAAACAACAAAAGGTCCCTGATCAAAAATGCAATTTTTAAAAAAAAAATTATGTGGGCAACGTTGTTCCGAAAAATAGGAGCAAGCCACAGTCTGGATCATGTGCTGAAGAAGAATACAGAGTACAATAAGACTGACCATCCAATTGCAATTAAACATACAGTGTGCAGTAAATATCAATAAGGTACATGAAGAAAATACATGATATATCAAGGTTAAATTTATTTTATAAAACGTAAAAAGGTTTTTGTCAATATGCTTCATACATGATTAAAAACATCTCCTCATTTGAGAAGTTACAATATTGTAGAATACTATAATTGCATTTTAAAATACATAACAAGAAAACTAAAAAACAGTTGACGCGGCGTTTCGGTGAGATGCAACTCCTTCACCTTCTTCAGGACAGAGTTTTCGAACAAAGTCTAATCAGAATTCACAAAAAGCAAGGCTTTTAAGTCGCTTGATTGTAATGGAAGGCAGAAACTCATCCGTAGATATTATACAAAAAAAGGATAACCTTTAAATTAGTACATAATCCTTTGTTTTTTGTTCGTTAGAGCCACCGGGAATATAACAGCAATATCAATGTTGCTTTAAGATATGAGCCGATTGAGAGCTGAAATATATACAGCCAAACCAGTGCACCGTGACTTAGGCTACACTTTTTAGGTATCGACGTTTTCAGCGATTGACGATACTCTTATCAGGTTGCTTGGAATTGATGTCAGAGCAATTAGATTAAAATCAGATAAAAAACAAATGGCCTCCCTGCTCTAACAAACTTCTTCCGGGTCTTAGTATCAGGGTATCTCCCTCTTTTTAAAATATAAATACAAATGCTTTACACACTGCCTCTAGAATAAGCCTGACTGCTCGTGCCAAGCTACCATGGGGGTGAGCAGGGGTTATTTTAGGAGTGTAACTTCCTTACCCTGACTAGGAAGAAGGGCCCCTACTTGGACAAAGGTACCCACCTCTGCCAACTAGAGACCCCCATTTCTAACACCGCTCTAGTGGGTTTGCGCCTGCTCATTTGCCTCCCCACTGCACTACACACCATCCATATCTAAATCACAATATAAGAGCCACAACAGAGGTAGGAAACACAATAGCCCAATCAGTTTAGAATATAAAACAGAGGTTCGATTCATGACACAAGCGCCCGTTAAGTTAGGGCAGTGATTAGGGACACATACAGGCCACATATCTCAGAAGATATCATTAGATGTGCCAGGTGTGACATTTGGGAGAACCACCTCTGGATCTGGTCCAGAAGTAGAGGTCTCCTCAGTATCAGTTTCTCTCCCTTCATTATCAGTATTTAGAAAAAGTGGGGGCAATCCCGCTCCATCTAGTCCCACCACTTCCTTTGCCATTCTTTTCTGCTCTTGTCGAGCTTGTAACCTAGAGGGGACAATTCCCCCACCGCTCTCAACCCTGCCCCTATACAGTCGTCTAAGCGCTTGCTTTTGGGGAGGGGGGACCTCGTCCCGGGGAAGACCTTCAATCCATTCTGAATGTTGCTCTAGGGAGGTAAAGAACAGGGCCTCCCGACCATGTGCAACACGAAGCTTAGCCGGAAACAACATAGCGTAGGAGACCCCTTATCACAAAGACGCCTCTTTGCCTCAGTAAAAAAAGCCTTCTGTCTCTGTACATCCCTTGTGAAATCCAGGAATATCATAACTCTTTAGTTTTGAACTAATATATCTCTCTTTGTTCGGGCCTGGGATAACATATGGTCCTGATCCTTGAAATAAAATAATCTTGCCATCACCAACCTTGGTGGTGCCCCTGGGAGGGGAGGCTGCCCAGGCACTCGATGAGTCCTCTCCAAAGCGTAGTGTTTTTAGAGCCCCAGAGGTGCCACCACCTCCTTTAACCACTGTTCCATGAATGTAGTCATGTTTACCTTGGCTCCTTCTTTCCGTTCTGGCAATCTTATAATACAGATATTATTCCTTCGAGCCCTATTTTCAGCATCCTCAGCTCTTGTTTCGAGTATTTAACTATTTTGCCCATGTGACGCTGCTTTCGCAAGGTTGTTATTTCAGGGGTTATTTCGCCAAGATTGCATTCTCTGGTCGCAACCCTTTAAACTAGTCACTGATGATGATCCCTTAGCAGCCACTGGTCTGCCACCAGGGCATCTATTTTCAGTTCAAATACTTCCCGCAAATCATCAAGATTATATCCAGTATGGCAGCAGGCCGGTCCAATACCTCAACATCAGCTCCACCCTGCTGCTACAGTCAACTGTCCCTGTGATGAGCCTTGGTCGCCTGCATCTATATTTACCCATGTTTGCTCCAATTTAATGTTTGTGTCATTGCCACATACCTCGGATCCTCTACCTAAAATTTGTGTGCATATCACTGTCACTCCGACCTTATATCTCTTTCTTCAAGTATGCACCAGTCTATGCATAGCCACTCTCAGGTTCACAGACTGTATTCTAATTCTTCCTGGCTGACTAAAAACAAACTTACAGTTTGCATGTTTTTTAAAGTGTGCGTGCCATAGTGCAGCCCGCTTCTGCTTTGGTCTGTGTTTAACAGCTGAGTCATTAAGCGGCAATCGCAGTCACAGCCGTGTCACTGCCTTAGATCCTCTATCAACAGCAACAGATCTTATCTTCCTTTTTAATACAAAAATTACTGAATGTGCTTGCCAAATTGCTGAGCGTGTTGGCAAAATTTTAAGTGTGCCAACTCAAATAGACATTTGTTCCTCAAATTAGTGTGCATGTCACTGATTGCGACACACATTCCAACATCATTTTATCTGCACGCTTTATTATCCCATCACTCCTCCAATGATAGGACTAACCACACCACTTTTGGGTTGCCCACCTCTGCCAATCAGTCTAAGGTAACCCATGCAGGCAATTCAGTGCTGGAAATCATTGGATGAGCTTTTGTTGATTGATAGTGCTGGAAATCATTGGATGAACTTTTGTTGATAGACTGACCCAGCACGCCTTCACTAAACATATCATCATGCAGCCACTACTTTCAATGAGATGCTCCACCAGCCTCCTAGTTACAGGCCTGCCACACATTGAGCCATGGGTATACCTCAAAGCAGCAGGCTACGTGCCGTCAGCAATCTTCCATTACAGCCCGACTGCAGTTTAATAATATTTACATGCCCCTTACAATGTCATGGGGTCACCACGGCCCCAGTGTTTTCACCATGGGTTTGCCTCATGAGGCAGTCACTCTCACGCATGGTTCCACTCACAAAGAACACCCTGCTAGAGTTCATCCATATTTATGTATTTTGGCTTTACTGTGGGTAACAATGTTGCCACGGCTAAGCCGGAATGTTTACAGGCTACATCCCATGAATACAACGACAGGTGCTCACCACCACCTGTCATCTCCAGGCAAGCCGTCTTCAATCCTCCCAATGCAGCCCCCATCACCTTTTTTTTTCACATTGTCAAATGTCAATGTCAGTTTGGATACAATGTCAGCGTGTTAAGAACAAAACGACAATCATGAACATTCTGCGCCATCTTGTCTGATGAAAGTTCCTACGTGCACATAAACTACAGTCATTCTGATTGACCACAGCCATTTTGTACTCTGTTGGTCACCTTCATTTCACCCTGTCCTCTAGCAGCCTTCTGACTCTCTGACCAAACCTGATATGTGTGCTGGGGGCTATAAACTATTTCCACGACAAACATCAACATCACCTGCTGCCTCAAACTCGTCTTTCCTCTCATCCCTGCACAAACAGGTTACAAATACCAAACAGACTCTTGCAAGCATGGTTTATTGCACTGCACACAGCAAGACTTGTTTTCGCCAACAATGGGACCTGTTTTTATCAACAGAACGGACTCTTAGATCTGTCCGGTCTCACTTGTGTTTAGACCCTGAAGCAAGGTCCAGCTGCAATTAAATTGTCTGTTTTTGACCTGGGCGGGAGGAGAGTTAATGTTGGGCTTGTGTAACCATGTTGATGAAACAATGTTGGGCTTGTGTAACCATGCTGATGAAACAATGTCGGGCTTGTGTGACAACCTGCCCGGGGCGGAGACTCCAAGCTTGTAACCATGATAAATGAAACAAATACATTGTGTAAAACCTGTATAAAAGGAAGAGCCAAAAGCATTGCCAGTAGAACACCTCCCTGAAGACATCCTGGTGTCAGCAGTTGACGTGGTCTCCTCTAAGAGTAATAAACCTTTTTCTTGCCTTCCAGCTTCCAGCGCCTGCCTCGTTATTTTAGATAGTGAATCCAAAGTGGATTAAAGGTGACCTTGCGCCGGGCAGCATTGGGGATCTCAGGAGACTCGCTGCTTTTCACAAATTGGCGACCCAACGGGGGGCCCATCAGAGACACGTGGGTCCAGTAGAGAGGTCCTAACGACGGAGTGAACGACTAAATGATTGGAGTGCACCTGCCTGAAAGAGACCCTCGTCTGGCTGCCAATCGACTGAACTTCACCGGTTCCGAACGGACCTCTCTCGAGTGACCTGCGGTCCTGACTGGGGCCTTACAGGAACGCCGCATTGATTGTTGGAGTAAGAGGACAACCAGGCGCTGGAAGGGGAATACGAAGAACTGTCCATACGGTCCGGGTAAGGTCGTGAGAAAACATGACTTAAATTGATTGATTGATAGAAATACTAGTATTCCTTTTTGAGTTATTTGAGACATTCCCTGCTTGCAAACAACGTAGAATAGGAATATTCTCTCTTTGCAGACAGCGAAGGACAGGTAGTGCAGACTTTTGTCTAACATTAATTGAGATATTCATTTTGACAACTAAATACTTCATGCCTGTTTTCTCTAGATTGTTTGATTGTTTTGGACCGGACCGTTTGTTAGAGGTCAGTCATCCGGCACCGCCGGAAGGCACCCCTAACAAGGACATGTACGTAAAATATGGATTAGCCACCGTAGCTTATAGCAAACTATGGCATAAGTACACTAGGAAGGACCGGGTAAATCAGTGGCCACTGACGGGATCTTTCGATCCCGCTAAAATAGAAACGTTAGAATTAGCTCTCCTCAAAAAGAAAGCTAGACCAGCCATGTTTGATAGTTTTGGTTTATGGCGAAAAGAGGCAGCTCAACGAAAGAAAAGAGACGAAGCTAGACAAGATAAAGAAACGCGAAAATCAGCTTACCAAGCCTGTAAAAAGTTAGAAGAAGAACTAAAAGAAAAGGAAATCGATAAAAAGGAAGAGGAATCAAAAATATCAGGTCAATGCCCTGTTAGAACGCCCTTAACTCTTTACCCCGAGTTACCAGCAAAACAGGGGGTAGATGATGATTTATTGTTAGGTCCCCCAATGATATACATGCCACACCCTTACGCCCCTACTCATCCCATAGTACAACGCCAGGACCACCAAAGTATAGCCGGAGATGGCACGATCGCCTCAGTCTCCACCGCCTCTGCTCCCACCGAGTCACGCACACCAAATGCCTCATCAAAGGATACAGTAGTAGAGGTAGGATCAAAAGAAAAAGGAGCGCCCAGGGTCCCGCGATTAAGTAAAAATGAGCGAGCAGGCATTGATAAAGTAGTTAAATCCCTCATAGATAGGAAGGAGACAGAAGAGCATGTAACTGACATATGCAACTCCTATGTTGAAAACCGCAAACGATACTTTATTGTACGTCTCTGTTACCACACCCTTACTGCATATGAAGAGAAGTACCAAGACGTAGGGCCCGAGCGATTAGTGGCTCTCTACAGGAAGGTAGACATCGGAGATGAAGGCGACAACGATGTTGCAGAACTATTTTCATCCACACTAGAAGTATTGCGTCACCTCATAGAACAAGGACAGATAGATAGGGACAGGACAACTAAGGTAGCAGGACCCCCAGTGGAAAAAACAGATAGCATGATGCCAATAAAAGAAGCTGCCCCTTACTGGGTACCTCCTAGAGGACAAGGGACTAATGACGATATAAACCATCAAGACGCTAGAGGAAGGGTGGTCTACAATTGGGTGTATCAGCCATGGGACAGACAGGACATCCTGACCTTCCGTAAATCTTTGCCGGATTTACGAAAGAACCCCACCGCCTTTTACACCGAGCTAGGTACCGCTCTGGGATCAACAATAATGACACTTGCCGACATAGACTTGTTCTTCGGGTTATGTTTGCCAGCAGATGTGTGGAAACAGGTTAGGAAAGTAGACCATACCGAACTGTTTGGTCATACCTGGGAACAACTCGACACACTAGATAAACAGCGGAACCCTGGTCAAAAACCAGTTAAAGCAATATTAGACCTCCCTGACAAAATAGTGCAGAAAGTGAAAATGCTGATCCCAGAGAAAAAGATAGACTGGTCCATAGTAACCGCATGCCGCCAGAAACCACAAGAGGACGTCTCAGAGTACTTCTCCAGATTTGAAACTGTGTTCTCTGATTACAGTGGACAAGACATGTCCACCGCAACCGGACACCACTTATTTGTGCAGAACTACGTCAAAGGATTACTGCCAGATGTATCCCAGAAACTACAAGCCAGCGAAAGTAGTTGGGCAGCATCTAAACCGACGGCCATTCTCCAAATGGCCCAGTACTACGAGCATCAGAGAAACGAAAATGACAGGGCTACAGAAAGGAAAAAGAAGGACTTGAAGGAAAGGGTAATGATAGCACAACTCCAGGGGGCGAATACAGGAAGGGAGCAATATAGGGGAGGAAACCAGCAGAATACCCCTAGAGTACAGCCACCTAGGAACAATCCATCTACATCATATGTAGGACGCCAAGACCTAGGACAGGATCAATGTGCATTTTGCAAAAAATATGGACACTGGAAATCCCAATGCCCGGCTTTGTTAGGAGCTGCTAGGGGCAGAGGGGCGAGGGAAATAGCAAGTGGACAGAGAGGAAGAGGACGTGGAAGAGGGTACGCGAGTGAAGCAAGCGAGGAAAGGCCAGGAAGAATGAACGCATTTGACCATCCCAGACAGAATCAGTACCAACAGACAGATTATGACAATACGTACGACTTTGCATAGGACAGCCAGGGGCAAGGAAGGGATCCAGTCGAGCTCTGCGTTGATCAGCAAGGCCCTTATGTTACCGCTGAGGTCCTGGGCACAAGGTCGCCATTTTTGGTAGACACAGGAGCAACACGTAGTGCACTATCCAAACGACTGATTCCAAGGGCACCCTTGTCAGGCTCACATGTGACCTCAATAGGATTTGAC
The DNA here is from genome assembly GCA_963921515.1 of Calotriton arnoldi. Taxonomy (NCBI): domain Eukaryota; kingdom Metazoa; phylum Chordata; class Amphibia; order Caudata; family Salamandridae; genus Calotriton; species Calotriton arnoldi. The sequence goes on from CAWUFW010018594.1 coordinate 54,261, forward strand.
GGTACGCCCTCCACCAACCCTTTGTCCCGACCCATCCCTTTTAATCTTGACAGCAATGGCGTCGAAACGACATTCCTCCTCTCATCTAACACCCCAGACGCCATTATGGGCCTCGACCTTTTGAAACACTTCCATGCGACTATCAGATGCTCACCAGACGGAGTGCGTGTCATCCTGTATGACAACCCCCAACGCCATAGAGAGAACCCTTTTCAGCACATGTTTTCCATCTCTGAGACTGACATATCCCTACTGGACACTTTGCCATCACACTTATGGGCTAGGGCTGATTCAGACGCAGGACGAATGATGATTGACCCAGTACACGTAACAATACGACAGGACGCAACCCTACCGAAGGTACCACAGTACAAAATATCGCCAGAGGGTGAGAAAGCACTAACAGAGATCATACACTCTTTGGTAGAGGCAGGGGTGGTAGAGGAAGTAGTGAGCAACATTTGTAACAGTCCCATACTACAGATTGTAAAGAGACAGGGAGAGGGAGATGGGAAAGCCTACCGCTTCATCATTGACCTGCGGGAGGTAAACAAAATCGTAGTACCACAATACCCAGTAGTTTCCGACATCACGACAATTTTGACTTTAATCCCCTCCACTGCCACCACCTTCACTGTGATCGACCTCAAGAACGCCTTCTTTTCCATACCTATACACGAGGACAGCCGCTATCTTTTTGGATTTACCCTAAATTCCCGTTCGTATAGATTTTGTAGAGCACCTCAGGGGTACACTGAGAGCCCAAGTATCTATAGCCAGGCGCTTAAAAGACAGTTGGACGCCATACAATTGCCAGATGGAGTGGCACTAATACAATATGTAGACGACATCCTTCTAGCAGCAGACACCATACCAATAGCCGTCACAGCCACCATCAAACTACTCCATTTCCTTGCTGAGAATGGTCACAAGGTCTCCCGAAAGAAACTGCAGTTCTGTAAATCACAAGTGACCTATTTGGGTCACCTTTTATCAAAAGAAGGGAGAAAACTCACGCCTGACAGGATCCAGACAATTCTAGGCACCCCTGTCCCCAAAAATCAGAAGCAAGTCCGCTCTTTGATAGGCCTCACCTCGTTTTGCAGACAGTGGTTACCGAACTTTAGCCTCATTGTCAAACCCCTTCTCTCGCTCCTAGCTAAGGACATCCCCTCACCTCTCCCCTGGACCCCCGAATGCCAGACAGCCTTTAAAGAACTACGCAATACCCTTTGCTCAGCACCAGTCCTAGGAACCCCAGATTACTCCAAACCATTCTTCCTCTACACACACGAAAGGGAGGGATGTGCATTGTCTGTCCTAACACAATCAATTGGTCACAAACAACGCCCTTGTGCATATTTTTCTGCCACCCTCGATCCAGTAGCCAGAGCACTGCCAGCGTGCCTGCGCGCTGTGGCAGCTGCAGCAGTATCAATACGCCAGAGCGAAGGAATAGTGCTCTCCAATCCAGTCACTGTTTTAGTACCCCATGCAGTCGACACACTACTGAACCAGACCAAAACCCAACACTTGACTAGCGCCCGACTGACAGGATATGAGTTGACCCTGCTAGCACCGCACATTACCCTAAAGCGATGCACCACCCTCAATCCAGCCACGCTGTTACCCCTACCCGAGAACGATCCTAACGTGGCTCCACTACACGACTGTGTGACACTAACCGATGAACAAACAAAAAGTAGAGTAGACCTCAGAGACACCGCCTTTCTAGAGCCAGATGGAGAACTATGGGTGGATGGTTCGTGCATCAAACTCCCCGACGGCACCACCTCAGCTGCATACGCTGTCACCACAGCGCGAACCATTCTAGAAACAGCCCGTATTGCCCAACGTTCCGTCCAGGCAGCAGAACTCATTGCCCTCACACGAGCATGTATTTTAGCAGCTGGCACGACAGTTAACATATACACCGACAGCCAATACGCCTTCGGGGTGGTTCACCATTTCGGGATTCTATGGAAAGAAAGAGGGTTCCTGACTTCACACGGTACACCCATCCTGCATGGAGATTTAGTCTCCGCCTTGACGGAAGCAGTCCTCCTCCCCAAAAAGCTAGCAGTGATAAAATGCCAAGCACATAGGAAAGTGACAGATCTCATTGGACAGGGAAATGCGCTAGCAGACGTTACTGCCCGAGCCACGGCAGAAGACAGAACTATGACACGAATGTATGTGACCAGGTCACAAGCTGAACAATGGACTGATGCTAGGACCACTGTAAGGGACATACAGACTACAGGCACACAAGACGAATTGACCGAGTGGGAAAAGGTGGGACTAAAAGACGAGGAAGATTGCTGGAGAACTAAAGACGGAAATAAATGGCTGTTACCCAATGCCTACCTCATCCCCATATTGACCATGGCACATTTACCAGCACACATAGGCTCCACCCCCATGATTGAACTAATCACAAGAGTATGGCATAATGTCAAGATAACAGAATCTGCAAAGCGCCTAGTACAACAATGTATAGTATGCCTACAACACAACCCAGGGAAAGGGACAGTAGTACCACGGGGAGGGTTTGGAGTCCCTGATCACCCCTTTGAAGTCCTTCAAATGGATTACATCCAACTAGAGAGATGCCATGGTCTAAAATATGTCCTGGTGGTTGTGTGCGCTTTTAGCAAATGGGTGGAGGCATATCCCACCCGCGACAATACTGCCATAGCCACTGCAAAAGTATTGTTGAAAGAATTCTTCCCCCGGTACGGCCTTTGCAGAATTTTATGGAGCGACAACGGCCCACACTTCGTAGCCGAAGTGACACAGAACATACTGAAAGGGTTGGGGGTAAAACAAAAATTCCATGCCGTCTTCCACCCCCAATCAGCGGGCCTGGTAGAGAGACACAATGCAACATTGAAACTAAAGCTAGCCAAAATAGTTGCCACAACCGGGTTGAAATGGCCCGACGCCCTTCCATTGGCATTGCTATCAATGCGCTCCACCCCGACCAAACACAGACTGACCCCGTATGAAGTGGTCTTCGGCAGGCCTATGAACATTTGGGCGGCACCAAGACCCACCTCCATTAACGATGTCCCGAACATATTAATGTCAGACTATCTGCATAAATTGACAAACGAGCTAACAATTATCCACCAACAGGTGCAGCAAGCCTTGCCTGACGTATCCAGGGGCCCAGGACATGTGATAAAGCCTGGGGACTTCATCCTAGTTCGCAACTTCCAAAGAACGAAGAATCTGGAGCCCAGGTGGACGGGCCCCTGGCAAGTCTTGATCACCACTCGAACTGCCCTCCGAGTGGAAGGAAAAAGAAATTGGCTGCACGCCCACCACTGCAAGAAAGTCCCTCCAACGCTGGCAACCTGTGAAGAGGTGGAGGTGCAAGAGGAAGTACTCACAAAAGACCGACCAGCTCTGAGTTGCTACCCACAAGAAGACACCCTCCAACTGTCTGAATTTCCCGACCCCACGGTGCCATCCAAGGAAGGGTACAACCTAAGATCGACAAAAAGGGGAGCTCCAACAACCAGGCCACTAACTGAGTCAGAGTCTCAGATCGGTAGCACAGCCAAACAACGCTACCAGGAAAAACACCAGACAAAAGTCTGTGGTCCTAACAGTTGGTGAGCTCCTCGAAGATGATGGAAGAAACGGAACACCTGCAAAGCCACCGCAAAGACACCAAGACTTTTGAACTGCACAGTACAAAGACAATTGCACTTGTAGCTGCATTTCTCACCTGCCTCCTACTAATGGTCACACTCTGGATCATTGAAGAGAATGCACCTGCATACAGAACATTGTCACCAACCATGCAACCAATCACAAAGAAAGAACACTACCTGGTATCACTACCGCCACATCTCCGAGAACGACGCAAAGAATTCTGTAATAATTCTTTCGTACAGATGCTGCACCAGCACAATCTTGCCACCAATGCCACTAACTGTTGGGTCTGTGGGCTGCTACCACATGCCACTGAACATTCCATCCCTTTCATCCCTTCACCCTTTTCTGTTCATGGATCTTGCCTTGCCTGGATGATGCTCCTACAAGAAAGTTACAAAGACAATGCCACTTCCGATGGGACAATCGCTCAGTTCTACAACGAGTTCTGGCTAAACCAAACAGGAAGAACAGCAGCTCCCTTTGCCCTCACACCTCCAATACGACATTCCCAATGAATGTCCCCTCCAAAGAACGAGTGGAAATACAAGTGTTCAATAATCCTGTCAGAGCCACATTTTCCTACCTGAAGAAAAGAACTGCTGCAACACTGACTGTGGCCCTATCTGTGGTGAACGTCTCTGGCCTTGTATGCATTGAAGGCCGTGGGACTAAGAATGTGGGTCACAGCACTTGTAACATTGTAAGGACTTTGAACACTGCCAACCCTCCAGCATTTGTTGCATCACCCAATATGTACTTTGTCTGTGGAACTAAAGCCTACACCTGGCTCCCAAGAAACTGGGGGGGCACGTGCTACATCGCTTTTGTTTTGCAACCGACCTACACAGCCCCTGCAGAGCATCATCGAGAAAAGCGTTCTAAAGACACTGATCAAGCAGACTCTGCCGCATCACAGTTCGTTGACGCAGCAAAAGGGCTCGTCCCGCTATGGGGTCCGATGACAAACAGCCGAGCCATCAGACATCTGTCTCAAGCGGTAGAAACCGCCCTGAACGTCACAGCTGGCATCCTCACCAACAACACTGCCGAGCTTCAAGCGGTCCGTCTGGTGGCCCTACAAAACTGCATGGTCCTGGACGTGGTACTAGCGGATCGTGGAGGAGCATGTCGCATCATTGGTGCCAGTTGCTGCATATACATCCCTGATAATTCACCCTCTGTCTATGAAGCAATCGAACATCTCCACAGACTGTCTTCAGAAATTCATCAAGGATCAGAGACTTGGACAATTGGAAGTTGGCTTTGGGGCATCTTGAAGGACTGGGGTTGGAAAATATCAATGTTTCTCTTGGTCCCAGTATTGGCAATATGTGGTTGCTGTTTGGGTGTACACTGTATACCACCTTTGTGTTCTCTTTGCATAAGTGCCTTGCGCCCTAAGAATATGGACACTCAGTTAACAAAAATGAGAGTAATGTATGAACAAGAAATACAGGACATTATGGAGATCGAAATAGACTGACGAGATGGCTAGTTATGTTCAAAGGGGCGACTGTTAAGAACAAAACGACAATCATGAACATTCTGCGCCATCTTGTCTGATGAAAGTTCCTACGTGCACATAAACTACAGTCATTCTGATTGACCACAGCCATTTTGTACTCTGTTGGTCACCTTCATTTCACCCTGTCCTCTAGCAGTCTTCTGACTCTCTGACCAAACCTGATATGTGTGCTGGGGGCTATAAACTATTTCCACGACAAACATCAACATCACCTGCTGCCTCAAACTCGTCTTTCCTCTCATCCCTGCACAAACAGGTTACAAATACCAAACAGACTCTTGCAAGCATGGTTTATTGCACTGCACACAGCAAGACTTGTTTTCGCCAACAATGGGACCTGTTTTTATCAACAGAACGGACTCTTAGATCTGGCCGGTCTCACTTGTGTTTAGACCCTGAAGCAAGGTCCAGCTGCAATTAAATTGTCTGTTTTTGACCTGGGCGGGAGGAGAGTTAATGTTGGGCTTGTGTAACCATGTTGATGAAACAATGTTGGGCTTGTGTAACCATGCTGATGAAACAATGTCGGGCTTGTGTGACAACCTGCCCGGGGCGGAGACTCCAAGCTTGTAACCATGATAAATGAAACAAATACATTGTGTAAAACCTGTATAAAAGGAAGAGCCAAAAGCATTGCCAGTAGAACACCTCCCTGAAGACATCCTGGTGTCAGCAGTTGATGTGGTCTCCTCTAAGAGTAATAAACCTTTTTCTTGCCTTCCAGCTTCCAGCGCCTGCCTCGTTATTCTAGATAGTGAATCCAAAGTGGATTAAAGGTGACCTTGCGCCGGGCAGCATTGGGGATCTCAGGAGACTCGCTGCTTTTCACAAGCGCAGCCCAGGGAAATTACTATCCACCGTCAGTCTTCTCCACTCAAGTCGCACCTAATCTTTTTTCCACTCCGAATGAAATCTTTAGCCACTCATCCGCTCTGCTCCTAACACTCAAGCTTGCCCTGCCGCCATCATGTGGTCAACCGCAGCTGCATCACCGGACCAGCTGATACATATGTGTCCACTCCTTGGGGACCAGTTTTGCCCCGTAGCAAGGTAGCTAATAATGCACTCTTCATCCCAGCTCTGCTGCTCTAAAATGGGCAATCCAGTTTCAGAATAGCAGTTGCTGGTGGAGTTAGGTGGGGAGCGACGCAGCTCCTGACCTATTCCATCGGCGCTAAGAAGAACATGTATCCTGTCAAAATAGTATGCTCACAACACTTAATTTTAGAAGGAGGTTTACATTTACAAATGTTTCAAAGAGCTAGTGTTAACTAGAACACGTTCATCCAATATTGAAGATAAAGGAATATGCAGAAAAATAATTATTTGAACAAAAAAAGATTTAATGAACAGAAAAATTATAATAATAAACAGAAAAAGATCCCTATACCAGAGAACAGCATGAGTGTTATAAGACATGTGGCAAAGGTGCATATAAAATATAAGAACACAAAAATAAATAAAAGGATAGATAACTAGGTTATAGTAGCATACCAAACAGATGCTAGTCAAAGTAGTCATCCTTAAAAGCTTCATAAAGATAGTCATCTGGAGCATTTTTTTTATCTCTGATTGACTTGATCTCTAATGAGACAAAGGAAAGAAAGTCTGATAAAAGGTCCACTTGAAACAGGACAATCAAATACTTTTACTTTAGGAGTCTTGATAAAAGGTGTTATATATGAAGCTCATCTCATGGTTACAATGGGTAGGCATAAGACCACAGTACCCAAATTTGTGATAATAATATTGCACCTAAGGTTGAAAAGTCTTGAATGTAGAAAGACAAACAGTCTACACCAGGATTAACAAAAACTCATGATATGGTTTCCTAAAATAAGCCAGAATATAAAGGATACAAATGTGTTCAAATAATACCAAGATAAACTCCGATAATAAAAACCCCAAATTGTACTTAGCCTACTTACTTTGTGTAAAAGTTAAGGACGGAAGTGTGTTGGCAACCTTCTATGGAATCTTCTATGGGTAGCTCAGATAGCCATTGTTTCTTTTGCAAATTTTGTTGAGAACTGAAAATAGAAAGACTAATAAAGTTCCTGTACTTTTGTATAGTGGAATGTGTGGGTTATTTATTGATCATGATTAAATTACTAAAAAGAACACTCACAAGAGAGCTAAGAAGGTATTGGAAGTAGTCCAGAGTGTTGGTGGTATGACTTTGGCTTCAGGACCAGTTAAGGAGACTCCACTTCCACTACAGGACTTTTTTGGTGATTATAGATAAAGGTTATATTTTCATTCAATAGCCTCTCCTAGCTTTACTGTGATTTTTGGAATTTCTTTGCAGGATAGGCTCAAACCTTTTGTCAATTTAACCAGAATAATATCATTATAATTACAGTTTTGTCAAGATCCTTGCTATGTGTCACGAATTTACAGGTCTCCTATCGAACAACTGAAAGAATCTACAGCTACTTCAAATCTGATAGTGGCTAATCTCTTTTCAGTGCCACTGCAGCATCATGCATATGCTACAGTTATTACAAAATCTGAGATTTTTTTCTCTTCCCCTGCATCTAGAGTATCATTGCACTATTCCAACTGAATCAGACACTGTTATATCCTTTTGGCACTTTTTTTTAATTTTTCTGGGAACGAGAAGGAGATAAGATTCATAAGGACTACTAACAAAATAATTGTTAGAATGAGGTGATTGTATGTTAGTCGTCAACAGTTTGAGCACTGTTATGCTTCGTTTTGAAGAAAGAAAGGACAATATCTTTGACCCTATATCAACTGTAAAATATTAAATTGTGACAATGATGGGCAGCAATTACCTCTTATTAAAGACATTTAAGAATCTGTGCAAGGGGTCCAAACTTTTACCAAACCCGATTGCCGGAATGCTGATCATCTCTGCATATAAAGGAAGTCGATGAATGGAAAATGCCTTTTCACACCACATTTGTATATATGTAGTATCAAGTAATGCCATTTTGTATACGCAACATTCCTGCCATTTTCAACTCTTCATGGATTATTATTTTCTGATGTCTTGAATAACTTTGTGCTGTTATACATGGATTGCATTTTCTTTTTTTTCCAAAACCCTTAGAGCCATCTTTATTACAGGGTTGCAGCACTTTTGCACCACGCAACAGGTGCAAAAGTAATGCAACCCTTAGGATGCGATTTATCAAGCCACGCAAGGCCATCTTGCATGAACCTGAGTGGCTTAATGAATCCAGAATATTGCAACACAAGTGAATCGCTGCATTGCATTACTCTGCCTCAGTGAGGCGTACCATGGGAGGTGCATGGGTGTTCCCATGCAAAACCCATGGATTTTGCGCATTTCCAGATGTACCATAAGTGGTAGACCTGGGAATGTGCCAAAACTGCTACTCCTCCCCAGGTGAGGCAAAACAAGGAGAAAAATGTTTATTTCTCCTTGTTTGTTCCTATTTCTATATGTGCTGCATTCTGCAGCAGCCATAGAAAGAGGGAAATGCCTCAGGGGATTGTTTTTGTGCAGGAAGGTGCAAGAGTGCCTGTGTTGCTTCTAAGCACCACATTGTGCGACAGCACTGGGAAAAGGCAGGAATGCGATGTATTATGTTAAATACGGCACATTCCTGCCATTTTCCTGTCATGCAGCGCACCTGCGTGCATGGCATATTGGTAAATATGCCCCTAAGTGAGCATCTAAACTGAGTTGTAAACCTGGTTAATGTTAATCTGAGAAGGAAGAGTTTGTCCGGTTTCAGCCACTCTTGAATGATCCTCTCCTACCAATGTGAAGAAGCCTTATATTTTCCTCAGATTTGAACATTTTTAGCATTTGTTTATTCAGAATTGTGCACATTTCCCTGGTGATATTACTTCCATCCTAAAGAAGGAAAATAGGAAAGGATTTTTTCATTAGGTCTCTTTAGCTCAAAATGCATACAATATACTTAAGAGAAACATTACTCAGGTTCGTATTCTATGCCATTCTGATACAACAAAGAAATGTATAGTGTAGACTAAAGCTTCTGATAAGACAGTGGACTGTTACAAATACAAAAAGATAACAGAACAGAGCATCCAGTAGTCTATCTGTCTTATATCTTGTCTGAAAGGCATCTCTTGAGTGGAGGCGTGCCACGGACCCTTTAGATATCTGGACTGATCATGGGACTGTACAATGTACACAGAACAGACCTTCCAATGTAAGACTAGTCACCAAACTGATGAGTGTTTTTCGTTTCAAAATTATGCTTTATTATAATGAATATTCCTGGTTCAAAGAAACTGCTGGCAAACGTTCTGCCTCGTTGTAATCCTGAATCTTAACTAACATATGATCATCACTTATACCTACACATTATGTGATTAGTATTGTTCAGTCTTTCTTGGAAAAAAGTTAAAGAGGTTCAAGAACAATATGATCCTAAGGAGTTTGAAGATTTTCATCTCAAGACTTCCCTGACATACAATATTGTTTTATGTTTTTGGTAGCATTCAGTTCATTTTGATATCCAACCAGATGTTAAGTCTTGTCCCAACTCTGCCTCCAATTAAGGCCCAGATTTACTAATATTTTATGCAAACTGCTATTCTAAGATATGGCACATTTTCTCTCCCCCAGCGCTGCTGCACTTTTTGCTCCATAGTGCAAGAGTGTGTGCGTTTTCTAAAGCATTGGGGCCTCATTTACGAGGTTTTGGTGCAGGGCAGCGACGCAAGAAATCTTGCTGAGCTAGCATGCATCAAAAGAAAAGGGCAGGAATGCACTGTATCTATGAGATATGGCACATTCCTGTCCTTTTCCTATGTGCTGGCGCAGAATGGGCTGCCAAGTGCCAACGCAGGCACCCTTGGGCCATGGTGCATGGGTGTCTGTGTTAAAGGGTGATTTTTTTTGTGTAGAAAGGGACACCTTCCTGCATAAAAACAATCACGAGAGGTGTTTTCTTCTTTCTATGTGTGCTGCAGAATGTAGCACACACAGAAAAAGGAAAAATGAGAATAAAGATATTTCTCCTCGCTGAGCCTCCCTTACGCCTCCCCTGTGTAGGCGTAGGAATCTGACGCATTCCCCAGTTTACGAAACCTTGTAAATCTGGGAATGCGTCAGATTCCATGGATGTTGCGTGGGAACACCCACAGCAACATCCATGGAGTGCCCCTTTCGCACAGAGTAATTGCTGAAAGGGAGTCATGTTTACAAAACCATGAAAAGCCACACAGGGGGGCATTATGTGGCCTTTTAAATATGGGCAGGCCCACTGTGCCGCTGGTGCATCCTAAAAAGTGATGCACCGGTGGCGCAATGGGCTTGTTAATAAGCCCCAGGTTTTTTACTGTAAAGTGATCCCTCCAGTTCAAAAACTACCTTTTACGACTTTTCCCACTTTGCATGTGTGCTGTAGGATGCAGCACCCCAGGAAAATTTGGAAAAATAAGAATCAAAGATTTTTGTTTTGCTCATTATGCCTCGAGGAGGCGTAAGGTTTTAGTGCAAATGCCTGTCTACAATTGTTAGTAAATAGGGATTTATATCAAAACTAATGGGTGCTTACATGAGAAAGCCCATTTACTATCCATGGAATGTTCCCTTGACACAAAGTAATGCAAACATGCGTTATGCAAATCCTGATTTGTGTTGAATAGCAAATCCCACCCAAACACTATGAGTTTGGTGTGCGTCACTTTGTGATGGAAATGTGGTGCAAAGTGTTAGCAAATCTGGGGCTAAGTATTTACTTTCCTCACCTTTTGAATAGCTGCAACTTTTCCCTGCATCTCTAGAACCATGGAACAGGATACCTACTAATTTCATAATTGATTATCCATATTCTGAAGGATGTTGAGTCATTATGGCAATGGTTGGTATATTTTCAAAGATGGCTCATTTTTCTCCCCTATCCAAAAAGTCCTCAGTTTAAAAGATGATGAAATTATTTTTGACAAATTTCTTTTCCCATAATGGTTTGCCACGTATTATATTTTCTGATGGAGGAAATCAATATCATGATTTTGGAAGACCTCTGTAGGGTGCTAGGCATTAAATAGGCCCTTTGTTTGAGTCACCCCTCTGAGACCAATAAACAAACAGAGCTAACCAAGTAGAGCCTTGAGAAGTATCTGTGTTGGTATTGTAATGCTTCCCATAATGACTGGGCCTTTTATTTACTGTTAGCTAAATGTTCTTATAGTATTACAACTCATAGTGCCAGTATAGTTTACCCTTTTTCTGCTTACAATGTTTTCATCCTAGGATTTTTATTCTTCACCTTGTGTTGATCCTCTAACTTCAACTGCTATGGATCTTATGAAGATACTACAGGAACACTGAAATTTTGAGCCTGATTTAGAGCTCAGTTGACAGGGTACTCCATCACAAATGTAATGTAGAGCCCTGTCTGTCAAACCCTTGGAACACCCGTTCAATTAAGAGCCGGGCAGACAGTAATATTCCAATTGCGGTGTCCGTACTAGCTCCTTATATAAGACAACATATTTCTTCCTGCTCTCTTTTTGCTCATACATTATCAGCGAAATGTTGATCTTTTTCTGATCACTCATTAAATCACTTCTGTGTTATATTCATCCTGTTTTTCATACTTCACAGTTGAAGCAATTTATATTTGATTCATATCATTGTTTACCTTCTGAAAAACCTCATACTATGGGACAAAATCAACCTAAATAAGAGGTTCAGGAAATCTTTAATTATCAAATCTTCTGAGGTTGCCTTCAATTTCTGATACACCTGAAAGAACGTTTATCCAGTGAACATTTGTAGGAAGACGCTTCTGCAATTCACGCCCCTTTGTTGGTTCATTGTTTCTTTCAGAGTCATCCTGATAAATTTGGAGTTTTGGTGGTGGGGTGTTCCGTTACATCTGCAGACAGAACTGACTACAGAGTGGCCTTGGGTCCACAGAGGAGTTTGAGGGATCATATGGTTCCAGAGAAATGTATAAGAAAGTCGCACATGTGGAATGCAAAATGGATTCCCAGTCACTTTCACCAAGGAGTGGAAGATGTAGTGTCATGCAATCCATGTAAATTTCTCTCAGGCTGTGGTACATGGATTACAGCAGTCTCTTTTCTCTTGACATGATTCAGGAGGCTGACTCCTATGTTCGTCCCAGCAAGCGCATGCCTCTCCTTCTGGAAGCCACCTTTGACACTCTCTGTTCATTCTTTAGCCTCTAAGGATGATAAACACAACATAAGCTGTATTCTTACTTCTAATCCAGGTTCCAACCCTTTCTCTGATTTTCCAAAAAGTGGGGGCAAGGAACAAAAGTAGGTGTGTGCACTATTTTGGACCCAGGAATGGCACACTATAAGTGGGGCAGTGCAGAGGAGTGGGAATCTCTGGCACGTAACAGAACAAGGGCAACCCAAATATAGTGCCCAGATGGGGAAAATGGACAAGACACAGCCCAGAATTACATTTGAATCGAAAAAGACCACGCAAGCTGTGGGGAATGCCACAATAGAGTCAGATATGGAGGGACACAGCAAACCTGCCAATGTGCTGGAGGCCACATTGGCCATGATGCAACAAAGTATACAGTCTATAGACAGCAAAATTGATCGCTTGAACCTGCGGATGGATAATCTGTCGGCTAAAATGGACCAACAGGCAGCTAGACTAATGGAATTGGAGCAAAGAGTGTCCACGACTGAAGACACTGCACAGTCCCTCAATTAGAAATGCCTCAATATGGAAAAGGTGCTTGCCCTTATTCAAGCTAAAAATGAAGACTTGGAAGCATGGTCAAGAAGGAACAACATACGCATTATGGGAGTCCCGGAATCGACGAACACAGGGAGGCTGGAGAACTACGTTGAAAATATGCTGAGAGGAATCTTTGGCACAGAATCCCTGTCTCAAATGCTTGTGGTATCTATCACTTGTGCCGAGACTGCTTCCAGGAGCGACTGGACTACTGGCTGGTGACTGGTGGGACCAGTAATTGGGTGACGGATGTTCAGCACCTCACCAAGGCACTGTTGGACCACAAACCAGTGACACTGACTGTAGATGTTCCAACGCGCACTCCTCCGCCGTATGTCTGGACGTTCAATGCAGCAGCATTAGTAGACCACACATGTAAAGAAACCATACAAGAGGCCATAATAGAATATTTTAGAGCAAACAAGGGCTCTGTAGATAGCTGGAGTACAACCATGAGAGGTATATGCATCAGCACCTATGCGGGTATTTTAAAGGATCTGCGTACATAGTTACAGAAATTAGAATTGCCACTCAAAGAACTAGAAGCAGAAAAAGGATGTATTAGCATTCATCAGAAACCATCTCATGCAATATAATGAGGTTGCCGAGAGCGAATTGAAATACCTGACACGTCGCCACTTGGCAATGGCATATGGAGAGGGAGGTAGGCCCGTCTGCACGCTAGCCAAAAAACTATGCACGGAGACTAGAATACAAGCAGTTATAAACATAACGAACGACAATGGGGACAACTACTATGATATACAGGAAATACTCAAAACATTCGCGGAGGTTTATGGAAACCTCCAAGCATCCCTTGAGACGGCGGAGACGCCAGAGATTGAGGACTATCTAGAGGATATTGCGATTGCATGGCTCTCGGAGGAGCACAGAGAGTACCTGGCACAGCTGTTCACTCTTCAGGAGGTGCAGGATTCTATAAAGGCTTTACCAAATGGGAAAGTACCGGGCCGGATGGATTCACTAGTGAATTCTATAAAGAATATGGGGAACTGTTGAGCCCGTTCATCTTTGAGTCGTATGAAGACGCATACGCACGGAGGGCCACACCGCCCCCCTCTCCGTGAGGCCATTATAGTAACGCTTTTGAAGTCGGACAATGATCCTGCTAAATGCATATCCTATCGTCCACCTTCGCTCATTAACATGGATGTTAAAATACCTGCAAAAAGTTTGCCAGACTGGAACCTCTGCTCCAACCTCTTAAATTGCCAGATCAATTAGGCTTTATTACAGCACGCTCCACATCACACAACTTATGAACAATATTTGCACTTCAGCATCAGCTAAATCCAGAGCTGGGGGCAGCTGCATTGTTGCTTGATGCCGCCATAGCCTTCAACTCGATAGAATGGAACTACCTATTTACAATCCTAAAAAGGATGGGAATGCCAGTGGTGCTAATAAACTGGGTAAAACTTCTATATAAACAACCAGTGGCAAAGATCCGGGTGAACAGGCACATATCGGAACAGATACAGATACACGAGGCAAAAGACAGGGGTGCCCCCTCTCCCCAATGCTGTTCGCAAAAGCCCTTGAACACCTTGAATGTAAGATTAGGCAAAAGCATGCAGAGGCGGCCTTGAAGTTTCAACAGCGCTCAGTGGGCATCTCACTGTATGCAGATGGCATGGTGCTGTATGTCCGTCACCCCAAGATCAATCTACCGCCCATTCTTAGAGAGTACATTAAGTTTTGGAGGCATTCTGGTCCTAGCATAAATTGGGGTAAATCCACGATCCATCCCTTGACAGATGTCACTGCTCAGTGCCCCTTGGAATACCCCCTAAAATGGAATGAAGAGGTGGTTAAGTACCTGGGATATGGGCGCATAGAGACCCTGACGTAGTGATAAGAGAAAAGTATGGACAGGCACTAGGAAAATTGGAAAATCAAATAGACAGTTGGAATAAAATGCCGCTGTCACTGGCTGACAGGATAGCTTTCGTGAAGATGGTTATTCTATCCAAGTTGTTATATCTTTTTGACAATTTCCTAATTGTAATGCCGTCCCACTTTTTCAAAACACTGTGTACCCACATGAGCAATCTAGCATGGGCTACGAAGCAACCCAGAATTGTGGAACCTGATCTACAGCTGTATTATCTGTGTGCACAAGCTCAATATGCACATTTCTGGTTTCACACTGTGCTACACACCGCATCTGGCAGTGGAAATGGAGGGTGCATACCCGGACCCCTGATCAACATACTGCCGCACAGCCGCACAGACATAATGCGTGTAGATATTAACACGCTTCAAAGCACTGTAGCGGCATGGTACGCCATGGGAGCAAGGGTGTATAAACTACTGCTATATGCACTAGCACTACCATTGGCAAACCACCCAGAAATGTCAGCATCCCAAGGATGGGGGGGCTTGCATTGCTTAAACAGGTGGGCGTAGTGACAATGGGTGACTTATTCCCAGGGGGTAAATTTCTGGATGCAAATGACTTGAACTATATTAGAAATGAGACTCCACTGTTTATATTCTTATACTGCAGACTTCGGGCAGCAGTTCGGAAACGATATCCCTCCTTTCCAGCTGAACCACCAGTGTTGACCGCTCTAAAGATGCTGATCACTGACCCAACCACTAAACATATGATCATGAGACTGTATAAAGCAATGCATACGAAGGGAGAGCGGGGCGAATGGGCGTTGGAACCAATCTCTAGAAGTGCCCTTGGCTAGCGAAGAATGGGAATTTTGCTGTGAGCTAACAGAGAGGCTAACCCCTAATGGGAACCTAAGAATTGTACATAATAAAAATCTACACCTGGTCTACTACACACCTACACATTTGTACAGGTATGGGCTACGGGATGACACGAGATGTCGCAGGTGTGGGCGGAGCCACAGACAGATTTCCTGCATTCAGCATGGTGTTGTGAACCAGTGAAAAAATACTGGGACATTGTGGTGAATATGTTGCGCTCTATGATTTATGGCTTTGTGGAATGTTCAGTGCGTGTGTGTTTGTTGAGTCTGTTAATGATGCTGCAACCACAACAGCGTAAACTTGTGGCAGTGGCCTTGCTATTAGCTAAACGAAGAGTGGCAATACACTGGGATAGCAAGGTAAACCCACATGCCAGAAGTGGATAATGGATATGGTGTATTGTAAAGACACTCTGCAAACATATGAGGAGGAGCTGCTTATTGCATCAAGTCCTAAAGTTTTCTGGGGCCAGCTGATGGCAAACCTTCTGGAACATCCAGAGACTTTGGACAATAGCTGAGGAGACTGTGCTTGAAAAGCAGCAAAAAGGGTTTCATGCACTTGTTGGGGGACTTGCATTTGTGATATGATATGTACACTGTCTGTCAGTACGTAAATAATGTGGTATGACCTTTGTTTTGTTATAGAGAATAATTACTAAAATGTCAATTAAAAAAATAATTAAATAAATACAAAAATGCTTGTGACTGCTTGTACACCAAGCCAAAAATGGCATGTCACCGTAATAGCTTAATATGACAGTCAACATGCTTCACTGCTAGACAATTTACGCAGTTTCATCACGACTTAAACCATGCTGTACTGTATACGGATTCACTATCCGTTTTTAAGTATCAAAGGCTTCAAACATGTGCAGTTTTGCTTTTCCAGTCAAGGCCTCCTTTGTTAAATGGGGTAGGCGAGCAGACACCTTCATGGAAACAGTTTAAAAATGTAATCACCCGAGGTCGGAAAAAATTTGCACCCTGTCAACATCCTGTGCTTTCACACAATTTGGAGGTAGAAGGTAGAACCTTTTACGAGCGCTTACCAGACCCTCTGGTGGGAGAAAAAAGTGAAGATCTCAGGAATGCGTTAAAAGTAACTTTCTTGAAATTGGAGAGCCATTTTAGCTAAAGCAATACCATTTTTTAGGTCGAGCATTCGAGACCTCTTGTATATACTTTAGTATATACTTATATGTGTATGTACTTTGTGGGCTCTGGAGATCATCCCTAGGACATGTCTGCTTCCGCTTAGGGACTTTTTTTTCTGTTCAACTGCCTCTATTTAACTGTCTTGATAGAAAACGATCAGTAGAGGTCAGTAAAATACGAGAAATGCTTTCTGCTTGTTCAACTGCCTCTATTTAACTGTCTTGATAGAAAACGACCAGTAGAGGTCAGTAAAATACCAGTATTGCTTTCTGCTGAGGGACTTTCTTTTTTTAATTTTTCTGGCAACTGCCTCTATTTAACTTTCTTGATAGAAAACGACCAGCACAGGTAAAATACCAGAATCACTTTAGCATGCTCTAGATTCCAGTCCATAGAAATTGTCTTCCACAAGCAACAGTAGACAATAATATTTTTTTCAAATCTTGTATTTTCAGTGATATGACCACCGAAGCCCTGATTTTATATTAAAACAGAGCTTTGGACTATACCATTTCCCCCTGAAAGGCAATATTTCTCTCCATGTGTTCCCATACCTGGCGTGTCATGCAGTTTGGTGCTTACTTTCCCTCCATGTTAAAGAACAGAAGATGTTTCAGCACTTAGGCTAATGAGCTGCATAGGCAAAGGCGAGACTGATTGCATTGCAAATGCTTGTTTAGATAGTCACAGATATTTTGGACACATTCAAGGGAAGCATGCAACAATGTTAAACTATGTCGTTTTTCGTGTGCAGCTGAACATGCGTGAGATTGGATAGCTGTGTGATTCCTTAACACAGGATCGCTGGTTAGGTGAACACACAATCCCTGCATTCATGAGAAACTCCTTGCACACAATCCTGACTATTAGGAAGCAATCGCTAGTGTGGAAAATGTAGAAGACACAATTGATTGTGTGAAGGAAATTGTGTCATGTAGCACAGCAAGAATGTAAAGTGAAAGCGGTGTCATAATTGGATGAAAGTGTGATGCAGAGGGATTACACTAGAAAAATGTATAAGCATGTGAGCTATGAAATGAATATGCTACAGTGTTTGTATCAGTGAATATCTGACTAACTATTCAAGTTGTTTTACAGAAAATACCATGTGAAGGCAGTGTTGAATGTCCTGACACTTTGGGTCATTGAGGCCAATAACTTCACCATCCTGGCAGACTACCGCCCACCATACTTAGAAATCTCTGTTGATCTGGTGGAGATCTCTGTGCCTTCTAAGGATGGCCACCACGCGACTCCCATTAAGGCACTAAAAGCTTCCTGAACAGTTGCCATGTTTTATGCGACCTCTCAGCAAACGTTTTAGTTTTACGAAAACAAACCTCCAAAGCAAAATACTAATGAACCTGACATCCTAGGAGTTTTCTCCCACGATTTGGGAGCAATTCTTCCCTATTCAGGACAGTCAGGTTTTCCCTGCCGGTCCCAAACAGAAAAAAGTGCATCAGACCATCCACTCTTAATAGGGGGGGATGGTCAGATGTACTTACACCAATGGCCCCAAGTCCATTGGACCATCAGTGTAAGTGTTCCACTAGCAAAGCCGGCTGTGACACAGCCGGGAAAAACATGACGGTCAGCTGAACTCTAAATAGATTGGGCGGATCATCACTTTGGCAGACACAGTAATCTGCCACACTAGTGACAGAGTACCCGGGCCTGACAAATATTATGGGCTTATTTACAAGCCCCTTGCGCTGCCAGTGCATCACTTTTTTTGATCCACCGGTGGCGCAGCATGCTGCCCCATATTTACAAGGCCAGGCTAAGCCACCCTGCATGGGTTTTCATCGCCTTGTAAATATGACCCCTTTTCATACATCACCCTGCGTGAAAGGGACATGCCATGGGTGTTGCTGTGGGTGTTCCCACGCAACACCCATGGATTGTGCCACATTCCCAGATTTACAACATTGCGTCAGAGACGCAACGAGGAGACATACTTTTATTTCTCCTCGTTTTTTCCTCTTTCAATGCGTGCTGCATTCTGCAGTACACATAGAAAGAGGAAAAAGCCTCTTGTGATTATTTTTATACTGGAAGGTATCCCTTCCTGCACAAAAACAATTATCCCTGCAACGCAGCCACCCTTGCACCATGGTGCAAGGGTGCCTTTGTTGGCGCCAACGCAGGGGAAAGCACAGCGTCATATTGTTGTAAATATCATGCATCCCTGTGCTTTTAAAATGACGCAGCTCGGTGCAGCAAAATTGCTTGCGGCACCGCGCTACATCATTTTGTTGTAAATTAGGCCCTAAATGAGGACCTTTGTAAGCGCATGCAACGAAAATGGGGTAAGCGAGAGAACAACGGGGCTTATATACAAGCCCCTTGCGCCGCTTGTACGTCACTTTTAACCCATATTAAAAGTGATGCACCAGTGGCCCAAGGGGCTTGTAAATAAGCCCCAGCATGTAATGCTAGGAGAAAGGAATGGGGGGAATTGTATTTCATCTGAAAGATGATGAAAGCAAAGTGGATCTCTAACGTCGTGTGATAATGTTGAATGGCAATTGGGTGAAGGTTTTGGCCTATTCATTCGTTGAAAAATAGCAGTGTTTTGATGATAATAAATCGAGGAGTCTAATGTAAGATCAGGATGGTACAAGAAAGGCACCAATCCTTTAGGGGAGTCATTTTGAATGAGAATATCTTTCATAAGAAAGTTTTACTATGGTAAAGTGTATTTTACCAGGAATTTGTATGCGTTTTTGCTTTCCTTGTCTGTGCATATAAGTTAGGGAGGTGTAGAGCAACAGAAAATCAGAAAGAGAGAAATTACTACTGCTGCTGTTAGTTTTAATAATAGTATTTTCTTTTTCTTTTATTCGACTCCTAGTTCAAATATTCTAAAAGAAGCCCAATAAATGTACTCATCTCCTAACTAGATGGGGGAATTCAGCCACAGTCTGCACTACAGTCAATACTTTCAGGTTATTTCAATTCTTGCATATATTATTTCGCTATTTTATGACTGTCATTGATTTTTATGGATGCCATGAAGATTCTGCCATTTCTTCAAAGTCCAAAGCAATTTGCCTTTTTAACTGCGCGTGCATAAAAATCAGTTCAGCCTCTGAAAAGATTCATTGACAGTGTCCCCTAATTTGCATGTTACAGAGACTGGTTTGCTTTTTATTTGTTACTCATTAGTGCATTCACCGATCTGACATTAATAACTAAAGGCTGGTTTTAGAGCAAAATAAACAGCGGTGCAATCACAGACTGAAAATAGCAATTAAAAAGCGTATTCTTTGATGGAATAAACTTGAATAAAGACAGTAATGAGATTTGGAGGCAGGCAGGATATCTCACATCTATGCACGAGCAGGATGACACAAATGCAGAAGGTAATATTTTTGATCATGGAAACTCATTATTTAAAACATTTTTCGTAACCATCTACTGAAAGACCATGAGCTATCATTCGCCCTTAAAATGGTTCATGGATTTTGCATCTATTTGACAAAACTTTGATATGAAAATTGGTGGCCATGATATCTCACTTTTCATGCACAATCGCTTCAAAGCTTCTTAGAGATAAATTATTGTGACTAGTGTGAAGTCACAAATACTGAAAAACAAGTAAGATGCAATCTGAAACAGGCCCTATGTAGAGCAATGGCAGAAAAGATCATTAGGCATCAAAATAAACGTCAAAACAGACTACAAAACCACTGACAAAAATGCAGTAAATCGGTGTCTAGAGCTTGACAGAATTATTAGTTTGACGGCCTTGATCACATTGCTCTCAGAAGTAGACTTTCCTCAATTCGTCTTTGATACGCCTCTATGCGGCATTGCTACCAACCACTTTATGACTCAGTACCTTGTGATATGGAACAGCATCTGACAACTAAATGGCATTCCTCGGTTATGAAATATGGTAACTTGCTTCACATTTGTTTGTGGAGGTAACGTCACTGCCACTGAATAGGGCTCTTCGCACCATTTGCTACTGAGACAAGGGGGAGGGAAACAAAACATTTTAAACTATTTCATGTCCTTGGTGTACGTAAAGGCAGTGCTTTGTGCAAATTATACCACCGTATTATGAAAGCAGGTTTCTGGAGGTGGTAAATGTGCGACAAGAATGTTTTTACTTATTTGTTGCTTGATTTTTTGTAGTGATGATGTGTACTCCTGTTTAGTTTGTGCTGCTGTGTTTTTGTATTCCATTATTGTAATGTGATGTTGTGTTGTACTAGGATTGTTGTGTTCAGTTTTGACTGTATTGTTGTATTGCGCCTTGTTAAGTCTTGTGTTGCTATATTACTTTGTGTATGTTATTGTCATCTTTTAAAGAAGTGATAAGCAACCGTTAACCACTATCAAACATATCGAAATAGCGCTGCTCCATTTGTAATATCGTGACAGAAATATTGTGTGCAAAAATATCATTGACAAAAATATCGATTTTTTAAGGTACGAAATATAGTTTTTAAAGTTTCTTTATGCGTTTAAATTATATTTTAATTCTATATGTTTTATATTGTTTGTGTAATTGTTTTTAATGTTTTTAAAATATTGTTTGTAATTTTAAGATATTTATATTTTTAATTTAATTGTAAAAGAGTCATTTATAGTATCGTAGTGGGTTTTGAGGTTTATAGGGGGACAGGGTGGGAAGTTAATTAAGTATATTCAATTTATACATTTTAATATTAAAGTTCAGTATTTGAATATTAAGTATGTAAATTGAGTAAATTATATTTTTTAAGTTCTATTTTAGGGGCGGGTTGCTGGGTTTGTAGGGGTATAGGGTGGGAAGTTAATAAAAAATGATTAATTATTATTAATTTTTGATATATTATTAATTAATTATTAAATAATTATGTAAATTGTGTAATTATTATAATTTTTTATTTACATTTTAAGTGCAGGTTGTTGAGTTTGTAGGGGTACAGGGTGGGAAGTTAATTTAACAATAAGTGACTAATTATTACTTATTGATAAATGATTAATTAACTGTTAATTAATTATGTAAATTGTGTAATTATTATAATTTTTTAACTTACATTTTAGGTGTTGGTTTTTGAGTTTGTAGGGGTATAGGGTGGGAAGTTCATTAAATGATAATTGATCAAGTATAAATTGTTCATTTATTATTAATTAATTAATTGTTAATCAATTAAGTAAATTATGTAATTATTATAATACTTTAATTTAGATATATATCAGATGCGCGTTGCTAGGTATGTGGGACTTTAGTGTGGGAATTCAATGATATAATTATTAAATAACTTTTTTATATATATTAATTATTTAAGAAATGTATAATCATTTTAATTGTTTAATTGTTTTTTTAATGTATATATTTAATTTTAAGTTAATAGTTTTATAATTTTATGAAATTAATACTTGCATTAAAATAAGGTATGTGTTTGAAGTGAAGTACTTTCCCTACTGTTGCACAGACTGTTGTATTCCACTTTAGGAGTCCGTATATAGGTTTTCCTGAATCATGTCCTTATATAGGCACAATTCGCCTTGCCCTTATATAGGCATAGAATACTAGTCCTTATTTAGGCATTAACCGTGCACTCCAAATACAGGCATGGTCACCGACATCCGTCCACCCTAACGTCACAACGAGTTCTTAGAAACCAGACCCTTAAGCTTCGGGAGTTCCCCTAGCACAGGACTATTGATTTCTCCAAGAACTCATCTATTATGTATGAACCGTTATACCTTAAGGGTTCATTCCTGACGTCTTCCTCTGTCCGACTTCACATCAATGCTAACATTCTACGACACCTACCAGGTATAAATATACCTTCCCTTGCCCAAGCAAGTAAGAGGAGACCTCGACTTCAGAGGAGCCCGTATCCCGGCCTGACACACTGAGAAGACGCTGTCATTCCTGCACGCAGACGAATCCAGCTTCCAGTGTTCTGACTCCCTTCGCGGGGTGTTAAGAGTTCCAAGATCCGGCAGGAGATTCCCACCTCTCTCATTCTCAAGGTATGGAGCTGACTAGAACCTAGAGGGACTCTTGGCATACTAGACTTAACATACTCTTAGTCTACCATACTAGAGAATACTCCACCTACTTCTATCTTTCCCTACACCTCGACTAGGTTAGGCACATTGGGGTAGACCTAGCTTAGAGACGCATCGAATGAGTACTCGCATTCTTAGCTCATGTTATTTATGTACGTGAATATATGCTAAAAGATAATGCTAGCGCAGTATTATTTATTTCTACTGCTTACGCTGTACATTATTTATCTTGCATAATGTCTTGTGATCATAACAGCACATATCTCTTACACGAGAAACAAGACTGTTCAATAAAACCCTTTTTATTGAAACGCCCGTCTTTCCTTTCTGTGTAACTCTGCAGAAACTAAGCATGCACGATTGAATGAGTGAAACTGTTATCTATTGTTTCCATGATTCTGAGACATGTTCCGCTTCTAAAGGGAAACAAAGTTGTCATGTTTTTCGGTTGCCAGAAACTACTCCCTTCTTGTTCTCAAGGAGTTTCTAGTGGCCTCTGAGCTAGCTGGCACAGGTAATTAAGTTTAATATAATCGATAAGGACATACCGACCTTAGTCCTATGTCAAACCTATAGGTTATATTATTCCAATGCGCAGAGCCTATTAGGGAAATAGGAACTACACTACATGGCGCCCAACGGTTTGGTAAGGCAGTAATTTAACGCTAGATACTGAGTAACTCATTCGTGCTTTTCTCAGAGACCCCTACTCACATACTCCATAAGACGTCCGGAGTGGGTCGGGTTAAATATCCGCCATAACTAAATAGGGAAGCACCCTATATATTAGTTGTTTGGTTTGTCCAACGTTGAAGGATACAGTGTTCCAAAATATTGTGCACCTTATCTTTTTGTTTCCTTGAAACTTGTTCTACATTTTTCAAAAACAAAATGTCCATAAACGGGGACAATAACACCGGAAACGGTGGAGCTGCGGCTGACCCAGTCGTACTGTAGGAGAGTAGGATCTGCCTCTTATGTTGCCCCCACTTTTTTTCTGATGTTTACACTGGTTTCTGGCTATAGTCTGGCTGGGACCCTGCCAATCAGGGCCCCAGCCTGTCTGTTCTCTCTAAACGATTTGGAGTGCACTCTAGGTGCACTAGTGATTGGATACTGTGGTACCTTATGAGTCCCTAGTATATGGTACCTTAGGTACCAAGGGCATAGGTACTTCACAGGCCTGCCAGGGGCTGAAGCATGTATTATGCCACCCCTGGGAAGCAGACTAAATCTGACACCACAGGCCTGCTACTGCAACCTGGGTGAGGAAGTGCTAGCACCCCTCACTGAGATATAGGTCCCCTATATCTCTCCTGCACACACATTGAGACTTATCAGTCACCCCTAAAGCAGGCCCTATCAATCCTGAGGGCAGGGTGCTTAGTTTCCATGTGAGGGGGTGCCTCTGCCTGAGCAGGGCCCCTCTGCAGCTCTCAGAGTCCATACTCTGGGGCTGTTTGTGGATGCGGTTAAACCATATACTCTTAAGTGCATAATATCCTCGCGGTAGAATGCTAACTTTGGAATGGCTGCATCAAAACATGTCGTGTTTGGTGTCAAACATCTTGGAATACTACCCCCGCCAGTTCTGGCGGCGGGGGTAGCATTCCACCCTTCTAGAGGGATAGACATGTAACTACTGTGGAAACGCGGTAGAATCCTGAAGAGCCCTGGCATTCCAAAATGGATGCCACCAGTCACAGACACTGGGCTGCCCTCCTGCTGATGACCAACACTCGCAGTGGAGGAAGCCCAACAATAGATATCCTGTCCCAAGGGGGTGTGACCACCTCCCAGACAGGGTTTAGTGTATTGGGGCTGGGTGGGTGCACTCTTAGAGTGCTTTGAAGTCCTGCACTGGGGGAGCAGAAGGCTCCTCTGTGCATACCCCAGTTCAAACCGGCTCAGGGGCTACCTGCCCCTGCTCTGGTGCGAAACTGGACAAAGGGAAGTAGGTGTAACCACCCACTCCCCTGACCTTCCCATAGGTGGGGTCATAGAGCTAGTCCCTCCCTTTCTTTTAGTATAAGAGGGGGAACCTGTGCATTGCAAACTAGATACCCATGGACGACGCTCTACAAGAAGAATCCCGGACCTTTGACGTTCCACTACCTTTGGAAGACTGAAGAATCTCCCTTGGAGTCAAGGAGTGACTCCCCTGTTTGGCAGGCACCAAAAACGACAACGACGGTTGCAAACTAAGCCGCTCCCGCCGGAGCCCGAAGTCCCTGCAGCCCAGGAAGAGGATTTCCTGACTTCTCCAAGGCCATCGTGAGTCTCCAGCAAAGCTGAGGCAAGTGGACCCCACGAGCAATGAGGAACTGCAGACCCTGGGTACTGTGCACTATTGTCGAGTGCAACCCCTTCACGACGTTCTACAAACTTGTGCTTTGGACCACGTGTGGTCCCTGCCTCCAGCAGCGATCCCTCCCAAAATCAGAGGCCTACACTGTCCCGAGTGACCGTGGGCTCCTGTTGAGTGAATCCTCCTGAGGCGTCTTCACGATCCCTTGCCAGCCAGCTTGTGGGTCCCCAGAAGACTTTCCAAAGAAACCAAAGGGCTCCCCTGGTTGCTCCAGGCCTGCCCTGACTTACCTTCGCTGGGTGAGTCCCTCAGACCTTGCTGGTCTGCGCCATTGACTTTTTACACTTTCCCCGAGACTTGCTGTTACCAAGGCTTGTTCGCTCCAATTGAGTCGCCGACACCGCAGTAAGCGGCAAACTTTGTGAGACACACCGAATCCAGCTCCAGGTTGTCGTCGACACCTCCTGGACCTCGTGGCTGAAGAGTCAAGGCACCCAGGAACGACCTGAATCTTGCGACGACGGTGGGCATCCATCTTCCTTGCCCCGAGTCACTGCCAAGTGACTTTGAACACTGTCCCCTCTGTTTTCAGGTCTTCCATCTTCTGAATCCAGGCTTGGATTCCTCCGGACACTTCTCCTGTCGCCGCAAGCAGCAAGTCTTCACTGGCTCCCATTGAAAGCGACGCCGCGACCCGACACCAAAGAACACCTATGCACCCGGCTCCCCTGGTTGAGGTAACTTCAGCACTACGGTGCTCCTGTGGGTGTGGGCCCTAGAACTACTTACCCTGTAAGTGACTTGCTTGTAGCTACCCTAGAAGTGCCCTAAAACTCTTACTTTCCAAGTGCGACTATCGCGCTGACTCGTACATGGTTCGCGTCTGTGTTAGACACACCGCGTCCAACTCCCTTGCAACTCTATCTGTAACCGCGTCCTTCGACTCGTACAAGGACCGATCGGTGTGTTCGCCTCGAACACGCAAGGGACCTTTAACATTGAAATCTCAATCGAGTCTGTTCGCATAGACTCGTACAGGACTCGCACCGGTGCCAGGACACCGCGTCCGTCCCCTGTGGGTCTCCTACAACTACCTGGGGAGGTTCTTGGGGGTCCCTCGATTCTAGATGCCCTAGGCCTAGGTCTAGCCAAACTAAGATTGTGATATTCGATTGTGCTAAACTTATTTTGATAACATTTGATTTGTACATATGTTCCTGACTTCTAATCTCATAAAGAGATTAGTAGAGAATGTTTATTAATAAATACATATGTATTTGATATATATACCTGTGTGGTGTCTTTTCATTTGGTGATTCAAGAGATTGTGTGGTAAAACAAGCTGCTTTACATTCCTTCAAGACTTAGCCTGAAGGCTGCTCTCCACAGCTAGGATAGCTTTCTATAAAGGTTGTCTTAAACCTATCTACCATAAGAGTCGAATTGTTCTGGTGCAAGGTGTTCACTTTAATTAGTGAACAGCATATACCAGGCCAACTTCTCACATTGGTGGGCAGCGTGTGGGATTCCAGCTTGCTATTGTTTTACCAGAAAATCTCTATTTGAATTACTAACTGAAAACCACTATAGGTACTTAAGGTACATATAAAGTCAAGCTTAGTATCAATAAGTTCTACTGAACTTAGAGCTGTGTGCCAAGGGATAGCACACCCTTTCTACAGCTCAAGCTAGTATCAGTAGGCCACAAACTAGTGTAGGTAGTACAACACCTCACAACACTAGAATGTCCTTAAAGGGTGGAACCAGTGGATCCACTCAGCCTCAGTATAAGGACATGGCTTTCTCTGACTTGAGAGCCATGTGTGTTGAAAGACACCTGAAGCTAGGACAGAGTCCCTCCACACTACACCTGATAGATCTGCTGGCAGCAGATGATTTTAGATTGGCTCTAGGAGCTAATGGGTCTGAATCAGGGGGTGGGTCAATTACAGTGTCTGGGTCAGATGATGAAAATCAGAATGACCAAGACTCTGTGATTGAAGGGCCAGGCTCCAAGGGGCCTGAAAAGGACAGAGGAATTCTCCCTAAGAGAACTGACAGAGTGGATGAGAGGCATAGGTCCCCTTCCAGGGAATCTGACCACTCTTATCACTCTGGAAGAGAATTTGTCCAGCAGAGGAACTCATACTTTCCCATAAGAGAGAGCTCCTCTGACAGAATGTGCAAACTGCTGCAGTATGTGGAAGCAAGAGTTGCCCTCAGAACCAAGCAGTTGGCACTAGATAGAGAAGCCCTGGAGATCCAGAGAGCTTCTAGAAGAGAGGGGTTAGAACCCCTTGGTGGCAGCAACAGTGTCCCTAGAGGCAGATAATCTATTCCAGACCATAGGAACCTGAGCAAGGTTGTTCCTCCCTACCAGAGTGGGGATGATATCCACAAGTGGAAACTGCTATGGAGAGGGCCTGTAGAGTACAGCAGGTCCCCCAAAAGCAGTGGGCAGCAATCTTGTGGCTCTCCTTTTCAGACAAAGGTAGAGACAAGCTCCTCACTGTTAGAGAAGAGGATGCTGATAATTATGAAGTCCTGAAGAGTGCACTGATAGATGGGTTTGGCTTAACCACTGAGCAGTATAGGTTGAAGTTCAGAGACACCCAGAAGGCACAGACTCAGGACTGGACTGACTTTGTAGATTGTGCAACCAAGGCTCTGGAGGGTTGGCTGGTTGGCAGTAGGGTTACTGATTTCAAGGGATTGTATAATCTGATGATGAGAGAACAGATCCTTAATAATTGCCAGAACCAGTTGTTGCATCAATACCTGGTGGACTCAGATCTCACCTCTCCCCAAGAATTGGGAAAGAAGGCAGACAAATGGGTCAGAACCAGGGTAAGGCAGAAACCCCAGAACCAAGGGGGTGACACCAAGAAGCAAGATCCTAAGGGCTCTGAGAAAGGTGGGGATAAGTCAAAAGACCAGAAGTCTTCACAAGGGCCCCAAAAATCTGCATCTGGTGGGGAGTCACAATCCAACAAGGGAAAAGGCCAAAAGAAGCCCTGGTGCAAATTCTGTAAACAGAAAGGGCACTGGACTTCTGATTGTAACAAGTCCAAAGACCAAACCACCACCACTCCTGCCCCTAAGGCAACTGTTCCCCCTAGCTCAGCTACTGGTGGAGGTGGTACTCAGAATAAGGGTGTAGTAGGGTTGACCCTGGGTTCTGAAGTGGACTCTGACCTAGTCAGAGTGCCCACTCAGGCAATGCTGATTTGTGATGGAGACCTTGATATGTCCTTCCTAGTAAGCCCCAGTAATCTGGGCAAATACAAACAGCAGCCTGTAATAAATGGCAAACAGGCTTTGGCATTTAGGGACACAGGTGCTAGTGTCACCATGGTGGCAGAGGATCTTGTGGACCCTGGACAGATCATCCTGGGCGAAATGTACCAGGTGACCAATGCAAGCAATGTCAGGACCAACCATAGTCTGGCAGTTGTGAATTTCTCCTGGGGAGGGGTAACTGGCCTCAAGAAGGTTGTAGTCAGTGCAGACCTCCCTGTAGAATGTCTACTGGGCAATGATCTAGAGACTTCAGCCTGGTCTGAAGTAGAGTTATGGACTCATGCTGAGATGTTGGGCATCCCTGCAGAGGTATTTGCTGTGACCAGGTCACAAGCAAGAATGCATAACACTGAACCAGCTCTGGATCCTGGAACAATGGACCAGATGCTTCCCAAGAGGAGGAGCAGTAGGGTAAAGGCAGTGCCTTCCCCTCTGTCTCAGATCACAGATTCACCTCCAGAGGGAGGTGAAGCAGATCCTGAAGAAGGAACTGCCCCAGAGGGACTTGAGCCTGATCAGGTTGAGTTCTTGGGGGTAGGGGGCCCTTCTAGGGAAGATCTGAGTAAGGAGCAACAGTGCTGCCCCTCTCTTGAACCCCTCAGACAGCAGGCTGCTGCTGAGGCTGCTGGGAGTGCTAGTGGGTCCCATAAAGTTTATTGGGATGAGGGACTCCTATATTCTGAGGGTAGAGAGCCAGCCCCTGGAGCCACCAGGAGGATGGTGATACCTCAGAAGTTTAGGGGTTCCTCTTGACCCTAGCACATGATATCCCTTTGGCAGGTCACTTGGGCCAAAACAAGACCTGGGACAGGCTTGTTCCACATTTTCATTGGCCACATATGTCAGAGGACACAAAGGAGTTTTGTCGCTCCTGTGTCACATGCCAAGCCAGTGGCAAGGCAGGTGGCACAACAAAGGCCCCCTGATACCACTACCTGTGGTGGGGGTACCCTTTGAAAGGGTAGGGATTGACATTGTTGGTCCCCTTGACCATCAAACTGCATCTGGGCACAGATTTATCCTGGTGGTAGTGGATCATGCCACCAGGTACCCAGAGGCAATTCCTCTGAGGACCACCACAGCCCCTGTGGTGGCAAGAGCCCTCATTGGAGTTTTCTCCAGAGTGGGTTTCCCAAAGGAGGTCATCTCTGACAGAGGTACTAACTTCATGTCAGGATATCTGAAAGCAATGTGGAAGGAGTGTGGTGTAACTTATAAGTTCACCACCCCCTATCACCCACAATGCAATGGGTTGGTTGAACGTTTCAACAAAACCCTGAAGGGAATGATTAAAGGACTCCCAGAGAAGCTTAGGCAGAAATGGGACCTTCTTCTTCCTTGCCTGTTGTTTGCATACAGAGAGGTTCCACAGAAGGGGGTTGGTTACAGCCCATTTGAGCTTCTGTTTGGGCACCCTGTAAGAGGTCCATTGTGTTTGGTTAAAGAGGGCTGGGAGTTACCTCTCAAACCCCCCAAACAGGATGTGATGGACTATGTACTTGGTCTCCGCTCCCGGATGGCCGAATACATGAAAAAGGCAACTAAAAACCTGGAGGCCAGCCAAGAATTGCAAAAAGCTTGGCATGACCAAAAGGCTGTACTGACTGTATACCAGCCAGGACAGAAAGTGTGGGTGTTGGAGCCTGTGGCCCCAGCAGCCCTCCAAGACAAGTGGAGTGGCCCCCATACCATAGTTGAACAGAAGGGAGAAGTCACCTATCTGGTGAATCTTGGAACTCCCAGGAGCCCCCTGAGGGTGCTCCATGTCAACAGATTAAAGCCATATGTTGACAGGGCTGACATGGGCTTGCTCATGGCAACTGATGAGGACCAGGAGGAGGAGAGTGACCCTCTCCCTGACCTGCTCTCTCAGAACCCTGATGATGGGTCAGTGGATGGTGTTGCTTTGGCAAGCAGCCTCACTGACCATCAGAAAACTGAGTGCAGACAAGTTCTGCAACAGTATAGACATATGTTTAGCCTGACCCCTAGTCAGACTACCTGGTGCACCCATGAGGTAGACACTGGAGACAGTCTGCCTGTAAAGAGTAAAATCTACAGGCAACCTGACCATGTCAGGGACTGTATCAGGACTGAAGTCCAGAAAATGTTGGAGCTAGGTGTAATTGAGCCTTCAGATAGCCCTTGGGCTAGCCCAGTAGTCCTGGTACCCAAGTCTCATACCCAGGGTGGTAAGAAAGAAATGAGGTTTTGTGTAGACTACAGAGGCCTCAATGCAGTCACTAGGACTGATGCCTATCCCATACCAAAGGCAGATGAGCTGATTGATACTTTGGCCTCAGCCAAGTATCTAAGTACATTTGACCTAACAGCTGGCTACTGGCAGATCAGATTAGCTGATGATGTAAAAGCCAAAACAGCATTTTCGACTCCTAGTGGGCACTACCACTTTGTGGTGATGCCCTTTGGATTGAAAAATGCACCTGCCACTTTTCAGAGGTTGGTGAATAAAGTTCTGGCAGGGATGGAAACTTATTGCTCAGCTTATCTAGATGATATTGCTGTCTTTAGTTCCTCCTGGCAGGATCACCTGGTCCACCTCAGAAATGTTTTGGAGGCTCTGCAGAAAGCAGGCCTCACTATCAAGGCCACTAAGTGCCAGATGGGGAAGAGTCAGGTTGTTTACCTGGGCCACCTTGTAGGTGGAGGCCAGGTTCAGCCTTTACAGAGCAAGATCCAAACCATAATGGAATGGGTTGCTCCAATCACCCAAACACAGGTGAGGGCCTTCTTAGGCCTGACTGGGTACTATAGGAGGTTTGTCAAGGGATATGGATCTATAGTGACCCCCTTGAATGATCTGACCTCAAAGAAAATGCCAAAAAGGTTCAGTGGACAGCTAGCTGTCAGAAGGCATTTGAAGACCTAAAGCAGGCCATGTGCACTGCCCCCATCTTGCAGAGTCCAGACTACACCAAAAAGTTCATTGTCCAAACAGATGCTTCTGAGCTGGGTGTGGGAGCTGTACTGTCTCAACTGAATGATGAAGGTCAAGACCAGCCAGTAGCTTTTATTAGCAGAAGGCTGACCCCTAGAGAGAAACGTTGGTCAGCTATAGAGAGGGAGGCCTTTGCTGTGGTGTGGGCCCTGAAGAAGCAGAGGCCATACTTGTTTGGCACTCACTTCATAGTTCAGACTGACCACAAGCCCCTCCTATGGCTTAAACAAATGAAAGGAGAAAACCCAAAACTTTTGAGGTGGTCCATTTCCCTACAGGGGATGGACTATACAGTGGAACATAGACCTGGGACCCAACATGCCAATGCAGATGGACTCTCAAGGTATTTCCACTTTGAACACGAAGACTCAACTGGTCAAGGTTAGTTTAGTGTCCCTGCGTTTGGGGGGTTGTGTAGGAGAGTAGGATCTGCCTCTTATGTTGCCCCCACTTTTTTTCTGATGTTTACACTGGTTTCTGGCTATAGTCTGGCTGGGACCCTGCCAATCAGGGCCCCAGCCTCTCTGTTCTCTCTAAACGATTTGGAGTGCACTCTAGGTGCACTAGTGATTGGATACTGTGGTACCTTATGAGTCCCTAGTATATGGTACCTTAGGTACCAAGGGCATAGGTACTTCACAGGCCTACCAGGGGCTGAAGCATGTATTATACCACCCCTGGGAAGCAGACTAAATCTGACACCACAGGCCTGCTACTGCAGCCTGGGTGAGGAAGTGCTAGAATCCCTCACTGAGATATAGGTCCCCTATATCTCTCCTGCACACACATTGAGACTTATCAGTCACCCCTAAAGCAGGCCCTATCAATCCTGAGGGCAGGGTGCTTAGTTTCCATGTGAGGGGGTGCCTCTGCCTGAGCAGGGCCCCTCTGCAGCTCTCAGAGTCCATTCTCTGGGGCTGTTTGTGGATGCGGTTAAACCATATACTCTTAAGTGCATTATATCCTCGCGGTAGAATGCTAACTTTGGAATGGCTGCATCAAAACATGTCGTGTTTGGTGTCAAACATCTTGGAATACTACCCCCCGCCAGTTCTGGCGGTGGGGGTAGCATTCCACCCTTCTAGAGGGATAGACATGTAACTACTGTGGAAACGCGGTAGAATCCTGAAGAGCCCTGGCATCACAAAATTGATGCCACCAGTCACAGACACTGGGCTGCCCTCCTGCTGATGACCAACACTCGCAGTGGAGGAAGCCCAACAATAGATATCCTGTCCCAAGGGGGTGTGACCACCTCCCAGACAGGGTTTAGTGTATTGGGGCTGGGTGGGTGCACTCTTAGAGTGCTTTGAAGTCCTGCACTGGGGGAGCAGAAGGCTCCTCTGTGCATACCCCAGTTCAAACCGGCTCAGGGGCTACCTGCCCCTGCTCTAGCGTGAAACTGGACAAAGGGAAGTAGGTGTAACCACCCACTCCCCTGACCCTCCCATAGGTGGGGTCATAGAGCTAGTCCCTCCCTTTCTTTTAGTATAAGAGGGGGAACCTGTGCATTGCAAACTAGATATCCCTGGACGACGCTCTACAAGAAGAATCCTGGACCTTCGACGTTCCACTACCTTTGGAAGACTGAAGAATCTCCCTTGGAGTCAAGGAGTGACTCCCTGCTTGGCAGGCACCAAAAACGACAAACGACGGTCGCAAACTACGCCGCTCCTGCCGGAGCCCGAAGTCCCTGCAGCCCAGGAAGAGAATTTCCTGACTTCTCCAAGGCCATCGTGAGTCCCCAGTGAAGCTGAGGCAAGTGGACCCCACGAGCAACGAGGAACTGCAGACCCTGGGTACCATGCACTATTGTCGATTGCAACCCCTTCACGACATTCTACGAACTTGTGCTTTGGACCACGTGTGGCCCCAGCAGAGATCCCTCCCAAAATCAGAGGCCTACACCATCTCGAGTGACCGTGGGCTCCTGTTGAGTGAATCCTCCTGAGGCGTATTTGCGATCCCTTGCCAGCCGGCTTGTGGGTCCCCAGAAGACTTTCCAAAGAAACCAAAGGGCTCTCCTGGTTGCTCCAGGCCTGCCCTGACTTACCCTTGCTGGGCGAGTCCCTCAGACCTTGCTGGTCTGCGCCATTGACTTTTTACACTTTCCCCGAGACTTGCTGTTACCAAGGCTTGTTGGCTCCAATCGAGTCGCCGACACCTCAGTAAGTGGCAGATGTCGTGGGGTACGCCGAATCCAGCTCCTGGTCATCGTCGACGCCTCCTGCACCTCGTGGCTGAAGAGTCAAGGCACCCGGGAACGACCAGAATCTTGTGACGACGGTGGGCATCCATCTTCCTTGCCCCGAGTCACTGCCAAGTGACTTTGAACACTGTCCCCTCTGCTTTCAGGTCTTCCATCTTCTGAATCCAGGCTTGGATTCCTCCGGACACTTCTCCTGTCGCCGCAAGCAGCAAGTCTTCACTGGCTCCCATTGAAAGCGATGCCGCGACCCAACACCAAAGAACACCTATGCACCCGGCTCCCCTGGGTGAGGTAACTTCAGCACTATGGTGCTCCTGTGGGTGTGGGCCCTAGAACTACTTACCCTGTAAGTGACTTGCTTGTAGCTACCCTAGAAGTGCCCTAAAACTCTTACTTTCCAAGTGCGACTATCGCGCTGACTCGTACATGGTTCGCGTCTGTGTTAGACACACCGCGTCCAACTCCCTTGCAACTCTATCTGTAACCGCGTCCTTCGACTCGTACAAGGACCGATCGGTGTGTTCGCCTCGAACACGCAAGGGACCTTTAACATTGAAATCTCAATCGCGTCTGTTCGCATAGACTCGTACAGGACTCGCACCGGTGCCAGGACACTGCGTCCGTCCCCTGTGGGTCTCCTACAACTACCTGGGGTGGTTCTTGGGGGTCCCTCGATTCTAGATGCCCTAGGCCTAGGTCTAGCCAAACTAAGATTGTGATATTCGATTGTGCTAAACTTATTTTGATAACATTTGATTTGTACATATGTTCCTGACTTCTAATCTCATAAAGAGATTAGTAGAGAGTGTTTATTAATAAATACATATATATTTGATATATATACCTGTGTGGTGTCTTTTCATTTGGTGATTCAAGAGATTGTGTGGTAAAACAAGCTGCTTTACATTCCTTCAACACTTAGCCTGAAGGCTGCTCTCCACAGCTACCACTAGGATAGCTTTCTATAAAGGTTGTCTTAAACCTATCTACCATAAGAGTCGAATTGTTCTGGTGCAAGGTGTTCACTTTAATTAGTGAACAGCATATACCAGGCCAACTTCTCACACGTACCAGCTTTTAACTTTACAGGTTTAAATGAAACTGAGGAGGGTGTTATAGACATCCATCCAAACTTAAGAAGAGCCATCACTCTAAAACTTATAAAACACGGCCTACCTCCGAGAGGCGGTAGAGCAGTTTTCGTGATAGAGGCACACGAATCCTTTCAGACAGAGGTATTCTATTCATGGGTCATATTTCCTGAATCAAATTCAGTAACAAAACTGTTTCACTTCTACAAAGAAGATGATCCACCAGAGGAATATATTCCTTTCGAGGATATTGAAATTCCACTAACATACCAGGAGCATCAGCTCTGGTTTAAAGGCGCCCTAAAACATCACAAAAACATTACCAGGCTCGGTCCACTAGGTAGACCAGGAGCAACATGGCCGATTCTAGCCGGCTGCACACCTCATCCTGACATCGAAATAATGTCAGACGAGGAATTACTTACTCAACTTACAGAGTTAATAAAAATCTACAGACAACTAGTCCAATATGTCATGCGGACTTTCACAGTCCAACCACCATTGACACTTCCAAATCAAACTCCTCAACAGGGGAATACACTAAAAATTACACCACAGACTCTATACGCAGTCATGGGAAAAATGCCCACAAAACATGAGCAGATTCCATTTTGGATAGCTCAAAAAATTACTCAAATCGAAGCAGAATTTCCAAATATTAGCCCGTATGAGAAACACAGAATCCTAACTATCAGTTTACCGATGGGGATCACACCACAACTGGAAGACTGTACCACTTGGGGCTCAGTCTTTGCTGCCATCTATACTAAAACACATGGTATTCCATCAATTGCAGTAATACCAGATGTCCTGAAACAAATTCAAAACGAATACGGGGCAGAGCCTGCTCTAAATTTAGGTATGAAATTACTGAAAAATTTCGACCAGGTCTCAACAATAATATTACCTAATATTAAAGGGGAGGCAGCAGCAGTGGCGATCCGCCAACGATTAAGGGAATTCGATGTTACAGAACATCAAACTGAGCTACCCAGAATAATAGAACAATCTTATGCAGAATTAGGCAGAGATAGTTTGGGTGGAAGACCAGTGAAGCCAAAACTATCTGAAAGTCCTGAGAAGGACTCTATTAAACAAACTCCTACATCTTCTAAAAAGAAGTGGGAAACTAATAAAAATAATTCAGAGAAACGTTCTCAATCCCGAGGTAGGTCTCCTCAAAAGGAGCCCTCTGAAAGGAGGTATAACCTCAGGAATAGGGATAATTTGAAAAAGCCTGACAGGTACCAAGATACTGATACACGTTCCTCTCGTACCTTTCAGATCTCGTCACAGACATCGGAAAGAAGAGGACGGTCAGAACATAGAGAAGAACGCGTGAAATCGAAAGACGACAAACACGTTCCAAGAAATAAATCAAAACCTCAATTCTCAAAGAAGAAGGTAGCAGGTCTGAAGGTCAGACATGCCGAGGATACTCAGAACACAACTCAAGAACGGAGAATGGGCTCAGACAATGCTGGTCAGTGCAGCAGAAGTCACAATAGCTCGCCAGAACCTGAAGGAACTTCTGGAGATAGTGGACTTGAATGAGTACATTACAGTTGAGACTGTAGACACCAGGGTTAGTACTCCACAAAAGTTATATGAAATAACACTCCGGATGGAGGGAGACATACCTAGACAGGTGAAAGCACTTTTTTGGGAAAAACTTTCAAGGGGCTATGACATACTTCTAGCAGAAAAAGACTGGCCACCACAATTTGTCAGGGAGTGCCCACATGGCGAGGACATTATTATGCCTGCCTTCTCTAACCATATTCCAATTCACCTAAAATACACTTATGCCAGGAAATGGGCAGTTACCCAGGCCCCAGCATTATACAAAAATCATGTAGGATGAGATGAGGATTCACCTCACCATAAAATACATCTGAAAAATGAACCTACTGCACAAAGGCAGTACCCAATAAAGCAAGAAGCTAAAAAACAGGTCAGGGAGATCTTAGATCAACTTGAATACCAAGGGGTGATTGAAACATGCACCTCTTCAATGAACAATCCTTTGTTTCCTGTCTCCAAACCAGACAATACCTATCGTCTAGTTTTGGATTACAGACACTTAAACACTTGTTCAAAAACATTTGCAGTGCAAAATGCACATAGTACAGCATTAATGAATAACATTGTGCGTAAAAATATAAAACCACATTAGACATCTCAAATGGTTTCTTTTGTCAAAACATAGCACCTGGAAACAGGTACTTAACAGCTTTCTCAATAATGGGGACCCAGCGTCAATTTTGTCGACTCCCACAAGGGTTCAAGAACACCCCGGGGTTATTCTCAGCGAGGGTAACGGAGTTACTACAAATTTATGACAATGAGGCATTGTCATATGTCGATGACATCTATCTGACAGACGTTGACCTGGATAAACACTTGAACAGGGTGAGCACCATTATACTGGGCTTCGCCTCTGAGGGCTACAAATTCAACTTCAAAAAGTCCAGAATTGCCCATCTCAATGTCCTGTTTCTAGGATATGAGCTTTCAAGTGAAGGCAAGAGCTTGGCAGCTAACTTTTTAGAAAGGTGTGCGCTGCTCCAACCTCCAAAGACGCTGAAAAATTTACAATCCATCCTGGGTTTCCTAAATTTTGGAAGAACTTACATTCTAAATTACGCAGAAAGGGTTAAACCTCTCTACGCATTAATCAAACCTGATTTTTCAATCAAAAATTGGACACAGGAACACACAGAAATCTTGCGTTCACTCCAACCTAACATGTTAGCAACAAATCACTTACAAACACGCGTAAGTCAACGCAATTTAGTGATCCGAATAATTTCGGGTCAATGCGGATTCACCTACTTAACATTTAATGAGGGTGAAAAAGTACCAATTGCATACAAATCACACTTGTATACACAAACAGAAATGCGCTTCACTTCAACTGAAAAAATACTGACAGCAGTTCAAACTGCAGTAGCAAAAGAAAGAGCTCTAGCCCAAGGGAAACGCATTATTGTTGTAACCCCAGTTCCGGCCTTAGAGGCGGTAACTAAAGCAAGCATTCCAAATGCTAAAGCATTACATCCGAGATGGATACAATGGGTTAATTCTCTTGCTGCAACAGATGTTGAATATGTTTTTGATCCCGATCTAAAAACACAAGCATTCCTGCAATATGAACATGAATGTCCTCTGCCTACTGAGATTCTGCCTCTCGATCAGTACGAATTTAATTTACACTGACGGATCCGCACAACCCGCAACAGGGAGTAAGCAAGCTTACAGTGCAGCGTGTGCAATCGTTAAAGGTCGCATGCACGATGGCAAATTCAGACCTATGGTCACAAAAACCCAGTCTCTAGGAGATTGCACAGCTCAGCGAGCTGAACTACAAGCATTCAAACTGGCACTTGAAAGTACAGATCGAGAATTCCCCACACTAATAGTGTGCGATTCTTTCTACTGTGTGCAGTCGTATAATGAATATATACAAACTTGGCTTGAAAACTGGTTCAAAGATGCAAAAGGTGGCACAATAAAGCATAAAACGCTTTGGGAACAAGTAGTTCAGTTAAAAAGCGAACTACCAAAGGCTCACGTGATACACACACTGAGTCATCAACGTGATGGCGTTCACGTTGCAGGGAATTCATTGGCTGACGAAGCCGCAAAGGGGGCTGTTCAGACGGCTTCCGTAGCTGCGATCACTCGTTCAAAAACGAAAATAGACAGTGAGATAATGTTGGCTGTCAATGCTACGAGCAAAGGCAGTGGTGCAGCGTTACCAAAAAAGTTTCCACTCAAGTACTCATATGTAATTGATGCGAACAACGTTCCTTTTGCTCGCATCCCTGGAGTGGGGAATAGGGTAATTCCAAACAAGGAACGTAGATTAGGACTAATCCTAGCAGCACACAAAGGGATAGCCTCTGCCCATGCAGGCATTTCGGCAACAGTATCTTTACTAACACAAAGATATTGGTGTCCTGGCATTAGGAAGCAGACCAAGAACTATGTTCTGGAATGTGAAATTTGCCAACATATGAAAGTCTCCACAGTGAAACGTCCTGCGCAGACACCCCTGTTAATTTCAGACAAACCATTAGCTTGTGTTTACCTGGACCACTGCGGTCCCTTGCAAAGGGACGGTAACTATAAATATATCATGGTCGCAGTGGATTCTTGCTCTAGGTTCCTATGGATATGGCCTCAGCGCTCGGCTGACGCTCGAACTGTTATAAAAGATTTGCGAGTCTTTATCGGCACATACGCAATAGGCATGCTACATTCTGACCAGGGCACTGCGTTTAGCTCTTGGGCTTACAAAGACGCCATGGCCAGTCTGGGCGTTGCATTGCGGTACTCCTCTTCGTTTCATCCTGAGGGAAATTCTGTTGTGGAAAGGAAAAACCGGGACATAAAGCAGTCTATAACAGCTAGGGTATTAGGTTCGGGTGATGGGTGGGTCAAACATCTATATGGGGTCCAACGCTCATTAAACAATTTGCCAAGAAGTTCTCTAGGGGGGGGGTCACTCCATATGAGGTCCTATTTGGGACAAGAATGTGGGTGCCTGATCTGGAATGCAGTGGCACAGTGGTGGAAAATAAACCTTTTGATATCAAAGATCGTTTGGCTGTCTTACAGGACTTAAATGAACTAAGAACGAAACAAAGCAACGTATTCCTGCAGCCAACCACCACTGGGGAAAAACCGGCGGTCCCAGCAAGGCCTGTCTGGATTCCAAAAGTTGGGGATCTAGTCAGAGAGAAAATTGCGGACAAGAAGGAATATGGACCTTCTTACAGACAACCAGTACCTGTCCTAGCCATACACGGAACAAGAACAGTACTTCTGCCGCCCCTTGCTGGAAGAAAGGAGAAAAGATTTGTGTCCATCGACCTCATCAAACCACAGTATGTGGCCAATACTAAATAGTAGGCCTCGTGGACTCCGACCTAGTAGCAGACACACTCCTCTCGCTACTATCCAAGAGGTTCAGACTGAAAGACTGATAACCATCGAGACTTCAGCAGTAACAGATGAAGGACTGAGCAACAATGCTATGGAACTCATCCCTCTTGAAACACAAGTAACACTTCGTCCAAATACACCTGTCTACACCAATGTAACAAGTGATAAACTGGTCCCAGCGATTTCTACAAATCCTGATGCAATTCCAACAATTGACAAAACTGCTTCTGGCTACTTCATTAACTTTGATACGTTTTCCGAGGATCCAAGTGAGCCCGAGACGTCGCCAGCATCAAAAACTTTTAAACAGCAAGTACAAGACTTTTTGCATTTTTTTAAAAAGACTTATCTAGTTTCACCATGGATTGAACTTTGGGTTATTTCTGGAATATTTTTCTTCCTGCTTTGGCTAGCTTTGGTTATGACTATGAGCGTGTTTATAAATGGGAGATACATCCATTTGGACATTGAAAGAAAAGAAGTGAACTTACTTTTGAAACCTCACAAATCATCCCATCGTGAAACAAGAGACTTGTCTGCAGTGAACATCACAGCCGTTCCTATACAGGATGGTATAGTGTGGGCCAAAACTGATTTTGATATTTTCGGCTCGACTGAACATTTGCACATTCCACATTTATTTAAGATTTCACTAAGTGATTTTGTTTCATCCAGTACCTTTTCTGATGATTGGGACTTTGAAACTGTGAATGATATGATGTTTGACCTAGACAAATCTGCTGCATTTTCTAATAATGAATATTTAGAGGGTTCATCAGACTATGAACAGCTGTATTGCTATAACCACTATGGTCATCATTTTTAGCATAAATCTGCAACACCTAGAAATGTGTTTATGTTTAACCATTGGGAGCATTGTCCTACACCACCAAAAGGTAGTTCAAAAACATTTGCTAAAAAGTTTCCATATTTTTCAGGATACAATACATCTGATCCAGACACATTTTACTATAGAAATGTAAACAAAACAGGACTGAAAATTATGTTAACAAATACAAAACAGATTTACTCTGCAGCTTTTATTGCCCAACTGTCTAGACAGGGTTTCGACTTATGGAAAGACACAATAGACACAAAATCTGTCTGGGGTACTAAAGATTGGCAAGTGCAGGGGATAGAAGCTTTATTTAGAGCCTGTATCGTCCCTCAACAAATAATGTTTTTGAATGACACGGTCCAACACACGTCTTGCCTTGGGTTAGCCAAGATTAAAGACATGAAAAATCCTTCTGTACCGACACCTGCAAGTGATAACAATACACAGGCAGCAGTTACAGTTGACACCATACTACAACTCAACAGAACAAATCCTGATTGGAGAAAATGGTTGATCTGGCCCACAGACACAAACAACTGTCAAGCGAGATTCCTGAATAAAACACAGGGGTTTACTATTCACAGGCCAGACCCACGATACGTCCAAAGACAGCATCCGGGGGTAGTAACAACATACAGTGTAGGAAAATTATGCCTCGATTGGCTGCAAAAATCTACACTTAAGGATGTGAAACAACACTTATCTTTACTCAAAGAAGACGCAGACCTTAGGGAATTCTTGCTTGGACCAAGAAAACCGCGTCAAAAACGTTTCATATATGCCGGCATTTATGCTGCTTATAATGAAGCATGGAAGGTGTCTCAGATGGAGGCCACAGAACGAATATGTGAACTTGATCGTATTAACTTAGAGAAAACTCTCTCTGTGGTCGACAATGGGTTAACAACTTTGTCCTCCAGAATTTATTCATTGGACAGTATTGTATCCTCTGCTATCGACATACCGGAACAAGATTTAGCCATGTTACAGCAAGGTCAGTCTCAGTTACGTTCTATTATGTTATTAAGCTGGACGCTGCAATCTTTGTGTGCAGGCTATGTGCCTTGGCGTTTTATCAACACGACGGCTCTGTTTGCAGAATACAATCTAACTGATAAACAGATCGAACTGGCACAAAGGGGAGCAAAGTATACAGTACTGAGCATTGAAAAACTTGACAAATTACCATTCACAGTGGCAGAAAAACCAGCTACAGAATGGCTTATTCACGGCAAA
The DNA here is from genome assembly GCA_963921515.1 of Calotriton arnoldi. Taxonomy (NCBI): domain Eukaryota; kingdom Metazoa; phylum Chordata; class Amphibia; order Caudata; family Salamandridae; genus Calotriton; species Calotriton arnoldi. Next base: position 95,968 of record CAWUFW010018594.1, read on the forward strand.
ATTAGTCTACCTGTGACTACTTTCCAGTTTCAGTATTGCCTTAAACAGATGCAAGCAGGCAAATATGAAAGGTTGGGTAAAGAATACATTAAGACATCCTGGAATTTACCTTACACCTATAGATGTTGGAGTGGGGATCGTGAAGTGTTTCTAAGCGGTACACACTGTGAAAGTGCACTAAGCGGTTCACTGATTAGTCAGGACATTTCTTTACACAGGGCTTGTAATGGTTCTGTGGCAAACTTGTCCTGCCACCAGCAGGGTACACCAGCTGCTGTGATTAATCCAACATTTGGACAACTTTCTAATGGGAGTTACCTCATGTTGAATGATTAGAGTTGCTGTGGCATGTTGCCAGGCATCCCATATCTAGTAACGGTCAACTCCAGGGTCACTTGCTGTATGCAAGTATTGTTTGCCCCAACAGACACAGTCAGGGAGTCGCCTCTATGGCCTTCGTTGAATGTCTCTTTTATTCGATTTGATACTTTAAGCAGAATGAAAGCCATGCTTATACAACAATCAGTGCCTTTGACCTCGGCCAAAGAAACCTATGATCTACAAGTTGCAAGGACTTCGGCTGAGATACAAGCTTTAATTCGTACAAACTGCCCTATACATTTCGTAGAAATGATAGGACGTATCTTTAACATGTCTGATACAAGCGGAATTGTACATGTATTTAAGACCATCTGTTCCAGACTATTAGCACCTTTCTAGGCTGTCCTCGGAATCATCCCAAACTTCGCACATTCGGTGTTTGGTGGTGTGCCATTAATTCTAGCACTTGTTGCAGGAATTCTGTTTCTATTCCTCCTACTACGCTATGGCAAGCCTCTTCGCCAACATCACTCCGAGCGATGGGGAGAGAGCCCTCCTTGAACGGAAATGCCGTGAGCGAATAGTACAGCTTTTGGGCATGCCTCGTCTACGGGAACTTAATACAACGTGGTTCCTGTCCTTCAGACCAATCTGGCAAGATTGCATCTTACCTGTTCTACGCTACCTGTTTTGCGGTGGAGAATGCATGCTAGATACCTGTCTAACACTCCCATCAGTCATGCCAACGGATATCGATACTCTGCTGGACCCGATAACGGCCCATGCTGTATGTTGTCCCCAGAGGCTTCCAATCCTGATGGCGGCATTCATTGAGATCTCACAGACGCTTCCGGCTGCTGCTGAGGTACGAGATGGATCAACGGGCACACAGGTAACAACGGACGCGAACATTGCATCTTCTGCTGAAGGCGATGTTTCTCATCTCTGTGCAATTCACCTTCTGAATGAGGTGTTCCAAATGTCACCGACTTCGGTGGATGATATTTTGGCTACGGACATAGATGATCTAATGTTTACGCCAGACCCCTACACTGACTTTGATTCGGCTCACAGTGTACCAGGGCAACAATGAAATTTGGCCTTCATATTTTTCAAACTTGGAACTTTTCCCAGAATTGAACTTTTAAAAAAGAAAGTAAATGACATGGCAAAATGAACAATCTGCTTACAGTAGAACTAGTCTTATAAAACGGACTTCTTTGAATAGTTCCAGGGACACATTGTCACCTTATTTGTCTAACATTTCATTTACTTCCATGATATGCAATGGCTTTGATTGTAAGAACTTATCGACCATTTCATCATATGTATATATTACTGTTTCATTCACGTTGCATTCCACTTCTGTTTTATGCTTAGAATGAAAACAATGCTTTAAATGTACAGTACCTATGGCATTTCAACAGTTTTTAAGCTTCTTTTAAAATGCTTTTAGAAATGTTTTTAGTAATATGTGGTACTCAATTTTATGTTTAGCATTTAAATGTTTAGCATTTAGTATTATCGTTCAATCGAAGATGGAGTGGGTGTTCTATTCCAGTTTAGGGGTCCGTATATAGGTTTTCCTGAATCATGTCCTTATATAGGCACAATTCGCCTTGCCCTTATAAAGGCATAGAATCCCAGTCCTTATTTAGGCATTAACCGTGCACTCCAAATACAGGCATGGTCACCGACATCCATCCACCCTAACGTCACAACGAGTTCTTAGAAACCAGACCCTTAAGCTTCGGGAGTTCCCCTAGCACAGGACTATTGATTTCTCCAAGAACTCATCTATTATGTATGAACCGTTATACCTTAAGGGTTCATTCCTGACGTCTTCCTCTGTACGACTTCACGTCAATGCTAACATTCCACGACACCTACCAGGTATAAATATACCTTCCCTTGCCCAAGCAAGTAAGAGGAGACCTCGACTTCAGAGGAGCCCGTATCCCGGCCTGACATACTGAGAAGACGCTGTCATTCCTGCACGCAGACGAATCCAGCTTCCAGTGTTCTGACTCCCTTCGCGGGGTGTTAGAGTTCCAAGATCCGGCAGGAGATTCCCACCTCTCTCATTCTCAAGGTATGGAGCTGACTAGAACCTAGAGGGACTCTTGGCATACTAGACTTAACATACTCTTAGTCTACCATACTAGAGAATACTCCACCTACTTCTATCTTTCCCAACACCTCGACTAGGTTAGGCACATTGGGGTAGAACTAGCTTAGAGACGCATCGAATGAGTACTCGCATTCTTAGCTCATGTTATTTATGTACGTGAATATATGCTAAAAGATAATGCTAGCGCAGTATTATTTATTTCTACTGCTTATGCTGTACATTATTTATCTTGCATACTGTCTTGTGATCATAACAGCACATATCTCTTACACGAGAAACAAGACTGTTCAATAAAACCCTTTTATTGAAACGCCCGTCTTTCCTTTCTGTGTAACTCTGCAGAAACTAAGCATGCACGATTGAATGAATGAAACTGTTATCTATTGTTTCCACGATTCTGAGACATGTTCCGCTTCTAAAGGGAAACAAAGTTGTCATGTTTTTCAGTTGTCAGAAACTACTCCCTTCTTGTTCTCAAGGAGTTTCTAGTGGCCTCTGAGCTAGCTGGCACAGGTAATTAAGTTTAATATAATCGATAGGGACATACCGACCTTAGTCCTATGTCAAACCTATAGGTTATATTATTCCAATGCGCAGAGGCTATTAGGGAAATAGGAACTACACTACAAGAATAGAGTGGTAATAGTAACTTTTACTCCTCATGAGGCCAGCGCTTCCTCCACTGTTGCACAGACTGGAGTGGGAATAGTAAATTCTACCCCTCCTGAGTCCAGTGCCTTACCTACTGTTGAACCGACTGGAGTGGGAATAGTAACTTTGCCCCTCCAGAGTCTAACGCTTTCATTAATGTTGCACTGACTGGAGTGGGAATAGTAAACTTTACCCCTATTGAGCCCAACACTTTCCCTACTGTTGCACAGACTGGAGTGGGAATAGTAAATGTCACCCCTTCTGAGTCCAACGATTTCCATACTGTTGCACCGGCAGGAGTGGGAATAGTACATATTACTCCTCCTGAGTCTAGCGCTTTCCCTATTGTTGCACAGACTGGACTGGGAATAGCAAATTTTACCTCGCCTGAGTCCACACTTTTCCTACTGTTGCACAGACTGGAGTGGGAATAGTAAGTTTTACACCTCCTGGGTCCAATGCTCTCCCTACTGTTGCAGAGACTGGAGTTGGAATATTACATTTTACCCCTCCTACGTCCAATGCTTTTTCTACTGTTGCACCGACTGGAGTGGGAATAGTAAATTTTACCCCTCCTGAGTCCAACGCTTTCCCTGCTGTTGCACAGTCTGGAGTGGGAATAGTAAATTTTACACCTCCTGAGTCTAACGCTTTCCCTACTATTGCACAGCCTGGAGTGGGAACAGTATATGCATTATTCCTAGAATTTTATAGTTGTTATATTGTTTAAAAATATATTATTATCATTATGTTTCTGTGTATTTAAAATTATATTTTTAATTAGTAATGTTTGTAATATATAATACATTGTTAGTAAAATGTATTCTTTATATTGATTACTTTTTATGTGTAATTAAATTGGTATGTTTTTACATTTTCTCAGTTTATTTGGTAATATTGATAATTTATTGTGTGGGTATATATTTGTGTCTGTCAGTGTATGTATATATATTTACATTTATATACTTGTTACATTGTTAAAATAAATATAAATCAAAATAATTATTTTAATAATAGTTTTATATTTTATATGTGTAAATAAACATACCCACGTATATGTGTTTGTTTAGATAAGTATATATTTTTTATATTGTTTAAATGCATTTAATTTACAGTGTATTACTGTAATATGTTTAAATATTTCATGTTTACTATGTTTAACTATATATATCTTAAAAAAGGATATTTTTGTACATATATTTTTCTATATTAATGTAAAACAATATTTGGTTTTTGATATTTTTGTGGTTTACATTATTAGTTTAGGAAAACGATATTTTGGCTCGATTTTTTTGACACAATATTATTTACCATGATATTTAGGATTTTGATATTTTGTCAGTGAACCACACTAAGGGCCTTATTACGAGTTCATGGCGGCGGTCCGACCATGCCACACTGCGGGCCTGTCTTAGTATTACATGTGTGGCACTGAGACTGCGAGGGATCCTGGATCCCGCAGCGTGGAGGTGGCGGTCAGGCTGAGTAAAATGCTGGTGGTGCCGCTGTAGCACCACTGAGCATTTTACGAGTTGCCTCACCGCCACCCTTTCCATGTCGGTAAGTCCGCAATGAAAAGTGTTACAGTGAGGCAACTAAGGATGTCCCTGGAAATGCACCCCCAGTTTCTGCACATTGTTAAATGCATGGCATGGAGGATTCCATAGCGTGCATGAACATGCTGCGGCGGTGTCACGGAGGTGCCTGTGTAAGGCTCTCCTATGAGCCTTAGACAGGCACTGCCGTAACACTGCCACAGCACTGCCCGCCTTCCAAGGATTACTATCGTAATCCGGTCAGAGGTCACACTACAGGCTTGGCGGTCTTCCTGTGGAGCGCTGCTGTGGCGGGCTGCAGGAGGACCGCCAAACTCATAAAAAGGCCCTAAATTAAGATACAGGTTTGGATCACAAAACATTTTGACTGGTGCTATTTGATGTCCTCTGTGGTAAATTAAGTTTGTGCTTGTTCCAATCACCTTTTACCACCATGTTATGAAAAAAGGATTCTAGAGATGGAAATATGTGACAAGAATGAATGTGAATAACCCTTTGTACATCAGTAGTGAAGGCGGGCAGTATTGGGGTGCCTGTTCGAAGCCATGCCCATTTGAGGAGTGATGCAACAGCTGTGCCTGAGGATAAGCGCCCACACGTTTGCGCACAAAACAAATTAGAACACAGTCACTAATAGTGATTAATTTTCTTGCATACAAAAATAATTTTACTGAACCTTTTAGGCACATACATACAAGCAATACACATAATAAGACCCAAGGTCTATAATACGACCTCCCCAAAACTCATTAGCAACAGCACGACTAGCCCATTACTAACAAAAAGTCACAATTTAGGGTATAAAATTAAACACATGCAAAAGGCAGGGGAAAAATACTCCAAAGATGCCAAAGATACAATTCATTTACCCACGTGATATCATTTTAATTCTGACATTTTTTTAACCTGCAATACAAAACCTTCAAAAGGTTGATGAGCAGAATAAAATCAAGGATCCAATCCTCCAGTGTTTTTGCAATTACCAAAGCATTAGGAGAGATATATCTTTGGAGTTGTACTTAGGCCATAAATGGCACCTTTACTATGAAGAAATATCAACAGTAGTGATTTACAAATACACACAGCTTAAGTCCTCACCTTAGAACTTAACTACTGTCCCACGGCATATATCTCAATGAGCTTAACCCGAATTGGCAAGCCCCACATAAATTGGAGCCTCTCAATGCCTAATTGGTGCAAATCATTTCCCAACATGCCACTCCACTTTTACTTGGGAATGTACTGCTAGGTTTCTATAATATTCAATGCGTGTTCCATCTCGGGAGTTTCAATGAATATCAGTGTGCATTTATTATGGTTATTTGCATGCAAACTGCACAGATATTCTTCACACAAAGTGCCATTATGTTACTGTTGCTCAAACTATGCAGATTCACCTTGGAAAGTTGAATGGCACAGTAAACCCATTATGACCTAATGATGAAAGGCAGGTTTACACAATTGTTAAAGTCTTTGTAACTCTGAACTGATGAAGTTGATTCCACATTGGGCATAGTGACAGCTCTGTGCAAGCCAACTGATGTTTGCAAGTTGATCGTCCCACAAAACACAATGGAAGACTAAACAATAGAAGGAATATATTCTCCACATACAGTGATATTTTATAACTATACTTATTTCCCTGTGCCTGTAATGCATACCTTACATGATAAAGAGATAGAGGCAAACAAAACAGAGACACGAGCTAGAGCTGTTTATGGCTTGTCGCACCAAAAACACAAAGGAGTTCTGGATTATTATTAATCGCCTAAACAGAGAAACTGAAGCTGTCAAATTAAATGGCAATAATGTCACTGCTGAAAATTGGTCCATACACATTAGCACCCTTTATAAAACCGAACCTGATCCAATTTGCAAGCCTGTTATTGCAAGCCTACCCTGGTGCAGGGAAGATCCAAGGCTGCAGAAGTACAAAGTTACCAACATTCATCAACCATCACGGCCGAAAGATTAGCCACTTTGATTAAGAAAAGCAGAGCTGATGGCGACCCCAGTCCAAATCGCATCCCTTCCCCAGTACATAAGCGGGACATCGAGTTCTGGTCCCGATTGATGGAAATGCAGTTCATAACCTGCCACACCATTGATTCCATTCCCTTATCCTGGCAATGATCAATATTGCATCCCGTCTACAAAGAGGGTCCAGTGGTGATCCCCGAGAGTTATTACCCATATTAGCCCTCTTGGATGTTGAAGCCAAATACTCTACCTCCCAACTACTGGAAGATCTGGTGGCATGGACAAACTCAAAAAATCTGACTCCTCTTAATCAAATTGGCTTCAGGCCCATGTTGGGCAGCACTGACAACCTAGTGGCCATCAGGATGCTGATGGCAAAGCAGATAAGGTAAAAACAGCTTCTTTATTGTTACTTTGTAGATTGCAATAAGGCCTTTGACTATGTCAACCACCAGCTGCTTTGGCCAAAGCTCAAAGCCTGGGACATTTCTGATCAACTACTTTTGGGCATTCAATTACTTTACTCTGAAACATGGGCTAGAGTAAAATTGGGTAATGACTCATTAGTTTCTGACAAGATAACAACAGAACAAGGTGTTAAGCAAGGGTGCAGCTTAGCCCCAGCCATCTTTACCTCTTGATGTTTGATCTGGTACCTGAGCTGGATTTGGTAATCAGCGATGCAACAAAACTGGTGAACCGCCCTATCACCTCCTTGCTCTTCGTCGATGATGTCGTCCTCTTATGTCAAACTGCGAAGGGGCTTCAAAGGCTGATTGACTTCTTACATCAGCACAGTAGGGCAAATGGAATGACGGTAAACTTCAAAAAGACAAACATCGTGATATTTGGCCGGAAAAGCAAAAAAACTGGCACATGGCATTCAAGCAACAGCCGCTTGATTATAGCAACCAAACACAAATATCTGGGATGTCGGCTGGACGATAAAGGAGGCTACTTAACTCATCTAAATTCATTAAAACCTAAATCTGCCTCACTCAAATTTGCCTTTCAAACCATCTTCAAATGAACAAAACAGCCCACTCTTGAACCCCTGTTGAAGATTATAATGGTCAAACTCACTCCCACACTGGGGTATGGCTCGGAAGCCTTCCGTGGGAAACTATGCACCTTTTTGATCAAGATCCAGAGTTCCGTTTTCTGATCACCATTCAAGCACCCTCACAACACCTCTGCAGTCCAGATCAGGCTGGAATTCTTGTTGTGTAATCAATCTTTAATGCTGAAAGCCAGCCTCTTCAAATACTTGCACTCAGCGAGTGCCGCAAAAGAAGGATCACTGAAGAAACTAATCTGGCTGGAAGTACTATCAGTGAACAACTTAGCTCCTCAAAACCCCTGGAAACTTGCTCTCTCAGAAGCCTTTGAGCTAAAAGGTGCAGTGGATTTCTGGAACCTTAACCTTTCCCTCCAGTGATTCAAAATAGTTTTAAACAAAGCAGTCCAAAAGGAATCACCGGCTCTGTATCTACCCTGTGTTAACTGATGACCGCAAAAGGCTCCTTCGTCATTTTCTGGTTAAGCAAGGGACATGGACAATACATTCTGCAGTTGACTTTCTCCTGAACAGCACTTACCCTCAAGCAATCTCCGGTCTATAAAATTCCTGGACAACATGTATAAACAGTTAAAACCTTTAGCCTTACTTCCAATCTCCTCAGGATTGTAGGATGATGATCCCGGTCCTGTCGGTGGCATGAATCTATTTGATGAGTTTTGGGTGTGTAAGTCCCTGTTTTGCTTGCTAAAGATAAGACACCTTGGGCAGGCTGCTAGGAGAATTCTGTCTGAACGACGTGGTCACAAGCTGCAATCAACCATCATTCCTTGTTGACCCTGTGCTGAACTTCATCCATCCCCTAGTCTTCTTTCTCTTGCCCGGCATCTGATACAGGAAATGCTGCTATTTTCTGTAGCTTTGCCATAGTGATAATTTTCCACTCTTTAGATTTTAGCACAAGACAATTTTGATTCTAGCACTTTAGGTTTAACACTGGCTTTTTTTTTATCAACTTCCTGTTTCAATGTGCACTAATTGCAGGATTTTTTATTCTATACATTGATGCAGATAAATATCACGCGCAGTCCCACTGTCGATAAATAGTGTGTTGGGTCAGTAATAGCACGTGGCACTTTACAAACTGTCTCTTTAGCTTTCCTGCCTGACCCCGCTCAAGGCCACAATTTAATTAATTGTAACTCAGGGTTCTAACGCGTAATAGCCCACATACCTAAATGAACAACAGCTACAAAAAACACCTGTCAGTCACAGCAGCAGGTATTTGCGCAGTGTACAACATGCATGATCTAACCTGGTTCTTTTCAGCATACTTTTACAATTTGGCGCTAAATTATCTAGATGTTTCGTCAGACATTCCTTTGAAACACTATTGGCCTGATTGTAAGTTCGGAGGTAAGGGGACCACCGACGAAGTTGTGTAGGATTCCCCGCCGCACAGTTGGCGGTTCGCCTGCCGAATTATGATGTTGGAGGTCTGTTGAAGGAAAGACTGCCGGAGTCCTGCCAGCCATTGCGACCGCGGTAGGGGGAAGCAGCTGTAAGAGGGTGATACAGACAAGTTCACCATCATCGGAATTACAAGTTGGCTTTCCGTCGAGCCAACTGTGGCGGAAAGACCACCTGCTTCGAGTCAGCAGAATCGAAGGAATTGGGGGGCACACTCACCCATTTCCTTTTGTTCCATTCAGTCTCCCACATGGATCCATTCCTCCAGGGCACCCCTTCACAGCCGCATCTTGACCCTGAAGAAAATGACCCTGTTGGCGGCGAAATCCAGGTTAGTCCATTTTGCACTATTTACCTATCGACTGGACAGGGCACATATTGTCTCGAATCCAGCATTGGGAAAGTACTCATAGTAGGCCTTTTTTCACGAGTCATGCATATGTGTACATTTAACACTTGTGCAGTCAAAATATACACACCTGCATCGACACACATGAAAAAATAGTCCAGCCACTCAGAAACAATGCCGCAGGCCCAGCGGTGACATTGTCATACGGCGGGCTGGAGATGGCGCTGAGGCAGCCTTCTTTGGACTGCCACTACAGCGGTATAATAGTAAGACCATCAAAATATTAATCAGGCCCTTTGTTATGCCCTACTTATTGTTTAATCCACGTATGATTTAAATGTGTCCTACACAATGTCTTCTGTTCTTTTTATGCATTGCACTTATTTTAATCGTTGACATTTTATGCGGTTTCTACTTTGATGGACTTGAATGTCTAAATAAAGTATTTTAAACTTGAACTTCATAAAGAGGTAGCCACAAGAATGATTTTACCAGGAGAAATTGCATGGATGGCTAGGGTGTTGATGGAAGAATCCTAGATGAGTAATACGTTTGGGAGAACATGTTAATAAATACTATAGTTAGGTTAGATAGGGAAGCACATCGTAATTCCCAGAAATACTTAAGCAAGATTCACACATGGACCTTTACACATTGTCATACCATAATGTAATAGGCATCAGCACTACTTGAAGCTAAATCTGGGCACACAGAGCCAGCACAATAAGAAACTGGTTGTGCTGGATGTTCTCTACTCGAGCATTTGTTGTTTTACAAGGATGCTGGAACCTGGTTGCAATCTAGAATACCAAGTAGGAAGTATCAAGATAACAGAATATCGAGTACCCCAATATCGAGGAGGTAAAACAAAAAGTATATATATATTTATATAATTATATATATATATATATATATATTCACTGAAAAACCATAGGTTTTAGGGACAGTTATAGTTAGTTGGACATTGCACTCGTACAAAACCCGTGAAATTCCCTCGTTATAGTTAGTTCAGCTAACTATAACTCGCGCCCCGCAATGCACTGCTGATGACGTCACATATTACATCACTCATGACATGGTCAGTGACATCACTGATGACATCACTGATGACATCTCAAATGACATCACTGATGACATCATCCAGTGACTGTGTGTTTCTGTAAAGTTTAAATATTTTTAATATATATAGGGAAAGGCGTATTGAAGAATGAGTGGGTGAATAAGTGTGTGTATGGATGATTTAGTAGGTGCGTGACTAATTCTATAAGTGAGTGATTAAACGTATCTTACTGAATGCATGGGTTAGTGACTAAACTGGGTTAATGTCTGTATCTTTCTGTTGCTGTGTAAGTGGCTGCATGGGTTTGTGAATAGCTACATGAGTGTCTATAAGAGTTATTGATTTGTTGTCTGAGTATCTGTATGGGTGCCTGAGTGTTTGTGTGGATGGGGTGTGTGCGACTGTGCATAGATGTGTGAGTGGGTGATTCACTGGGTGGATGGTTTCAAGAGTGCATCTGTGATAGACTGTATGGGTGGGTAAGTGTGTGTAAGAGTGTGTTAGTGAGTGAATGTATGTCCCAGTGGTACATGTGTGAGTAACTACATATGTGAAAGGCAGTATATATGTGTATTGGAGTATATAAATAGCTATAAGCGAGAGTGAGTGATTGTGATAGTGGCTGTATGGATGAGTGTGTGCTTGTATCAGTGATTGTATAAGAGCGTAACAATGTGCTAGTATTTGTATGATTAAGTGAGCTGGTGTGTGTATAACTGTATAGGTGAGTAAATGGCAGTGTGTTTAATTATTTGCATGACTGACTAGGTGTGTGAGTACCTCTATGGATGAGTGGCGGTGTTTGAGTGTCTATATAGGAGTAAGAGTGCATATGATTGTCCTGTACTGAGTGACCATAAGTATGAGTGACTGTACGGGTGAGTGAGTGGATGTGTGTGTGTAGACCTAAGAATCAGTGAGTGGGTATGTAGTTATTGGTGTTGGAGTGTCTATGGTTTTGCGAAAGGCAGTCTGTAATTTAGATTGGGTGTATCAAAGGTTATATTAGGGTGTGAGGAGGTGCATCAGATTATCACGTGGATGATGTCATCAGTGATGTCATTTGAGATGTCATCAGTGATGTCATCAGTGATGTCACTGACCATGTCATGAGTGATGTAATATGTGACGTCATCAGCAGTGCATTGCGGGCGCGAGTTATAGTTAGCTGAACTAACTATAACGGGGAATTTCACGGGTTTTGTACGAGTGCAATGTCCAACTAACTATAACTGTCCCTAAAACCTATGGTTTTTTCAGTGAATTTCAAAGGTTTTTTAAATGCTAATTTCTAACTATAACTTATCTGAAACCTATGGTTTTTTCAGTGAATTTCAAAGGTTTTTTAAATGCTAATTCCTAACTATAACATGTGTGAAACCTACGGTTTTTTCAGTGAATTTCAAAGGTTTTGTAAATGACAATTTTTAAATGTATTAATTGTTATATTAATTTTTTCATACTGATTTATTACATTTTTAGATTTTTTTTTACATATTTTATTTTTTAAATTACATTGTAATTACATTATACATTACATTACAAAAATACTTTCTCAGAATGAATTACTTTAGTTTAAATACTTTGCACATAGGCAATAGACTTTTAAGTACAGTAGTTACAGTTGTTGCAATGGGCACCACATTTTCAAACACAATGCAACATTCAGCTCAATGTGAATTTCTAGTTAAATGCAATTAGTTACTTTATGGATTACTTTTCTAACCACAGGACTGGATCCTAGATTCAGTCCTGGTACATCTCCTGTAAACAGTTGAGTAAAAGCGTTTTGGTTACAGTCGTGATTTTTAAGGAATATTATTGTATTTTAAAAGTTGACACTTAGAAACTTTTTCTCATAGAATCACCAATGTTATCCTATGGAAGGAAATTCACTTAGCAGGTAAAAACTGTTATCGTTACTTTTTCTTACTCAGTGTTGGATCCTGGATCCAGCACTGGTGCATCTCCTGTAAACAGTTGAAAGAATGCGTTTAAGTCATACAGGCGATTTTTAAGGAATATTTGTAGTTTGTGAAAATCGACACTTTGAAACTTTTCTGCTGATAACCAGACAATGGATTCCTATGGAAGAAAATATAAGTTACTGGTAAGTACGGTTAAAATTACTTTTCAGGACCAGTACTGGGCTGAAAGATGCAGCACTGAGGTCTCTCCTGATAACAGGTGAGTAAATCGAAATTCGTATTTCGGCTGATTTTAGAGGAATATTTGTATGTTTCAAAATCAACACTTAGAAACTTTTTCAGCAAAAAGCAGGCAATGATATCCTATGGAAGGAAATTCAAGTTACTGGTAAGTACGGTTAAAATTACTTTTGAGGATCAGTACTGGGCTGAAAGATGCAGCACTGAGGTCTCTCCTGATAACAGGTGAGTAAATCGGAATTCGTATTTCGGCTGATTTTAGAGGAATATTTTAAAGTTCCAAAACTCCACACTTAGAAGAATTTCCAAGTGAAACCAGTCAATGTTAGCCTATGGAAGGAAATTCAAGTTACTGGTAAGTACGGTTAAAATTACTTTTCAGGACCAGTACTGGGCTGAAAGATACAGCACTGAGGTCTCTCCTGATAACAGGTGAGTAAATCGGAATTCGTATTTCGGCTGATTTTAGAGGAATATTTTAAAGTTCCAAAACTCCACACTTAGAAGAATTTCCAAGTGAAACCAGTCAATGTTAGCCTATGGAAGGAAATTCAAGTTACTGGTAAGTACGGTTAAAATTACTTTTCAGGAATAGTACTGGGCTGAAAGATGCAGCACTGAGGTCTCTCCTGATAACAGGTGAGTAAATCAGAATTCGTATTTCGGCTGATTTTAGAGGAATATTTGCACAATGGTGAAGGGAGGGGCGGGGCCTGAGGTGACATCTGTGCAAACGCGCCCCGTGGCGCGTTTTAAGTTGGGGGATTAAGTCCCCTTGAATCATGAGGGTCCCTACGGGCCAACTAGCCCACCAGGAACCTCCAGTATGCGCCAGGGGCTGCGTTGCAGAGACATGTACAGAGGCCACACCCCTTTACACCTCTCTGCAACGCAGCTCTGTGGCGCTTCTGGACGTACCTGTTGGGCTAGTTGGCCCCCAGGGACCCTCAGGATTGAAGGGGATTTAATTCCCCATCTTAAAACGCGCCACGGGCCTGTTTGCACACATGTCACCTGAAGCCCCGCCCTCCCTTCACCACTGTGCAAACGCGCCCGTGGCGCGTTTTAAGTCGGGGATTAACTCCCTTGAATCCTGAGGGTCCCTGGGGTGCAACTAGCCCACCATATACCTCCAAAGCGCCACAGAGCTGCGTTGCAGAGAGGTGTAAAAGGGGCGTGGCCTCTGTACACCTCTCTGCAAGGCAGCCCCTGGCGCATAATGGAGGTTCCTGGTGGGCTAGTTGGCCCTCAGGGACCCCAGTATTCAAGGGGATTGTTCTCCTCTGCAAACGCGCCAGGGGTGCGTTTGCAGAGTGGTGAAGGAAGGGGCGGGGCCTGCGGGCCCGATCGTTTTTTTTTTCTCCCTGAAGGGGGCTGTGTGGCCCCCTTCCTTTTCCTATTTTTAGGCCCTGGGGACCCCATCCCCCAGGGCCTTACTCCTCTTTTTTAAATTAAAATAAAAATAAAAACGGGAAGGGGGCCACGTGGCCCCCTTCCCTGGGCCTGTATTGGCCCCGGGACCCCATCCCCGGGGCATGGCCTCTTTTTTTTTATTTGGAGGGGGCTGCATGGCCCCCTCCTCAGGCCATTTAAGGCCCCGGGGACCCCAACCCCGGGGCCGGCCTTGCACTTTTTTATTTTTTTACTTTTTTTACCTTTGGGGAGGGGGCTGCGTGGCCCCCTCTGTGGCCACTTATGGCCCCGGGGACCCCATCCCCGGGGCCTGGCCTCTCGTTGGGGACTGTGGGGGTCCCCAAACCCCCACAGTCCCGCCGGCTCCCCGTGTCCTACGGGAGCCGGCATTAGCTTACACATGGGGAGCAGCTAACATGCTGCTCCCCATGTGGAAAGCAATCAGCTTTGGATATTGGAAGAGAGAGCAGGTTTCCTGCTCTCTCTTCCAATATCCAAAGCAGTTTGCAATGACAGGACGGGAGCCGCGAGGCTCCCGTCCTGTCATTGCAAACAGCAGTGTCCCGGGGTAGGCACCCCGGGACACTGCAGGAGCCGGCCCTGGGGGTGGCGGTCCCCAGGGCCACCACAGGCTCCAGGAGGGGACCGCGCGGACCCCCTCCTTACATTTTGAAAGCCCCGGGAGGTGGTGGTCCCCGGGGCTTGGGGTCCAAAACGGACCCCCATTGTAATTTGTCTTAGTGCCCCGGGAGGTGGTGGTCCCAGGGCGTGTGGGGGCTGGAGCCCCCACACAGGTTTTTCAAAAATAAAAAAGAAGCCCCGGGAGGTGGCGGTCCCGGGTCTGCGGGAGGGCTCAGAGCCCTCCCGCACCATTATACATAAAGCCCCGGGGTGGTGGTCCTCGGGCTTGGGGGCCCTTAGAGGCCCCCACACATAAAATTAACCTCCCCAGCATGCCCTCGGGACTTGGCCCACCCGGGGCCATTACATCGAGCGCGGGAGACCGCGCTTCGATTTTTTTCTCGGCAGGATTCGCGCACCCTGTGCGCATCCTGCCGATTTTTTTAAAAAAAACAACATTTTTTTTTTGCCCAGGGGGTCCTTGTGGGACCCCCTGAGCAGACCTAGCGGGTCAGGGTGTTTCTACCCTGCCCCCTTTGTGCGCTTCGCGCACTTGTTTCTGTCCCTCGGTTCTACCGAGGGACAAAATGGCTGCCAACACTTCCTGATTTGGAGTGTTGACAGCCAATTAGCATGCAGCTCGTGATCGGGAGGGTGCGCGAATCCGACGCGGCCATAGATATATATGTACTTTTACTTTTGATTTTCTCAGCAACTACTGAACGGATTTACACCATTTAACAAAAGGGTTCTTTCTGAACCAAGAACTACCTCTTTGCCAAATTTGGTGTAATTCCGTTCAGCAGTTCGGGCTGTAGCCGTGTCTAAAGTTTCCTATGGAAAATTGCATGGGTAAAACGCGTTTTGGGACCCCCCTTTTTTCTCGGCCCCCGCTTGACGAATCCCCCCGAGACTTTCAGGGTAGGAGCGGACCGGAGCGCCCGACAAAGTTTGAAAATTTTGCGAAGATACGTCAACCGGCAAGAGAGTTATTTCAAATAGAATGTCGCGGATTTCCTATGGATAATAGGTTGTAACTATAACTATCTACTGGCGACCGCCAGTAGATAATATATATTACCTACTGGCGGTCACCAGTAAGTAGTTATAGTTAGGACCTTGTTTCCATTCAAAAAGCGTTTTTTCTTTTGCCAATATCTTTGGTGCTGTTTGACGAATCTTCACGAAATTTTCAACACTAATGGGGCGCTCCGGTCAGCTACTGTCTTGAACGTTTCGGGGTGATTCGTCAAGCGGGGGCCGAGAAAAAAGGGGGGTCCCAAAAAGCGTTTTCCACATGTTAATTTACATAGGAAACTTTAGACAAGGCTACAGCCCGAACTGCTGAACGGAATTACACCAAATTTGGCAAAAAAGTAGCTCTTGGTTCAGAAAGCGCCCTTTTTTTTAAATGGTGTAAATCCGTTCAGTAGTTTTTTAAATATTAAAGGAAAAATAAATTTATATATCTGGGCGGAGCCTAACCACACATCTCATCGTGAGATCTGATTGGCTGTCAGCACCTCATCCAAGAAGTGTTGGCAGCCATCTTGGGACCAATATACATGATAGCACCCCATTAAAATGCATTGTAGTGAATGGAAGGTTTTGAGGGTCACCAAAAGGAGAACGTATAAAGGGTGATAAGACTTTAGTTACATTATAAATCATTTGTTGATGGTACCATACTAATTTTAGGAATTGTGGTGTGTTCTAAGGCGATTTTACCCTGTGAAAAAGCCTTCTGCTGGGATATCATGAATCATGTTTAAGAGAAAACTATTTTCTCATACTTTTCCCATAGAGGTTTGGAAGGTGATCTAGAAGCTAAAATGAGAGCATATTAACTGTAAATTCACATTATCTTTCTCAGTCATGTGAGAATGAAGTCTGACATTCTCAGTAAAACATGTACATCCAACAAGGGCAGAGACTGTCAGTTGATTCCTTTGTGTTCTACTGCAGCTTCCCAGAGTGTTCTAATGAACAACTAGAGCGCTAACAGTCTTACTTATGACAAAAGTATGGCACACCTGAAGCCATCTTGATTGGAATAAAGTGGAAACACTTAAAACATTTAATTTAAAAAGGAACAAAATGAGGGGGTTCATTTTGCCATAGAAATTATGATTAGTGCTGCAGAAAGAAAAATTAGGGCACATTTTGAGTGACTTCTCAAATCCTCTTCTATTTCATTAAAAAATTCTGACATGCAGACTGAAACATGCACTTTCAATACCAGCAGCAGACTTCCCTGGTGAGCAGTAGCTTTACTACAGTGATCTAATGAGCAACTAGAGTGCTAACATTCTGAATTTATGGCAAATGTGTGACACATCTGAATGCCTTCTTGATGGAATCAAAGTAAAAAATTGAAAGTATTTTGTAGTATCCTGCTCTTCCATACTACATATTTCCTACTGAGGAGACTGTAGTAAATGAGGAAATTAGGAAACTTCATAACAAATAAGTCTCCCAAGATAGCCACCAGAGACAAAAGAGCCCAAATGTAGCACAAATATCACCCAGATGTAGCCCACGTATAGCCCAATGACAGAATGTCCCGGAGTGTTCTAAAGAACAACTAGAGCGCTAACAGTCTTACTTATGACAAAAGTATGGCACACCTGAAGCTCTCTTGATTGGAATAAAGTGGTAACACTTAAAACATTTAATTTAAAAAGGAACAAAATGAGGGGGTTCATTTTGCCATAGAAATTATGATTAGTGCTGCAGAAAGAAAAATTTGTGCACGTTTTGAGTGACTTCTCAAATCCTCTTCTATTTCATAAAAAGATTCTGACATGCAGACTGAAACATGCACTTTCAATACCAGCAGCAGACTTCCCTAGTGAGCAGTAGCTTTACTACAGTGATCTAATGAGCAACTAGAGTGCTAACATTCAGAATTTATGGCGAATGTGTGACACACCTGAATGCCTTCTTGATGGAATCAAAGTAAAAACTGAAAGCATTTGCTACTGAGGAGACTGCAGTAAATGAGGAAATTAGGAAACTTCATAACAAATAAATCTCCCAAGATGACCACCAGAGATAAAAAAGCCCAAACGTAGCACAAATATCACCCAGATGTAGCCCACGTATAGCCCAATGACAGAAGTGTGCAAAACACTTTTTATTTTTGGTTTTTGCAGTTTTATATAGTGCAGACTGGTCAGGTATTGGAGTGCTTTACAAGAGCATTGGTTACATCACACAAGGACAAATTCATGTTGGTTGTAGACATGGGGAGATTAAGTGATTTGACCAGAATCACAGAATGTCGAGCTGAAGCAGAAACTCCAACCTGGTTCCCCAGTTGCAAAGTCTGCAGCTCTGGAAGAAATACCATATCCTCTCCCCTAAGTGCAACATTTAATCAAGTGGTCAACTGGATAAAAAAACATAAAGATAACAAATAATTTAAAAGTGCTTTGTCGCTATTTGAAAACTCAGAAAATATGTCCTCGTTTTAGTTTTTTAGAGCACTAACCATAATTTCGCTGCAAATAAGACCCTCTCATTTCTGTAATTTCTAAAGGAAATGCTCTAGGTATTACAGTTTTGATTACATCAAGATGACGTCAGGCGTGCCACACTTTTGTAATAAATATAGAATGTTAGCAATCTAGTTGTTCATTAGGATACTGTTGAGAGGCAGAGGCCAGGGGCACGGACTCAGAAAATTGAAGGCAGGTAGGAGGGTGCAGAGGCAACAATTTGACCACACTGGGCAGGCAGGAAGGGCACTGGCAGCACAACAGACTATAGAGGGCAGTGGAAAGGGGGGCAGGGGCAATAAACCAACAATGCAGGACAGGCAAGAGAGGCTGTGGCAATATAATAGACCATTGTGGGCAGAAGGAAGAGGCAGTGGTAGTACAACCATACGTGCCAACAGACCCAATTCAGCCAGGAAGCGCCCAATGTTTTTAAGCCCAAATGGGCTTTATTTGATCTGTCTCCTGTCTACAATCTCCTCTTTTTCAATGTAAGTCAATGGGGAAAATCAATACCCCAGTTTTTTTCAAAATCTCCCTCTTACCAAGTTCAAAATGTTAGCAAGTATGGTACATTGGATCATGGAAGGTAGGAGGAATTGGAGTAGGGACATGGACTCGGATAACAGAGGACAGGAGGGACATGGACAGGTGCACCAAACTGACCTTACAGGGCAGGCATCAGGGTTTGCAGCAGCACAATACACCACACAGGGCATGCGGGATGGGAGTGCATCACAACAATCCATGGAAAGCAATAGGGAGGGGACAGGACCATGCACATGGACAACAGAGAACAGAGGGGAAAGAGGCAATGGCAGCTAGCTGACCATAATGGACAGACAGGAGAGAAAGCTGCAGCATAACGGACCATAAAGGGCAGGAGGTAGGGATCAGGGGCATTACAACGGAACAGACAAGCCAGGAGGGAGGGAATAAGGCCTGCACATGGAAAACAGAGGGCAGGGGGCAAGGGGGCAGGGCAGGAGCAGCAAGCTGACAATGGAGGTCAGGAAGGATGGGCACTAGAAGCAAGACACACCATGGAGAGCAACAGTGAGACTATAATGGCATACACACAGACCATAGAGGGAAGGTGGGAGGGGGTATGGGGCAGCTAGCTGACAACACAGGGAAGGTGGGAGGGGCGGTGGCAGCAGAGAAGACCATGCATGGCAAGCGGGAGGGTTAGTGGCAGCACAATGGCCATGATGGGTGAGAAGGAGGGGCAGGTGCATGCAGAAAGGACCATGGAGGATAGAAGGAAGGGTAGGAGCTGGGCACAGGCAAGAGAGTTCAGGGGAAGGGGCCTCACAACAGACCATGCGGGCAGGCAGGAGGAGCAGTTGCAGCACAACAGACCAGGGAGGGCAGAAGGGTGTGGCAGTAAAACGGACCATGGAGGACAGGAGGAAGGGGATAGGGGCATGGAACATGGACAGGCAGGGTGGAGGTGGCAGGGACAGGTTACAGTCATTTCTCCACCACTCTGCAAACAATCACATTAGAGGCTGGGCCTCGGGGATGGGATCCCTAGGGGCCAAATTGGCCTGGTAGGGGGTGCGCTCGGCCCCACTTCCTTTAATTTAGTCAACAAAATAAAAATAAAAAGGCCTGGCCCCTGGGGATGGGGTCCCTAGGGCCAAAATTGGCTCAGGGAAGGGGGGTCACACAGACCACCCTCCCTGAAAATAGAAAAGAAAGAGCCCACCAAGTCGCCGAAGGCTCCAC
Organism: Calotriton arnoldi; assembly: GCA_963921515.1. NCBI lineage: Eukaryota > Metazoa > Chordata > Amphibia > Caudata > Salamandridae > Calotriton > Calotriton arnoldi. Next base: position 115,937 of record CAWUFW010018594.1, read on the forward strand.
CCCATTTCTTCACCACTCTGCAAATGCACTCCTGGTGCACTGCTGTTTGGGGGATAAAGTCCCCTTAGATCCAGAGGGTCCTTGGGGGCCAACAAGCCCTCCTGTTACTTTTAGTAAGTTCCATACAGCCTGATTGCTGAGAGGACTTCAGAGGCCATGCCCCCTTTCTCCACCACTCTGCAAACACTCCTCCTGGCGCAATACTGGTTAGGGGATGAAGTCCTCTTGGATGCTGAGGGACGTTGGGAGCCAAATAGCCCTCCTGCTACCTCCAGCAAGTCCCTTACAGTGGATTTCTGAGAGCTGGTCGAAGGCCCTGGCTCCTTGATCCACCACTCTGCAAATGCAACTACCAGTTAAAAAACCATAGAAATCAATTAAAAAAACAAAAGGTTACAGGGACATTATAGGTAGGAAATAGATTTTGAAAAACCTTACAAATTCACTGGAAAAAACCATAGAAATTCACTTAAAAACCAATGGTTACAGGGACGTCACAGTGGGATTGGTGAGAGGTCTTCGGAGGCCATACCACCTTTCTCCACCACCCCGAAAACGCACCTCCTGGTGCACTGCTGGTTGGGGGACGAAGTCCCCTTGGGTGCTGAGGGTCCTTGGGGGCCAACAAGCCCTCCTATTGCCTCCAGTAAGTCCCACACAGCCTGATTGCTGAGAGGACTTCGGAGACCATGCCCCCTTTCTCCACCACTCTGCAAGCACTCCTCCTGGCGCAATACTGGTTAAGGGATGAAGTCCTCTTGTTTGCTGAGGGACCTTGGGGGCCAAATAGCCCTCCTGTTACCTCCAGTAAGTCCCTTACAGTGGATTCCTGATAGCTGGTCGAAGGCCCCGGCCCCTATCTCCACCACTCTGCAAATGCGACTACCAGTTAAAAAACCATAGAAATTCACTTAAAAAACAAAAGGTTACAGGTACGTTATAGTTAGGAAATAGATTTAAAAAAACCTTACAAATTCACTGAAAAAAACAAAGGTTACAGGGATGTTATAGTTAGGAAATAGATTAGAAAACTCTTAGACATTCACTTAAAAACCAAAGGTTACAGCGACGCTATAGTTAGGAAATGGAACTTAAAAATGTGTTCAAAATTCACTGAAAAAAACAAAGCTTACAGGGATGTTATAGTTAGGATCAGATTTCTCTCGTACAAAACCAGTGAAATTCTTCAGTTATAGTTACCTGAGCTAACTATAACTTATGCCCCCACAATGCTTGTCACTGTAAAAATATCTTCTGTGAATGCATTCTTCGATACAGTGAAGAAGCATCGCTGTTCAATTTTTGTAAACTTTTTTTATGCTTCCAATGGCCAGTTAATGTTTTTTTAACACTGAAGCCAATTGCTTCTTTGCATTTTCCTTATCTTACTTTTTAGTACCCTTTTTACTTTTTGTTGAAAAAACTGTTTAACAACTCTTCTAGGAAAAAAAACAGTGCTTGTTAGAACCACCATCTGGTCAAATAAAGAGCTAACTGTGTTCTTTAATTGTCAGTGACGGTATTATTCTGAAAGTCGGTGTGTCAGTGTGTGCATCAGTGTATGCCTGGGTGTGTTATTTTATGCATTAGTGTTTGGCTGGGTGTGTCAGTGTCTGCTTTGGTATATGCCTGGGTTTGTTAGTTCCTGCATTGGTGTATGCCTAGGTGTCTCAGTGTATGTGTCACTGTGTACCAAAGTGTGTTATTGGATGCATAGTGTCTGGCTGACTGTGCCAGTGTCTGCATTGCTGCATGCCTGGGTGTGTCAGCGTCTGCAACAGTGTGTGCCTGAGTGTGTTATTGGAAGCATTAGTGTTTGGCTGGATGTGTCAGTGTCTGCTTTGGTGTATGTCTGGGTATGTCAATGTCTGCTTTCGTATATGCCTGGGTGTGTCAGTGTTTGCATCGGTGTGCCTGGTTATGTCAGTGTATGTGTTAAATGTATGCCTGGGTGTGTTATTGGATGCATTAGTGTTTGACTGGGTGTGTCAGTGTCTGGTTTGTTGTATGCCTGATTGTGACAGTGTCTGCATTGGTGTATGCCTGGATGTGTCAATGTATGTGTTAGTGTGTGCCTAAGTGTGTTATTGGATGTATTAGTGTTTGACTGGATGTGCCAGTGTCTGCTGTGCTGCATGCCTGGCTGTGTCAGTCTATGCATTGGTATATGCCTGGGTTTGTCAGTGTGTGCATGGATGTCTTATTGGATGCATTAATGTTTGTCTGGGTGTGTTAGTGTCTGTATTAATGTATGGTTGGGTATGTCACTGGCTGTATCAGTATGTGTATGGATGTTTGAGAGGCTATATCAGTGTCTGGCTGAATGCCTAAGTGGCTGTATCGATGTGTGACTCAGTGTGTCATTGACTGTGTAGGTATGTGCCTAGGTGTGCCAGTTTCTGTTTCGGAGTGTGGCTGGGTGTACCTGTAGGTGTATCAGTGTGCATCTGGGTATGTCAGTGGCTGTATCGGTGTGTCCCTGGTTGTGTCAGAGGTTGTATAAGTGTGAACCTGGGTCTCTCAGTGGCTGTATCGGTGAGTGCCTAGGTGTGTCAGTGGCAGCAATGGTCTGTGCATGGATGCATGTGGCTTCATCAGTGTATAACTGGGTATGTGAGTAGTTGTATTGGTGTATTTGTTTGGTTGTGTGAGGGGTGTATCAGTGTATAACTGGATGTATGAGTCAGTGTATTGGTGTGTGACTTGGTGTGTGAGTGACTGTATGAGTGTGTTTGTGGGTGTGTGAATGGCTGTATGGGTGTATGAGTCTAAGTAGCAGTTTGCATGTATAAATGGGTGTGTGACTATGGGATTTTGAGTGGCTGTATGAGTGTGTACATGGTTGTGTCAGTACCTGTGTAATTGACTCTATAGTTGTGTGATTTCATGTTAGAGTACCTGCATGGGAGTGTTTGTGACCCATAAGTTAAATTACCAATATACATTTTTATAACTTTACAAATACATACTATTAACACATTACAAAACTATTTAAACCAAACAATTAACAAATAATCATAACATAGCTTATTTAACTATTTGCCAATAAACATTTGTGCACAACTACCTCAGGAAGCACAAACAAAGTGATGTTTTGAAGCATCTTACTATACTGTCAAAGAAAAAATGGTTACAAATAAATATCTATACTGCAATACTTGCCGCAAGCAGTTATCCAGGGACACTACAAAACATTATTTACATGGGATAACTTCCATGTGAAAGCACTTAAAAATTATTCTAGAAAGGGGCCACAACTAAACGATGTGGCACAAACTTGGTGCAGCAGTATAGTCCACCTATACAGCACCCTTGGGAGAGCCACCATCAGCTGCAGTCATTTTAATCCCACCTATCTTCAAAAATGTAAGTGAGACGCTTACTCACTATGCGGAATTCCACATGCTTGTCACCATAAAAATATCCTCTGTGGGTGAATTTTCCCTTTTTTACTGTTCTCAGGTTCTATACTCATACACCAAAGAGATTTACTGTTGAAAGAATCATCAATGAACAGTGGGGGAAAAACAATCATAAAGATTGTACAAAAAAACCTTGATTTATAACTCTGAGCTGAGCAGAATATACATGGGATGCCTTGCATGGCTTTTTCACATAAACAAACTGTAATATTAAAGACATCAAAGTCAAACCACTAGGAAAACTTTACTGTATGCATCTTTCACATATTTACAGGTGCTTTAAGCACAGATTTGAAATTATACGGTCCTTCATCTGCAACAAAAAATTCAACTTCTCTTGAGAAGTTACTGATTTCTTTTTGAAAAAAGAGTACCAAGCAAGAGGTGCTCATCATAGTCATATGCTGTTCTCTGTAAAAGATGCACCAAAATTTGAAACATACACAGATGAGTCTCTACTTTCTTTCATAGAACAGTATATTACATGTGGCATTCCAAAAGACACTGTGTAAAAAAGATTAAAGCAGCAAATACTGTGTTTCCAATCATCTAGATATGGAAAGTACTGTCAGCAGAAATGTTTAATTATTTTCTTAGCTACCCATTGAGCCTTCATGTTTTTCACAGTCTGAAGCCAGTTACTTCTTCCCAGTTCTCCTTGAAAAAAAAATGGAAAAGTATAAAACTGTAAAAAAAACTTCTTAAAAAAACAACAGTACTTTTTACAAACATTTCAAAAGTATCCCACAAAATCCTCCCAGGACTGGTGACACAGTACCTGACTGCCCCTGTATTTCAACCTGCACTCCTTTGGGGTGAATTCATACTTACTGTCAAGGGCCTCCTTCATGATGGGATACCTTAACCTCTTCCCCTTATCCAGGGCCAGTAGGGCATTCCTTCCATTGATGTAACCTACACATCTCTAGAAAGTAAATTGAGTTCGTAGTCCTCATACTCTATGTAGACAGAGATTGTCTCCACATGAAGATCCATAGAAAAAGTAGGGCATCCAATTCTGTGCTTCATGCCTATAGCTGTCATCCTCACCATACCATTGCCAACATCCCAACTGGGGAATATCGAAGAGCACACAGAAACTGCAGTAAACAAGATGATTATGACCAGAAATCAACCGAAATCACTGAATGTTTAAGTCAAAGAGGATATAATCCAACCAAGCTGGCCCAGATCCAACGTCACTTTTTAAATACTGACTGAAATTCTATACTGCACAACAGAAAAATCAAGGAAACCAAACCAGCCATTCACTTCACAACCAGATATAGTGATGGCCATCACTGTATTCACAAAACACTATAGTGACAGTGGTTCCTTCTTATCAATAATCCTACTGTAACGAATACCATTCGAGATTCACCACAGTTCAGTTTCAAATGAGCATCGAATATTAGAGACAAATTATGCCCCTCTTTTCTCCAGGATAAAAAGGAACTGACAACCTTCCTCCAACAGCCCACTGACTTTTACACTTGTACAAATTGCCAAATATGCAAACTAGGCATGTCAAAAACAATGGAACTTACTATCAATGGCCATTCACACCAGATTGGTGACTTCATAAATTGTGACAGTACCAACGTAGTTTACCTAATTTCTTGTCCATGTAACCAACACTATGTTGGAAGTACAATCAGGGATCTAAAAACAAGAATTCAGGAGCATTACTGTAACATCCATACAAACGACCAAAAATAGGGACTCGTGGAGCATTCTGAAAAATACCATCCACACCAACACACTTTCTCATTCTGCTGTCTAGTCAAACTGAAACGTCACTCATGAGGAGGTGACTTAGAACTAAAACTACGCCAACAAGGAAAGCGCCTTTATCATCCACATTGACACTGTAGCTAACGACCTGAACAAAGACACTGAATGGCATTTTTGGCTGTAACTACAAGGATAACATGACAGGAAAGTGTCTTCATTATCTGTTTTAGACACTGGAATTAATGGCTTGAACAAAGACACTAAATGGCATCGATGGCCATAACTACAAGCATAACACAACAATATGCCATTTACGCTGAATACTACTTTTATAATGATAACACAAATTCATCTATTGGATCACTGTATTATATTGAAAATGACCGTGAACATCTCACTCTGATTACTGATGCAGAATCCTATAGGTATACCTGACAACTCATGTTGCGACATGTCAATGTCTGACTCACTTCAAAAGAAAAGGACACTCACAATTCAATTGGCAGACTTTGAAAATGTTTGCTATTATATGACAAAGACTGCTTCAGTCAGAATGTAATACTGACACTCACGCTAAATTAATCCTTACTTACCTTTATATATATATATTAATTACAGTGTGATTGATCATGTGCATTCTATTCTGTACACTGCAGTATCAGCCAAAGGCTGTTTTGCTTGAATGATGGCCATTCTCAAATGTATACACTATCGACTTCTGGACCCTGGGGCCACTGCCCCCCCTCCTCATCCCCGCCTCCCTCCCACCAAACCAGAATAACTCCATGACTATAGCTCTTACACTTTTGTCAACAGGAATAAATAAATTAGCATTTAAACATTATTGCAACTAGCCCCATATCACATACAACACCCTCTGATTGGTATTAGGTATAATTTGACTTCTGTAGATTGCTCCAACATGGCAGATACCCATCTAGCCATTGCGCCTCAGGAGATAGTATGCACACTGCGGAAACACCTTTTGACCTTTTTTCATTCAAATAAAATGGCGTTAACATCATGATTATTCGATTAACATTTATACCATTGACGTTATAGTACCTCCTCTAGAATGTGGCATATTTATTTTCCTTATTATTATGTATATGACCGTCACATATTCCAGTATGGTGGGTCATTTCTAATGCACTTCCCTAGGGCCGCTGAACCGCCTCTAATACCAATCAAATTAGGCCATGACTCATATAGATGGTGCATTGAAGACCACGCCATCAATCGCCGGCGCATGCTGACTCCAGGGATTCAGCCCAGGACGGAATAAGAACTGCTGACATTATGTGGAACCTGTGAGTACCTCTCACTCGTATCTGCTATTCTGACTTGTAAATTCATTTATGAGGTCACTTTAAAATGTTACAGCTATATTATACCATCAGTAGTGCCATAACACCATGCACCAGTATTTACAGTCGCCCGAGTTATATTTGGCTCTTCAAGTAGAATGCAACCTCCACCTAGAACCATGCAGCAGGTTCCTTTACTGCCTCTCTCCATTCCCGCCGCTGCGTCCCCTACGGCCCCGCCCCCCTGACTGCCCATTCGCTGCCCCTGCCTCCCAGCTGCTCCTCCCTCCCACCTCCCCATATATGGCGGCCGTGCCTAAGGCAAGCCGAAGGCGCGCCTAAGGCAAGCCCGTCTGCGCCCGTCCGCGACTGGACCGCGCCCAGCGCCAGAACCCCTGGGCCGCGCGCCCCCCGCACCAGCCTCGAGGACCGACGCCGATACGATGCCACCACACTCCACGCTCTCAACCCCGGACGGATGCACAACTGCTTCAAGGCCGCCCCAAAACGCACCCATGGTCCCTTCACCTGCCGGAACTGCAGCTACACCAGCCTCAGAGCCACCGAGGCGCCCGCCAAGAAGGACCTCAACCACCTCCGGTGCATCCTACTGAACACCCGCTCTGCACGCAAACACGCCGTCGAGCTCTGGGACCTGCTCGACACATCATCACCAGACGTCGCCTTCCTGACTGAGACCTGGATGAACGACTCCTCCGCCCCGACATCGCCATAGCCATCCCAGACGGCTATAAGATCACCCGCAGAGACCGCATCAACCCAGTAGGAGGAGGAATCACCATCGTCCACAAGAACACCATCAGGGTCTCGACCAGCACCGACGACACTCTCAGTACCGCCGAACACATGCACTTCCAGATCCACACGGACCCCAACACCACCCTTAGAGGCACCCTTGTCTACAGACCCCCTGGGCCCCGACCCCAGTTCAGCGACTCCATCGCCGACTTCATCAGCACGCACGCCCTGACCTCTACCGACTACATCCTCCTCGGAGACCTGAACTTTCACCTGGAGAACAACAACGACAGCAACTCCACCACCCTGATCGACAGCCTCGCCAACCTCGGTCTGAGCCAGCTCGTCACAACACCGACCCATTCCGCCGGCCACACGCTTGACCCCATCTTCTCCTCAAGCTCCCACGTCTCCTTCAGCCACACCACAGAACTCCTCTGGACCGACCACCGCTGCATCCACTTCACCTTCCAGAAACCCACCACACACCACCGCACCCTACAAATCCCACGCCGCTGCTGGAGCAAAGTCACTGAAGACGAACTTCGGGCAACCCTCGCTCTCAGCCCTCCCTCCGACCCATCCAACACCGACGACGCTGCCTGCAACCTCAGACGATGGATGGATGACTGTGCCAACACCCTCGCCCCGCTGAAAAAGCTCACCTACAGTGAGACCACCAAAAGAGCCAGCTGGTTCATCTCGGAACTCCTGGCTTCCAAGCGTACCTGCCGGAAACTAGAGAAGAAATGGCACAGTGATAAGACACCGGACAGCCACACAGCCCACAAAGACGCCATCCGTAACCACCACCACCTCATCAGGTCCGCCAAGAGAATCTCCTTCAAAGACCGCCTCGACAACAACGCACACAACAGCAAGGAGCTTTTCAACATAGTGAAGGAACTCTCCAACCCCAGCTCCAACACCGACATCCCGCCGTCGCAACCTCTGTGCGACTCCCTCGCCACCTTCTTTCACCGCAAGATCGCCGACATCCACGACAGCTTCAACACCCAGACAGCCCTAACTAAGATCGATGCATCAGACCCGCCGCACACCATCGACCACGACCCCCTGCCATCCTGGGCCAGCGTGAACATTGAGGACACCATCAAGACCATGAGCACAATACACTCCGGCTCCCCGTCAGACCCTTTCTCGCACCACATCTTCAACAAAGCCAGCAGCTCCATCGCACCCCACCTGTGCAACGTCATCAATCTCTCCTTCGAGACCGCAACCTTCCCAGAGAGCTGGAAACACGCAGAGATCAACGCCCTACTCAAAAACCCAAGGCGGACCCGAGAGACCTCAAGAACTTCCGGCCCATCTCCCTGCTTCCATTCCCAGCCAAGGTCATCGAGAAGATCGTCAACAAACAGCTAACCCGATACCTTGAAGAAAACAGCATCCTGGACCCATCCCAATCGGGGTTCCGCAGCAACCACAGCACTGAGACTGCCCTCATCGCCGCCACCGACGACATCAGGATCCTGCTGGACAATGGTGAGACCGCAGCCCTCATCCTGCTGGACCTCTCCGCCGCCTTCGACACTGTCTGCCACCGCACCCTACGCACACGCCTCCACGACGCAGGGATCCGAGACAAGGCCCTGGAATGGGCCACCTCCTTCCTCGCCGGCAGAACCCAGAGAGTCCGCCTCCCACCATTCCGATCCGAAGCCTCCGAGATCATCTGCGGCGTACCCCAGGGATCGTCCCTCAGCCCAACACTGTTCAACATCTACATGACCCCGCTCGCACGCATCGCCAGACAACACGACCTCAACATAATCTCCTACGCCGACGACACTCAACTGATCCTCTCCCTCACCAAGGACCCCTCGCCGCCAAATCCAACCTCCATGAAGGAATGAAGGCCGTCGCCGATTGGATGAAGATCAGCCGACTAAAACTGAACACGGAGAAGACAGAGGTCCTCATCCTCGGCTCCAACCCCTCAGCCTGGGATGACTCCTGGTGGCCAACGACGCTGGGAGCAGCCCCGACACCCACCGACCACGCACGCAACCTGGGAGTCATCCTCGACTCAACCCTCTCCATGGACAAGCAAGTCAACGCAGTCTCATCCTCCTGCTTCAACACCCTCCGCATGCTTCGCAAGATCTACAGGTGGATCCCGACAGACACGAGAAGAACAGTCACCCAGGCCCTCGTCAGTAGCAGACTTGACTATGGGAACGCCCTCTACGCGGGAGCCCCGGCCAAGCTCATCAAGCGGCTGCAACGCATACAAAACGCCTCCGCACGCCTGATCCTCGATGTACCACGCCACAGCCACATCACCCCCCACCTGAGGAACCTGCACTGGCTCCCCGTCGACAGGAGAATCTCCTTCAAACTCCTCATCCTCGCACACAAGGCACTCCACAAGACTGGCCCAGCCTACCTCAACAGACGACTCCTCTTCTACGTCCCCAACCGCCAACTCCGCTCCGCCGACCTCTCCCTCGCCACCGTCCCTCGCATTCGAAGAACTACCACCGGCGGCAGATCCTTCTCCCACCTCGCCGCTAAGACCTGGAACACCCTTCCACTAAGCCTACGACAGACCCAAGACCTGTTGACCTTCAGGAGGCTACTCAAGACCTGGATGTTCGACCAGTAGCAGCACCCCCCCCCCCTTTTTCTTTTTTCCCTAGCGCCTTGAGACCCTCACGGGTAAGTAGTGCGCTTTACAAATTCTGTGATTGATTGTGATTGATTTACTTTGTTCTCGTGCATAATGTACACTGCAACAAGATCTTGGTGAAGGCATCCATCCTCGGTTACTTTTTTAAGGCGTCCCAAACCTCGCCCTAACACCACTGCTGCAATGCATAACTCTTGTTCCTTTACAATAACTGCATATTATCTATTTACTTATGCCAGACGTGCGACCTGTGATACATCTGAGATTTGTGAGTGGTGCACAATAGAACCTCTCTCTCTTCCAAGTGTACTGCTTTTGGGCAACCTACCCATGCTCACTGGGTTTATTTTCCTCAGTTTGCAAAGCTACATTGTAGAAAAATGGCTATATCTATTTGATTGAATTTCCTTGTACATATTGCCCTAACTCCTTTGAAAGCTGGTCCAATGATAGCTCAGTAGTAATGCCAATCATTTTTAACGCAATACAAGTGCATTGGCCACACACATTGCTATTTTTAAATGTAATTCATGATAGATCTGTAGCAATGATATTACTCGATGTTGTAGCAATTTAAGTTTATTGGCTGTCTTTATCGTTCCATTTTTTTCAGATGTAATGTATCAAACTGACCTAGTCCACAGTCAAAATTGATTTACGTGGGATATTTCAATAAGGAACCTTGACTGTTGATGTCGAGTCTTACTTATGAGGTATTCTGCCTTGTCTTGCATTGATACAACACTCTTGCAATGCCAGCATGCCTACACATATGGAAAGTTGACTTTTTCACTCTTAATCATCTTTTTGATACTGGGCTGTTGGTACTAGTCTGTTTCTCTTATCATGATAAGTATACTAACACCATCTACGGTTACTGTGTCTCAAATATAGGAGTCTTATATCTTGGCCACATAAGACCTTGACTAATTTATTACTTGATAAGAGTAGCCTGATTGTTGGAAATGGCCCTTTTTGCAGGGTTATCCCCAGACTTTTTGCTTTTTCCTCCTATTTTTCCCTTGCCTGTTTGTGTTGGTTTTAGGACTCTGGGCACTTTACCACTGCTAATCAGTGCTAAAGTGCATATGCTCTCTGTGTAAATTGTGTTATGGATGGGTGTTTCCATGATTGGATATTTGATTTACCTGTTAGCCCCTACTAAAGTGCACTGCTTGTGCCAGGGCTGGGGAATCAAATGCTACTCGGGGGCCTGCAGCACTGGTTGTGCCACCCCCGTGAGTAGCCCTGAAAACGGTAACTCAGACCTGCCATTGCAGAAGTGTGCGCGCAGTTTGTAACTGCCATGTCGACTTGGCCAGTGCACACACTGGCCGGTCCCTAACCTTCCCTTTTCTTACTTGTCAGACACCCCTCAGGTAGGCCCAAGGTACCCCTGTGGGCAGGATGCAGTGTATGTGAAAGGTGGGACATGCCCTGGTGTGTGTGGCATGTCCTGATGGTGAATTACAGCCAATTTAGTTTTTCACTATTGCAAGGCTACCAGTTCACCATTGGATAGAATGGGAGGTTTGTTTATAACATCTTATAAACATAAGTGGCCCAGGGAATTCGGTAAGAAAATGGAATTTAGTATGCCTGAACTCAGAATCTAAAGATGCATCTTTTAGTGAAGGTGATTTTTACATTCTGTGTTTGAAAATACCACTTTTAGAAAGTGGGTATTTTCTTGCTCAGTCATCCCGTGTGCCTCTGCTGGAATGTGGATTGCCTGTCTGGGTTTCGGATGACAGAAGGCTGGGGGAGCAGGAGGGGCGCCAGATGGTCTAGGTAGGTCAGGAAAGGGCTGAAGAGACCTGGGTTACGATGGGGGAAGGGGGAGGAGATTTCCTTGTACCTCAAAGGGCCTGCTCTGCCTCTGACAAATGCCGTCTCCACCTCCTGCCAGGAATTCACACCAGAGAAGGCAGAACTGGTCCTGACCGGGCACAGACCCTCTCTGCCTAAGAGATCAAAGGAATTTTGGACATAAATGCTGGGTCCCAGACCCCTGAACTTTAGAACTCATCTGGAACAAGAAGACTGCCAAGAAGAAGAGCCGGAGAAGCTGCAAAAAGAAACGACTGCTTTGCTGGGCTGACCTGCAGTGGCTACTATTGTCTTGGGCAGTGAAAGGCCTGGACTGGACTTTCTGCAACCTAATTTGTGAGTCTCTTCAAGGGCTTGAGGTAGAGCTTGACCCCTGTTCACGAAGTCTCAGAAACAGCAAAGACTTCAAGTTCTCCGACCCGCAGCACTGGGGACTGTGTGTTTTGTGCTGCTACCCGAAGAACACCAACTTGATGACGTCTACGACGCCACTGCCGACTCCGTCTCCTGAAGGCACTGCAGAGGGCACCGCCACAACGCCGCACCGCAACCCTGGTCTCACCGATGCCGCCTGTTGACGCCGCCACCGAGCCGCTGCTTGCACAGCGACCTGTGGGCACCGCACTCCGCACCGCCTTGCTTCACGCCGAAGCTTTGGCACCGCAACCCTGGTCTCACCAACGACGCCTGTTGACGCCGCCACCGAGCCACTGCTTGCACGTGACCTGTGGGCACCGCACTCCGCACCGCCTTGCTTCACGCCGAACTTTGGCACCGCAGAGGGCACCGCTGCAACGCTGCACCGCAACCCTGGTCTCACCGACGATGCCTGTTGATGCCGCCACCAAGCCGCTGCTTGCACCGCGACCTGTGGGCACCACACTCCGCACCACCTCGCTTCACGCCGAAGCTTTGGCACTGCAGAGGGCACCGCAGCAACGCTGCACCATGACCCTGGTCTCTTCGACAACGCCTGTTGACGCCGCCACCGAGCCGCTGCTCGCACCGCGACCTGTGGGCACCGCACTCCACACCGCCTTGCTTCACGAGGATGCCTTGGCCTGCCTGACGCTACCACTTCCCGCCGAGATCGACGCCGCTGCTTGCACCGTGGTTCGGGGGCACGGCTCGTAAGTTACACAATGCACCGCCCTCATCCCACACTGCAGCCTTGGTCTACCGACGCCGGCGTCATCGACTCCAGTTCGTCAGCCGACGACAGTGCTTCAGCAACGACGATGCCGCTGCTTGCACCGTGACCTGCCAGCACCGTGACGAGCACCGCCTTCATCTCGCACCACGACCCTGGTCTCACCGACGATGCCATCTGACGCCGCCACCGAGCCGCTGCTCGCACTGCGACCTGAGGGCACCGCACGCAGCACGGCTGCACTTCGCACCGCAGCACCCGACGCCTGCCGCTGCCAGCGCGCCTAACTCCATCAGAGATTAGATCGACCTGCAATGCGTGTGACTTCGAGGGCCCCGACGACTCCTGCACCGACCTCCGGAACCGACGCCTGCGGACGCTGTGTTTTCGGAAGCTCAACGAGAGGTCATCGCCGCCCTGCATTTCTAAAAGGTACTGTTTGCGGGTCTTCCCGATACCATACCTGGCCCGCGACGCCGCGGTCAGCCAGAACTGTTTGGATTTGTTTGCTCACGACGCCATGATAGCCCCGGACGGAGCTGTCGACATCAAGGAACTGTGTTTCAAGCGTATTTTGATAATTGAAGATTTTTGAGTACTGTATTGTGGAGTTTTATTGTTTTTGGTCTTGTCTTAAGTATAAAAAACAATTGGATATTTTTCTAAACTGGTGTGGTGTCCTTTTGTAGTGCGTACACTGTATTACTGTTGGTTATGTGCAAATGCTTTACACACTGCCTCTAAGATAAGCCTGGCTGCTCGTGCCAAGCTACCAAGGGGGTGAGCAGGGGTTATTTTAGACGTGTAACTCCCTTATCCTGACTAGAGTGGTGGTTTTTGCCTGACTTGGGCCCACGCCCTAGCCTACCAAAAATCCCATTTCTAACATTGGTTGTCAGCGGTGAGGATAGGAGTTGTGTTTGCACTTGACTTACAGTGATTGGTGTGCGCTACTACCATATCGCAGACCATTACGTACCACATACTGGGTTTTTTTGGTCTATTTTTGCCTTTCCATTGGTTTTGAACTTGAACTTTCCAGTACAACATGCCTGAATCAATTGCATCATCTGTTGCATCCTTGGAAGTGGCCTTTGCGGAGGAGAGGTTAGAAACCTACAATGTTAAGGGATTGAAGGCGATCTGCAAAAACCTCAAAATCCAAATAAGGGACCTCACCAGAAAAGAGGAGCTACAAAAGGCACTGAGGGCCTGGGTAGCAGCCAGACATGCGAGTGAGCTGTCTGGGGATCTCGGCATGGAGGCAGAGGAGCCTATTCCAAGGGTGGGGGTACTTTTGGGAAGTGGGGCACCCTCTAAACCAGGCAGCAGCAGTTTGTCCCCAGAGGAGCTGGAGGACAGGCGGGAAGCAAGGAGAATTGCTGTGGAACTGGAGAAGCTTAAGTTAGCCGTGGAGGAGAAAAGGATGATGTTAGACCATGACATTAAAATGAGAGAGCTGGACTGGGAAGCCAGTAGGGCTAGGCCCAGCCCAGATGGTGGCAGCAAAAGTGTTAGGTCCAGTACTGAGGATGATGTACACACACACACAGATTTGGGGTCCTACTTCAAGGAGGGCGTTGACATACACCAGGGGTTTCAGGATTGTGAGGTTACTCCAGTGGTGCGCAGTGTCCTTGAGGTGGATTGGGAACTGGCACAGGGGATCATTTTCCTAGTAGTGGGAGGGACACTCTACTGACTCTAGATGAGAGGTGCAGGGAGAGGGGCTCCCCCATGATAGAAGCCCTAGTAAGTGAGTATGGAGACCAGCCAGAAGAGTATGGGTTAAGAGACAGTAACCAGTCTTGTGAGAATGATGTGGTGTACTTTTCTGAGGCACTGGATGGTTGGGTGAAGGGTAGTTTGGTTAACACCTGTGTGGGGCTGTGTGATTCAATTGTTGGAGAGCATATTTTAAGTCCCTGTTTTCCAGAGCTATGCCAACACCCAGTGGAGTGTGAGTTCTCTGACCCCAGGGAGCTTGCACTGGAGGCAGACCTTTTGGTGGATTCCAGAGGGTCTGGAGAAGCATCTGGGGGTGACCCGGAAGGAAGTGACTTAGGTATTTCCCAACCAAGGGTGGTGGGAAAGGTTTGTGGTAGCCCCGATAGATCCCGGTGTCGTGGGAAGGGTGTAGGGACTCACGTCCTGTCTCCGCGGAGAAGGAGTGGGAATGGGCTGCGGCCCAAGGTGCCCAAAACCCGGTCCCAGAGCCTGGGTGGTTCCAGGAGGGAACACCAGGTGGGGAGCCTAGGCTGTACTGGTAGGCCGTCCGTTCAGGGGGATCTCCTACTGTCAGGAGTACGTGGAGTGTCGGTCAACAGAGCTCCAGCGGTTCTGGTGTCTGGCGGTGCCGCTCCTAAGTGGAGGGTGCAGAAGTCCGGATGGAGGGGTGAGAGGGGGATGCGTTCCCCAGTGGGAGGACCAGTGGGTCAGGGGCCAGCCAGAAGGGCTGAGCCTCCTAGGAGTGACCATGGTGATGCCACTTCTGTCTTGGGGGATCTTCGCGCACTGTCAGCTGGACAGGGGTCAGGAGATCTGTGCCAGGCAGACTGTCACACAACACATGAGTCATGTGTTACCCTCAGGGGGGGATGCAGGCTCCCAAGGAAGTCCTGGTGCGCCGGGCAGGTGCTCAGCCGCAGGGTTTAGTCCCTGGGTTGGGAGGCCAGGTTCAGGTCCTGCCTGACCTGGAGGGAAGGACAACTGTAAGCAGTGTCCTGACCGGTTTGTCTTCTAGGGGTACCACTCTGGGTCGGAGGGTACAGAACTCTGGAAGGGGGTGCAGAGGGAGGGAGTCCCCGCCTCTGACCCCGGTTCAACCTGAGGGTTTAGATCCGAGGGTGGTGGATCAGTTGCAGGGTCAAGGCCCTGAACTGGTGGAAGAACTGTGTAGGAGGTCCGGTTCCAGCATCCTGACAGTTTTTGGTTCTGGGGGTGTTTCTCCTGGGAGGAGAGTGCAGGACCGCAGAAGGAGGGGTGAGGGGAGGAGAGCCTCGCCCGAGACCTCTGGTCAGCCTGAGGGTACAGACCCTGGGTTGGAGGACCAGGTTCAGGGTGTCCCCCCTGACCTGGGGGAAGGGGCGACTGCTAACAGTGCCCCTACCAGGTTGTCTTCTGGGGGTGCCGCTCCAGCTGGGAGGGTACAGAGCCCCAGGGGGGAGGACCGGGTGTGGGAGAGCCCACCCCAGCCCTTGGTCCAGCCCCAGGGTACAGACCCTGGGCTGGTGTACCAGTTGCAGGATAGCACCCCTGAACTGGTGGGTGAATTGTGCAGGACACCTACCACAGGTGCCCTGACAATTCTGGAAGGGAGTACTGCTCCAGGTGGGAGGGTACAGAGCCCCAGGGAGAAGGAGAGGGTGTGGGAGAGCCCACCCCAGTCTCCTGTCCAGCCGCAGGGTACAGACCCTGGGCTGGTGGGCCAGTGTCAGGATGCCATACCTGACTTGGCAGGGGGGAGAGTGGAGAAAGGATGCCAGGCATCTGGGGCTACCGCCCCCCATTCTCTGACGCCACAGTGGTTGGTGTGGCTGGAAAGGCATAAGGCCTGGCTCTCCTCACTGACAATTGTCAGTGGCCACTGTGGCTGGCTGTCCCGGTGGACAGAGTTGCCCCTGGGAGGGGGACAGGAGTCACACCCCGGGGATGGACTGGGCCACACCATTGTGTTGGCCATGTGGGTACTGACTGCCTGTTGGGACACATCTGTGAGCCAAGTAAGTTTAGGTGCTGCGCAGATGGGGTCCACAGGTGAGGATAAGGGTTCCCCATGGGTCAGCTTAGTGGGCCCTGAGAGTATGGATAGAGGGATCCAACTAGGTTCAGGAAGGCGGAGAACGGGAAGAAAACCCTGCTGTTGCGGGCCAGGTTCCTTGTTCTATCGCCCCAAGCAGCGAAGCCCATCGAGGTATGGATTGGTCTCCTCTGGCTTTAGGCTGGAAGGGGGTTGTGTTGGAAATGGCCCTTTTTGCAGGGTTATCCCCAAACTTTTTGCTTTTTCCTCCTATTTTTCCCTGACCTGTTTTTGTTGGTTTTAGGACTCTGGGCACTTTACCACGGCTAATCAGTGCTAAAGTGCATATGCTCTCTGTGTAAATTGTGTTATGGATGGGTGTTTCCATGATTGGATATTTGATTTACCTGTTAGCCCCTAGTAAAGTGCACTGCGTGTGCCAGGGCTGGTGAATCAAATGCTACTCGGGGGCCTGCAGCACTGGTTGTGCCACCCCCGTGAGTAGCCCTGAAAACGGTAACTCAGACCTGCCATTGCAGAAGTGTGCGCGCAGTTTGTAACTGCCATGTCGACTTGGCCAGTGCACACACTGGCCGGTCCCTAACCTTCCCTTTTCTTACATGTCAGACACCCCTCAGGTAGGCCCAAGGTACCCCTGTGTGCAGGGTGCAGTGTATGTGAAAGGTGGGACATGCCCTGGTGTGTGTGGCATGTTCTGATAGTGAATTACAGCCAATTTCGTTTTTCACTATTGCAAGGCTACCAGCTCCCCATAGGATAGAATGGGAGGTTTGTTTATAACATCTTATAAACATAACTGGCCCAGGGAATTCGGTAAGAAAATAGAATTTAGTATGCCTGAACTCAGAATCTAAAGATGCATCTTTTAGTGAAGGTGATTTTTTTAGAAAGTGGGTATTTTCTTGCTCAGTCATCCCGTGTGCCTCTGCTGGAATGTGAATTGCCAGTCTGGGTTTTGGATGACAGAAGGCTGGGGGAGCAGGAGGGGCGCCAGATGGTCTAGGTAGGTCAGGAAAGGGCTGAAGAGACCTGGGTTACGATGGAGAAGGGGGAGGAGATTTCCTTGCACCTCATAGAGCCTGCTCTGCCTCTGACAAATGCTGTATCCACCTCCTGCCAGGAATTCACACCAGAGAAGGCAGAACTGGTCCTGACCGGGCACAGGCCTTCTCTGCCTAAGAGATCAAAGGATTTTTAGACATAAATGCTGGGTCCCAGACCCCTGAACTTTAGAACTCATCTGGAACAAGAAGAAGAGCCGGAGAAGCTGCGAAAAGGAACAACTGCTTTGCTGGGTGCTTTGCTGGGCTGACCTGCAGTGGCTGCTTCTGTCTTGGGCAGTGAAAGGCCTGGACTGGACTTTCTGCAACCTAAGTTATGAGTCTCTCCAAGGGCTTGAGGTAGAGCTTTCCCCCTGTTCACGAAGTCTCAGGAACAGCAAAGACTTCAAGTTCTCCGACCCGCAGCACTGGGGACTGTGTGTTTTGTGCTGCCACCCGAAGAACACCAACTCGACGACGTCTATGACGCCACTGCCGACTCCGTGTCCTGAAGGCACTGCAGAGGGCACCGCCGCAACACCGCACCGCAACCCTGGTCTCACCGACGACGCCTGTTGATGCCGCCACCGAGCCGCTGCTTGCACCGCGACCTGTGGGCACCGCACTCCGCACCGCCTTGCTTCACGCCAAACCTTTGGCACCGCAGAGGGCACTGCAACCCTGGTCTCACCGACGACGCCACCGAGCCGCTGCTTGCACCGCGACCTGTGGGCACCGCACTCCGCCACTGCCTCGCTTCACGCCGAAGCTTTGGCACCACAGAGGGCACCGCCGCAACGCCCCACCGTGCCGCTGCTCGCACCGCGACCTGTGGGCACCGCACTCCGCACCGCCTTGCTTCACGAGGATGCCTTGGCCTGCCTGACGCTGCCACTTCCCGCCGAGATCGACGCCGCTGCTTGCACCGTGGTTCGGTGGCACCGCTCGTAAGTTACACGACGCACCACCCTCATCCCACACCGCAGCCTTGGCCTACCAACGCCGGCACCATCGACTCCAGTTCGTCAGCCGATGACAGCGCTTCAGCAACGACGACGCCGCTGCTTGCACCGTGACGTGCCAGCACCGTGATGAGCACCGCCTTCATCTCGCACCGCGACCCTGGTCTCACTGACGACGCCATCTGATGCCGCCACCGAGCCGCTGCTCGCACCGCGACCTGAGGGGCACCGCACGCCGCACCGCTGCACTTCGCACCACGGCACCCGACGCCTTCTGACGCCAGCGCTCCTGACTCCATCAGAGAGGAGATCGACCTGCAACGCGTGTGACTTCGAGGGCCCCGACGACTCCTGCACCAACCTCCGGAACCGACGCCTGCGGACGCCGTGTTTTTGGAAGCTCAACGAGAGGTCATCGACGCCCTGCATTTCTAAAAGGTACTGTTTGTGGGTCTTCCCGACACCGTATCTGGCCCGCGACGCTACGGTCAGCCAGAACTGTTTGGATTTGTTTGCTCACGACGCCATGATAGCCCCGGACGGAGCTGTCGACATCAAGGAACTGTGTTTCAAGCGTATTTTGATAATTGAAGATTTTTGAGTACTGCATTGTGGAGTTTTATCATTTTTGGTCTTGTCTTAACTATATAAAAATATTGGATATTTTTCTAAACTGGTGTGGTGTCCTTTTGTAGTGCGTACACTGTATTACTGTTGGTTATGTGCAAATGCTGTACACACTGCCTCTAAGATAAGCCTGGCTGCTCGTGCCAAGCTACCAAGGGGGTGAGCAGGGGTTATTTTAGACGTGTAACTCCCTTATCCTGACTAGAGTGGTGGCTTTTGCCTGACTTGGGCCCACGCCCTAGCCTACCAAAAATCCCATTTCTAACACTGATGATAATACCAAGCTTGCCAGTGCCACCTCTTGGTACCGCTTCTGACAAAAGCTATTCACTCCGACTACCTCAGAACCTAATTAACTTACCATATTTCTGTTACACCGGCATATTAATCAACTTGACGATCAACTAAAATTGAGATGACCCTACATAGTAATAGGGGTATTTTATTCTCACTCACCACCCTTTGCACTTGGTGATGGATTCACTTGATCCTAGCTGCACCATTATCACTCACTATATTTCATCATGTCTCCTGCAGCCTTGAGAAAGCCCCAGGGTAATGGGACATCAGGAGGCGAAACAAATGTCGGCTACCTTGGCATCTGTCATATTGTGGAATGCTCCAACTATGATGGAATGATGGAAACATTTCTACTGTGAATAAAATGTATAACTGAGACAATATACAAGAAGTGGCGTCTGTACTTACTACAGTTTGGAACACCTTTGAAAATGGAACACTGAAAAGCTTAATACGAAAGGGAGGACACACTCATCCCCTTTAACAAATTCTGATACAGAGGTATGAAAGGTCTCAACATCGAGTAGAGATCCACCTACAACAAAAAGGTTATTGCTTAACAGAGCTTGGCCTTGTATCATATTACTAACACTTCAAGAGCCAACAAGACCCTTTTCTTCTACAAGGCTCTATCAGCTTCAGGTTGTCTCTCCTCTGCGGCCAGATGGGCCTGCTGCAGCCACAGGTCCCTCTCAGCCTGTCTGTCCTTGAGCTCCTCATGGGACTGGGTTGGGGAGGAGACACTACTTCCTGTAACAAATCCAATAGGGAACTCTCTCTGTGGGGGATCCCCTCTCTCTTCTGGAGACTTTGTCCAGTCATTTCTCTGCTCCTTTCCCTCCTTCTCCGAGCCAGTACGCTTAGGGGGCCTGATCGTAAGGTCAACTACAATCAGGATTCTCCCTCCTCCCGAGTGCTGAAGTAGTCCTCTTAAAACTCTTCCTGTGGTGCAGATTTCATTCTGCGGCTGTCCTTCCAAGCTCTAAGGGCAAACTAGTAGTCAAACCTGGATGTACAAGTGAGTAAATGGGTGTGTGATTGATTTTATGGGTGTGCGACTGACTGTTGCAGTCACTGTCTGGCTATATGAATGATGGACACATAATTGCGTTTGTGGCAGTGTAGCTTGGTCTGAAAGTGCCTGCCTGACTGTGTGAGTGTGTGCAAATTGCATACTATTAAATGACATACTATAAGCAAGTACCACATCTTATTTCAAACACATTCATTCATACTGGCATAATAAAATGAATATACATTCAGTATACCAATTCCTCTTTCTCCTTTCCTGTTCACTGGGGGGCCGATTCACAGAACTAATCTGAGATAAAATCCTAAACGTACTACTTTTGGTATTCACAGAAGGCATTTAGTAGTAGTAAAGTTAGGACTCCTAACTTTACTACTACTAAATGCCTTCTGTGAATACCAAAAGTAGTAAGTTTAGGATTTTATCTCAGATTAGTTCTGTGAATCGGCCCCACCGTTTTTAGTTAATAGTCTCATCTAAGCCCCCTTCTATTTTCCCTTCTAGTATAGTGTCTAGAAGCTACACATTGTCTTTCAGCTTACATACACTCACCACTGTTTATCTAAATATACTTTTATATACTGCAACCTAGCCACCTGGTTCACCGAAGACCTCCAGGCCTCCAAACGAACATGCCGAAAACTGGAGAAGATCTGGCTCCACGAACGGACAGCGGACAGCTACGCCGCCCACAAGAGCGCCACCCGCAGTCACCATCACCTCATCAGATCCGCCAAAAGGGCCTCACTCAAAGACCGCCTAGACAACAACGCACACAACAGCAAAGAGCTCTTCAACATCGTGAAGGAACTCTCCAACCCCAGCTCCAACACCAACGACATCCAGCCGTCGCGAGACCTGTGCGACTCACTGGCCACCTTCTTCCACCGCAAAATCGCCGACATCCACGACAGCTTCAACACCACGACCGCCCCGGCAACCACCGAGACCACTGCCCCCACAACCACCAACCGCCTGCTCTCCTGGACCAACATCAACGACGAGGACACCAGCGAGATCATGAACACCATCCACTCCGGTTCACCGCTAGACCCGTGCCCTCACCACATCTTCAACAAAGCCAGTACAGCCATCGCGCCCCATCTCCGGAAAATAATCAACATCTCCTTCGAGACAGCAACCTTCCCGGAAAGCTGGAAGCACGCCGAGATCACCGCCTTACTCAAGAAACCCAAGGCAGACCCCAAGGACCTCAAGAACTTCCGACCCATCTCTCTGCTCCCGTTCCCCGCGAAGGTCACCGAGAAAATCGTCAACAAACAACTGACCCGCTACCTCGAGGAGAACAACATCCTGGACCCTTCCCAGTCCGGCTTCCGCAGCAACCACAGCAACGAAACCGCCCTCATCGCCGCCACCGATGACATCAGGACCCTGCTAGACAACGGAGAAACAGCAGCCCTCATCCTCCTGGACCTATCAGCCGCCTTCGACACGGTCTGCCACCACACACTACGAACACGCCTTCACGACGCCGGGATCCAAGAGAAGGCCCTGGACTGGACCACATCCTTCCTTTCCGGCAGAACACAAAGCGTCCGGCTCGCCCCCTTCCGATCCAAGGCCACCAAGATCACCTGCGGCGTACCCCAAGGCTCCTCCTTCAGCCCAACGCTGTTCAACATCTACATGGCACCCCTCGCCCACGTCGCCCGACAGCACAACCTCAACATCATCTCCTACGCCGACGACACCCAGCTGATCCTCTCCCTCACCAAAGACCCTCACACCGCCAAAGCCCACCTCCACAAAGGAATGAAGGCCGTCGCCGAATGGATGAGGACCAGCCGCCTGAAGCTGAACTCGGACAAGATGGAGGTCCTCATCCTTGGTTCCAACCCTTCAGCCTGGGATGACTCCTGGTGGCCAACATCACTGGGAACAGCCCCGCCACCCACCGACCACGTACGCAACCTAGGGGTCATCCTCGACCCCACCCTCTCCATGACTAAGCAGGTCAACGCCGTTTCCTCATCCTGCTTCAACATCCTCCGAATGCTCCGCAGGATCTTCAAGTGGATCCCCACCGAAACAAGAAAAATAGTCACCCAGGCCCTCGTCACCAGCAGGCTGGACTACGGAAACGCCCTCTACGCAGGAACGACGGCTAAGCTCCTGAGACGGCTGCAACGCATCCAGAACGCCTCTGCACGTCTTATCCTCGACATCCCCCGACGCAGCCACATCACACCCCACCTGAGAGACCTGCACTGGCTCCCTGTCAACAAGAGGATAACCTTCAAGCTCCTCACCCACGCACACAAAGCACTCCACAACTCCGGACCAGCCTACCTCAACAGACGACTCAGCTTCTACACCCCCACCCGCCAGCTCCGCTCGACCAGCCTCGCCCTCGCCACAGTCCCCCGCATCCGGAAAACGACCGCCGGCGGCAGATCCTTCTCCCACCTCGCCGCCAAGACCTGGAACACCCTCCCCACCAACCTCCGACAGACCCAAGACCTACTGGCCTTCAGAAGACTCCTCAAGACCTGGCTCTTCGATCAGTAGCAGCACCACCCCCCTCTTCCCCCAGCGCCTTGAGACCCTCGCGGGTATGTAGTGCGCTTTATAAGTGACATGATTGATTGATTGAATTAACATACCTGTAAAAGCTCTTTGTTGTTCTCTCAGTTTTATTTCTATGTCTGGTGACATCTGTTTTCATTCCAAATCTCTAGTCAGAACTCCTGCAAACCACCTCCTCCCTGTGTAGAAAATCAGCTACAATGGCTACCCTTCACCATGTGCTCTTAATTATGCAGATCTAGTTAACAAACCATAGGCTTCCTTTAATCTTTCATTTTTGTTATACTAAATGGTCAGTATTTCTTTAACCCTTTCCATGTTTCCTGCGAAGAAACCCAATTTGGCAGTTTTTTTTCCACAAATCTGCGAATCCTCCACAATGCTCAGTGGGTGTGAGAGTGTCTGTATGGGTCTGTGAGTGGGTGTTAGGGTGTCTGAGTAGGTCTGTGAGTAGGTGTGAGAGCACCTGCGTGGGTCTGTGAATGAGTATGTGAGTGTCTGTGTGGAACTGTGACTGGGTATGTGAGTGTCTGTGTGGGTCTGTGAGTGGGTGTGCAAGTATATATATATATTTTTTTATTTGCGTGGGATTTGCAGATTTACAGGGGGGCCCACGCTGAGCCCCAGGGTGTGGCTGCAGATTTCGCACATGGCAAAAAAACATTTGTAGGCAATTTCTTACCCACATACCTACTTTTGACACCTACATAACACAAATATGGGGTCAGCGACCCCTTCTTTGAAATTGCAGCCTACATTTCAGCCCCAGGGATGGATCCCCAATATATAAAATGGCGGCCACAACCTCACGGTCAGGTTGTGGTCAGCCAAGAACAGCATTGCTGGTGGCGTGTGACTTCACAGAGCCACCGCAGAAGGTCCATGTCCCTAGATATACACATTTCTTTTTTCTTTCATATTTCAATAACTACTGAACTGATTTACACCAAATAACAAAAAGCACTATTTCTGGACCCAGAGCTACCTCTCTGCCAAATTTGGTGTAATTCCATCTAGCAGTTCGGGCTCTAGTCATTTTCAAGATCCCTACGGTAAATTGCATGGGAAATGCAAATTTTTTTCATCCCCCCTTTTTCTCAAACCCCCACTTGATGGATCACCCCGAAACTTTCCATTCACAACTAGACAGGGCACTTTTTTGGAAAATGTTGTGAAGTCCATCAAGTGGCATCAACGTTGGTAGCAAGTCAAAAACACTTTTCCTATGGAAACTAGGTCCTAACTATAACTACCTACTGGTGACTGTCAGTAGGTAATATGTATAGGCTTACTGTGTTTAACTCAATATCTACATACCTTGTGGTAATATATATCGTCAAGCTACATATATGTGGAGTTGAGTATAGTAAAACATTACTTACCTATATATGCTGACCTGTCCATATTTTGGTCCTCGATGTTTTGGCTGTGATATTGTGGTAGCTCGATATTCCCTACCTAATATTTGGTGCCTCTGACACATTCTTTTTGCAACCTTCAGGTTAGAATGCCTGTCACAGCTATTTACATGTGATGTTTTCCACTGAAGGATACTGCACCTGATAACCTGCTCATTCATATTGAATTGCTCTTTTCTGCCAGGCATCTTTCAAGATGAACACTATAGAAGAGGCGGAAGACTGTAGAACGTAATGACGTCAAACAGCATGCTTCAGGACTCCACACTCTAATTGGTCTTGGTTTAAGCTGCTTGAACAATCTTCTTTTGCTGTATGGGTGATTGTGACTTTTTGATAAAAATAAACTGCTTTTCATAACACATAATACTAGTTTTGACATTTCCAATCATTGTAACTATGATACTCTTTCAAATCGAATAGCACCCACATTGTTGACCTTGGAAGAATGAAAGGCAAGAAATCAATGCAGCAATTCAAATACATGACATACTGGTAAAACAGGTGTTAGCATGAATAAATAACTTGCTGCTAAAAATAGACACAACAATTCAGACCTTTTATTTATGTATTTTCTTCGTTTTGCAGTTTTTCTGTGTTTGAACTATGTGCTGGAGAGGTTCTGCTTCAATCTGACTTTCTTCATTTTTTATTTGGAAGGATTAGCCTTAACATGCAGGCTGACATCTAGGATATCTACCATTTCTTCATGATGCCCCACAGAGCTTCAAACTCTTCTAGCTGTGTTATGCAGGTTGATTGTTCACCATGAGCAATCCTTTTTCATCTCTGTCAGGAGACACAAGAGTCTGGCTCTATGGTATGTGAGTCTTTTTCTCATCACCCCAGGTTAATTCCCTGAAATTGTAACTTCTTTTGTTCATGGAGTGACCTTTTGTTCTGGTGTGGGTTTGGTTTAAGCAAAGAGGGCCTAACAAAGTGGTACATCTTTAATCCCCACATCTTCTGTCTTGATAGTAGCCCCTTTCAAGGTTTAGAACAGTTTGTACTAGTTAAAAGCGTCAAATTTAGTGTTTCGAATCTTGAACTTGTCCCAGGGATACAGTTTCTACTTCCACCCCTTCCTGGTTACCTGTGGGTGCTTGGGGCTTGATAGAAACATCCTTTTTGCCAGCAGGTCATCACTTTTTTTGCCTCATCTGTTGTGATGCTCTTGGCATACAGGATGTCAAGATGGTACAAGTAAATTCTTCCTACAGCCTTCCCCAACACATCTGTAGGCATAGAAAGGCATGTCTGCTGTTGCATATCTCCCTCCTTGCAGTATGGTTTGGTGGGCTGGATGTTCTCTCTCATGTTCTATGCAAGTATGAATGCCCCTTACAAACTATACAGCAGTGCCCTCACTGGCATTTTTCCTTTGTCACTGAAAAGTACCATTGTCTTTTTGCTTTTAGACAACAGCTGGTAACAAATCTGAAGGACTCCTCACATTGGTGTACCTTGAGGGGGAGAGACTTAAATGGGCCCCACATGCTGTGTTCTCAAGGTGAGCTTGAGCATCTCCTTGCAAATCTTGGCTTGCAACTGCCCATTTGTAGGTTTGGGAAAAGGGTGAAGTTGCACCCATGTGAGCTGTTTAATGGCCTCTGTAAGAAATTGGATTATTGGTTGAAGTAGGTGAGAACAAACTTCGAATATTAATGGCAATCTTTGTCAGGGTGAACCACAAATGTTCCTAAAGAAAACTGTGATTAACCTTCTGGTTGCTTGGAACACAAGCAGTCAAGCTTACCTTAGAGGCAATGTGTAGAGTATTTATGTTGCACTCAAACAGTAATAATGTAAGAACACAAAGCAAGAATAATCCGAAAACAATTTATAAAAATAGAGGATACATTTAAATAAAATGACACCAAAATGACAAAAATCCAATCATTACAACAGGAGTTACGAGTTTTTAAAGTTTAAGGTAAAGATAGAGCCAGCTGTGGGTATCTGGTTGCGCCGGACTGGAACAAAGTCAAAAGTTCAGGTCGATCACGATGGATCACCAGCTGGGTATAGGACAGGGTTTCGCCTGCTGTGAGTTGTATCTTCTGTCCCTGGTGTGGGGGCTGCATGGTGGTGTGATGTAAGTCTCTGTGTCACTCTGTATCAGATCCGGTGAATCCGTCGATCAGGAGCTGCGTGGTGCTGTGATGTGGGCCCTGAATCACTCTGCGCCACTCTGCGTCAGATTTGATGAAACCTTCAGTTAATTAGGGAGAAGTAGACTCTAATTCCAGTCAAGGGTCTATGACGTTGAAGACTGCACTTGGGGATCAGGACCCACTCCCTCAGAGGTCAGTAGAGGAGATCAGGTAAGCACAGTTTGGTCTGGTCAACTGGAAAGCTAGAAAGGCCTCTGGAAGATAGCTCAAACAGAAAGTCAGCCAGTTGACTCTTGGGGTCACTTCTGGGGCCCTGGGTTTAAAACAAGTAGGTCTAGTCTTCCTTCTGGCTTCAGACTGCAGGGTAGTCCTTCTTTGGAGTCATCATAGACCCAAGAGTGTTCTGAGTTCGTGTTCTGTGATTGCCACTTTTATTCCCAGTGCCAGATGGTGTGTGTGGGACACCACTTTGTCTAAACCTAAACTGGTTTTGGTCAGTTCTTCCCCTGAGTTTGGCTCCAGTCTGTCTAGGAAAACATAAGTCAGATAGGACCTGGTGTGAGCTGCATTTGCCAGTGACAGGGTAACCATCGTCTGAAGTAAGGAAGGGTTGGGTATAGCCCTCAGGCTACCATGTGAAGTGCAATCAGGGCATGTGCACAGCCCTTTCCCAGACATCCTGTCAGAAGACCCATTCCCCCTACACCCAGTTCTTTGTCTAATGTTTGTTTCAATACACATTTCGCAGTGGAGGAGCCATCAACAGTCAGGAGACCGGCAGAAAGGAACATTTGGCTTAGGCAGAAAAATGCCAACTTTCTAAAAATGGTTACAACAAACAGAAGCAACCCTGCTCCCCAGAACCTAGGGCCAATGAACAATGTTATAGCAACAATGGTTCATGGAATAATTTTAAACAAAAAAATATTCATAGCACAAAACATGCAACTAATATAGACAAGTAATTGAGGAGAAAATTACAAGAAGATAAAATAACATATCCACAACAGTTATCTGAAAGACATTTGCTATTGAAAAATATTCATAAAACACAAAAAGAGTACAATAATCAACTGGTGTTTACAAAGTTGCATTAGACATACAAAAATTAAAAGTACAAATCACAGTGGAAACAAAGGACAATGGCAGAGGAAAATTCATATGAAAATAAACACATCAAGTGACAGGAACAGAACATGACATATGCTTCCTCTTAATTTGCCAAAGGAAGGCATCAATGGCATTTCAACCTTGTTAATTTGTTAGGTCATCATCAGGACATAAACCAAACGTTGGAAGTAACCATCAATTTAAGTTTGTAAACTCTTGAGTGGATCTAGAGAGAACAACCGGTACAAACCATTATTCGTGCTACCAATTAAAGCAGAAGTCAGGATTAGCTGATTAGATTTTTCTGAACCTCCTCCAGGCTTAAATCACCTTCCGTTTAGTATTGGTAGTATTGCCAGCTCCTCTCGTACATGTCTCCGAGAATGAATCAACTCTCTAAAAGTGGCATTTCCACAATAGTAATTTAAAATCCAACTTTACCATTAAAGAAGGTTGTAAATGACCATTACAATGAGTGAAATAAGCATTTAACTAGCTGTTTCCAAACTGAATTTACCACTTATTAAGTGTAATAGGGTGAACCATTGTTAGTCTGTGCGATGCTGGCCTTACCATAGTGATAAATAATTTTGGGGGATTTCACTGCCAGCACATGTAAAACATGAAATATACATGTCGTGCTTTTTAAATACCATGTTCCCTGCATTATGAGCTGTTAGGGCCTATCTTTTTTTTTTTTTTTCTTTTCAAAAAACCTTTATTGACAACCAAAAAAGGTATGGGTCACAGCAAACTGCCTACATCCACAATTTGGCCGGCATTGCGATAACATATGCGTGTAAAAGATATCTCTTTCAGGGTAGGGGAGTACACAGCAAGCCGCCTACAACGCTTCCGGGCCGGCCGCGTTGTATGGGGTATGAGGTTATAACGACAGCAGTTGCATTATAATCAGACTGTGTTAAATGCGATCAATTGAAGAGAAAGTGAACAAATAAAAAACCAAAGAGAAGGATGCATACACTAGTACACAACGACCATCAGGTGCATAACAAAGGTGTGGTAATGTTCAGGCAATAGGAACGTGCAGAGTAGCGTCACATGGTGTCCCTTTACAGCTAATGTGGGTAGGTGTGCGGGCGAGGGCAGCAGGGCCGTCAGTGCGGTATTATGCGTCTATTACAGCATCGTATCATCCTCGTCGGCTGTGTGTGCCAGTAAATAAGTGTGTAGGGGCCCCCAGATGTCCCTTGGGCGTGATGAGGGTGGTTGAAGCTCTGCATAGGTGTGTAGTTGTTCTTTGCAATAGATTAAATCTTGAAGCCAGTCTTTAAATTTCAGCGCTCGTCCCCTGCCCCATCTACAAGCAACTCTCCTTTTAGCAAGGAGGAGCGCGAGGGAGGCGTATCTATGCATTTTGACAACCAGAGGTTCAGTGTATCCTAACAAGGCGGTTAGGGGATCCACAGGAATGTGCAGGCCCGTCATAAGGTCCAGTGCAGTCAGGACGTCCGCCCAGTACCGTTGTATAGGCGGGCAGTCCCAGGCCACGTGTACAAAGTCCGCCCCCTCGTGTCCGCAGCGATCACAGCGATCGTTATCACGTATCTTCAGTCGGTGCATCCGCGCGGGAGTATAATAAAGGAGGTGCATGTATTTGTAATGTATAATGCGGAATCTACTACTAGCTGTTATATTGTCCGTCTGCCTACAGCAATACGTCCACTGCTCCTCAGTGAGGGGGTACCCCAATTCCTCCTCCCATCGTTGACGGGCCAAAGGAGGACTATATTCCCTGCTATTTTGGACCGTACGACATAAAAGTGACAGCACATGTGCAGGGGCTTCTTGTTGCAGTAGTGCATGTAATGGAGGCATGGACGAAGGCTCAAGGGGAAAGGTGGGCGTAATAGTCTTTACATCCTGACGGAGTCTTATGTAATAGAAACGTTCCAGGGGTGTAGGGTTCGTGTCTTTAAAAAATTCCTCGCTGGTGCTGAAAGTCCCCCTAGTGTACAGGTGGCCCCAGGTGGGGATAGAGAGTTTACGGAGAAGCCGGCGACATCCGCCCTCCTCCGCAACCGGGATGTCTTTCTGCCCAGGGAGGGGCAGAAGCGGGGAATACATTAGTGTGCATTGTATAGCTTTAGCGAGGTCGTGCCTTGCGCTGACAGTGCACTGGACGGTGGTGGCAGCCAGGTGACGCGGAATCGCCGGGGTGCTGAGATAGGCGGTACTTGGGGTGGGGGTCATATATCCATCTTCTATTGCGAGATGTGGCATGAAGGGAGGGGGTTTCATCCAGTATGCAGCATATTGTGCCTGTGCACAGCTAAAGTATAGTTCGATATCCGGAATGGCGAACCCTCCCGCATTGAAAGGGCGCGTAAGTATGTCCCACCGTAATCTAGCCTGCTTCCCCCCCCATGTGAGTCTTATGAGTTGAGACGTAATCGCCGAGAAGAAATGTCGACTGGGGGCGTAGGGGATGTTTATGAAAAGATATAAAAGTTTAGGTAAAACAACCATTTTGATAATGGCCGCTCTGCCAGCCATCGATAAGGGCATCGCGATCCATCTCGTAATTTTGTCGGTGATAGTCCAGTGCCTGCCCGTAGTTAGCTCGCATGAGCTCTTCGCGACTGCGAGAGATGATTATTCCTAAATAAGTGAGGGTGTCTTCGCACCAGCTGAGGGGGAAATCTGGGTGGAACCTTTTAGTGGCTGCAGTGAGGGGATAAATCTGGGACTTGCTTCAATTAATGTTGACTCCTGACAATTGCCCGAAGAGAATGAATAGGCAAAGAATGGGGTTCAGGCTCATCTCCGGGTTCCGCAGATATAGTGTGAGGTCATCTGCGTACAGTGAAATGAGTATTTGTCTTTCTGGATAGATTATGGCATGTTCACGATAGTGTTGTCGAATTTTAGCAGCCAAGGGTTCCACTGCTAGGGCAAAAAGGAGGGGGGACAGTGGACACCCCTGTCTGGTTCCTCTGCCCAGCGAGAAGGAGGAGGAGCGGATTCCATTCACCATTACAGTGGCGCGCAGACCTGCATATAGCAGGGTAATCCAGGCCAAAAAAGGTGGCGGAAACCCCATGCGCACCAAGACATAGGAGAGGTAGTCCCATTCCAGGGAGTCGAATGCCTTGGTGGCATCCAAGAATATGGCAGCCGCGTTAACTTCCGGGTCGATATCGTGGAGCAATGCGAACAAGGTCCGCAAGTTGTGGGCCGTACTTCTAGTGGGAACAAAGCCCGACTGATCCGGGAGGACCAATACCGGCATCAGAGGGCTAATGCGATTTGCGATGAGTTTAGCTAGGATTTTGGCATCAGTGTTTATAAGAGATAGGGGCCGATACGAGTCTAGGTGCGAGGGTGGTTTGCCTGGTTTGGGTAGGGAGATTATAAGCGCTTCTCGCATAGAGGGGGGGAGAACACCAGTTTCTCGTGCTTCCTCGAAGACATGCCTTAGTATCGGGAGAATTAAGTGCCGATATGTCTTATAGAACTCGGCCGGGAGGCCGTCTGGTCCCGGGGCTTTTCCCGATTGTAATTGCATAATTGCAGATATGATCTCCTCATCCTCATGATGCGCCAAAAGGAATTCTCTTTGGCCAACTCCCAGCCAGGCTATGGCAGTGTCCTCAAAGAATGAGTCGAAGTCTACCGGGGCCTGTCGGTGAGTGGTGTATAGCGCTCTATAGAACCTTCTAAAGGCAGCAAGTATGTCCGAGGAATTTGTATGGGAGAGACCGTCCTCATCCTCAATTGCAAGTACTGTATTGGCAAATCGAGGAGGTCGAATAGTAGAGGCCAAGGCCCGCCCCGGCCTATCGCCCTCGCCATATCGGCGAGCCGTATGGTACTTCCCTCTAAATTTACATTCGCGCTCCGCTGTTTCCTGATAGTCTGTGAGCAGGGCACGCAGATGCGCCTGTAGGGTGGGAGAGGGTGTGGCTTGTATGGCCGTCTCGGTCTGTTTTATATCTAATTCCAATTTTTGGAGTGTATTACGGATATCTTTTAGTACTCCACCACTTTTAGCCAGACATACGCCCTGCATGGTGACTTTAAAAGCATCCCATATTGTAGAATATTGTGGGACTGACCCCTCGTTATGGAGAAAGAAGTCAGTTATCTCTTGTTCTATCTCAGCTTTAAAAACTGGGTCGAGTAGCGACTGTGGATTAAGGCGCCAGGAGAGGTATGGGGGTTCTGCTTGTGGCGGACTGAGAGTCAACAGCACAGAAGAGTGGTCTGAGTATGTGCGGGGGAGATAAGAAGTGTGTGATGCCCAGGTTGCCAGGCCCCTATCAATCAGCCAATAATCTATACGTGACCAAGAGGAGTGGGCAGTGGAGTAACAGGATCCCTGACGAGTTAGTGGGCAATGAGTTCTCCAGGGGTCAACCAGATCCTGGTCTTCGACAATGTTTTTTAGAGCTAGGTGTGCCGCAATATAGTGGTGTGGTTGTGGATGTGACCTATCTAGGTGCGGATGAATAGTGACGTTAAAATCCCCCCCCCCCATATCAAATGTGTAGTGCCAATGTCCTGGATTTTACCACACAATATCCGGAAGAATTCCGGATCATCTGTGTTCGGGCCGTAACATGACGCTAGTGTGACAGTCTGCGCAAAGAGCCTGACCCATAAGAGATTGTATCGGCCTTGTGGGTCTGCGTAGGAGCCCATGGGAGTGTATGGGAGGGTATGCTTTACAAGGATTGCGGTCCCTCGAGAACATGAGGAATAGCATGAAAAGCCTCTGTGGCTTGCCCATCTAGTGGCAAAGGAGGGGGATGTGCTAGGAGGTAAATGGGTCTCTTGGAGCATGGCGCAGTGGATGTCATGGCGGTCCAAATAGGCAAGAATATGTAGACGCTTGCGGGGGTCTCCCAACCCGCGCACATTCCAGGTCAAAAAATTATACGTGAGTGTTCTAGGACGGGACTCCATCGTGTTTTTGAAAAATAGCAATGTCGTGAGTAGCAGTGTGTGCCATAGTGTATCGCAACAGCATCCTGTAGTATAAGAACAGTACAGTACATAAAAAGGGCATAAAAAACATTCCCCAATCCCACCCCCCACCCACAACAGCAATCCCAACCTGCTGTGTCAATTGCCCCCCCTCCCTACCCATTTCAAGCGTTCTAGTCCCAACAGGGGACGGTGCAGTAAACTCAACCCCATTTCACAAGCAGAGAATTGTAGGGTTCACCTGGTGGGCGGCTGCCAGAGGGCGACCAGGTGCTCCTCGCAGTGGCGAGGGTGTTCGGGGGTAGTAATGGAAGTCCAACCTGGTAAGGATTCCGGTGTAGATAACAGTTCTTTTCAGTGTTGGTCCATGGTCAGGGGTCAGGGTGCCCACGAAGACGCAAGGGCTCAATGTCTACTTCAAGTCGTCCAGAGGCGTATCCAAAATGGGAACTTCCTAGTAAAGTCTTGCATCGCACAGTTTTTCCCTCAGGGAGTTGTGGCCTGGCGACAAAAGAAGTGCAAGTGTCTGTTCAGCATGGGTGTGTTGAGGGCTGTAGAACCAGGACCGGTGTGAACCAGTGAAAGGGGGGGCAGTTCAGCAATGATATGGTTCCGATCAAGTCGGAGATAAATCTCTATTGCATATGTAATAAGTGGTCGCATCCAACAACCGGCCCTGGTTTAATAAAGGTGATCCAGGGTCAGCAGATAAGCACGGCGGTGCAAGCAGGAACTCTTGTGTCCTCAATGTGTGGGTCTATTCTATGTCAGAGGCGCCTCTGTTTTCGTCGTCCTGGCGTCTTGGAGATGAGCGGCCTTCAGGGTGTTTAGGTATGGTCTTGATGAAGTCCTGGGCGTGTTGAGGGTTAGTAAAAAAGTGTTGTTTACCTTGGGAGGTTATCTTTAAACAGGCCGGGTAAAACATAGCGTATGAGATGTTTAGTTGTTGAAGTTTCTTTTTGACGTGTAGGAACTTCCTCCTTTGCTCCTGCACGGCCATAGTAAAGTCCGGATAAATAGAGATCTCCATGCCCTCGTAGCTGAGACGGCCCTTTTCCCTGGATAGCCGGAAGGCCGTATCCCTGTCGCGATAGTTTAATAGCTTAGCTATGATGGGTCGTGGGGGGGCTCCCAGAGGAGGGCAGCCCACCAGCGAGCGATGTGCCCTCTCCACCACGAGGACCGACGAGAATTCTTCTCTGCCGAACAGGGCTATAAG
Source organism: Calotriton arnoldi (assembly GCA_963921515.1). Lineage (NCBI taxonomy): Eukaryota > Metazoa > Chordata > Amphibia > Caudata > Salamandridae > Calotriton > Calotriton arnoldi. Next base: position 149,875 of record CAWUFW010018594.1, read on the forward strand.
CAAGCGTTCCACGTACGTCTCCATTTTCCCAGTGGCCGTAGATTCTGACACTCCTAGGATGCGGAGGTTGTTCCTCCTCGAGCGTGATTCTAACTCCTCATTTTTAGCTGCTATGACTTTCAACACTTTGTCCATTTCAAGGGTCCGGCTAGTGGTAGCGTTGGCCGTGTCTTCCAGGTCGGATATGCGTCGCTCAGCCTCGGTGATGCGGTCGTCGTGTTTTTCCACTCAGTGACTAAGTCCATCCATTCTGGCTGCCATAGAATCCATTTTGGACTCTATCGATGTGAGGCTCGACTGCATAACAAGCAGTAGTTCCTTCAAATCCGCTGTGGATGTGGCCGGAGCCTCCGCGTGTTCATCATCCAGCTCAGACTGAGAGCGAGGATTCCTACGGGTATCGAAGGTAAGCTTCGGCTGCCTCCCGTCGGGCTTCCCCATGGTCGATCGTCTGGTGGATCTCTGACTGGGTCGAGGTCGGGGAGGGGTCCGCGTCCGCCTCCAGGTAGATGTAGCCTGTGAGCTACGGCGACGGCCAGCAGTGCCGCGTGGACCGCCAGCAGGGAGAAGTAGGCCACGCGGTTCACAATCGGTACTCTCCGTATTGAATACTGGCGTCGTGGCCCTCCGGCCGCCCAAAACAGCGAAACCCCTACACGGCAGGTGGCAGCAGTCCCCGCGTCTGGCGATTGAGAGGTGCAGTGCCTAGGATGCTAAATATGGTGCCGGTCTCAACGTTGTGTCAGCCAGGCCTCCACTGACGGCAGGGTCCGTGCAGTCCACCAGCATGCGCAGCCCACAGTTCTAGGCCCAGCGGGCCATGGGAGCATGTGGGCGGTCAGGGGGCAGCAGATCCCAGGTCTAGGATGTTCAATAAACGAGGCCCTTCCTGGGTGAAGCAATCAGGCCCAGGCAAAGGTACGCCCACTGACCGGACCAGGCCACAGGAGGGCCGGACTCGATGGAGGAAGGCTCCCCCCAGGGATCACTGCAGGGGGCGAGGTGTGCAAGCCCGTGCCGCTACTCCCGGGCCGCCAAGGGCCCTCCGCGAATCGGGGATCGCAGCGGGGGCTGCGGGGGGGCCAAACGGATCCTCTGCGCCACAGCCGCAGCCGATCAGGGACAGCAGGGAGGTCCTCGCAGGGCCCGGGCAGCCATACAGCGCGTCCCGCGCTGCCGCGGCTCCGACCACCAGCTCCGCCGGCAGCGCCAAGGGCCCTCGGTGATAAGGCCCGGACCCCGCAGTCAGGGCACCAGGCGTCGCACACAGCCCTCCCGCTCCGTGATAGCGGAGCGGCGCCGGTCACTCCGGGATCGCAGCTGCACTCACCCCCGCCTCCGCCTACAGGATCGATCAGTCCCGCTCCAGGCGTCTCGGCCGCACGGACCGCCGCTCCGCCTAGCAGTCAGCAGGGCCGCAGTAGTCCCTCCGGCAGGCCGCTATCGGCACAGCAGGCATTCAGGAGAGGAGCGGCATCTCTCAATCAATCCCCAGAGTCCAGTGGGGCCGCCGACGGGCGCGATCTGCTCAGCTGCGCAGCCACGGGCTCCCGGCTTCAGCATCCAGCAACCGCGTTGTGCAGGTCAGTCCGGGCAGCGCGACTCGCCGCCATTTCAGGAAGCGCGGCCAGGGAGAGCAAGTGATGAATTGTGCAGCAGTCAGGACTCTAAGATTATTTATTCTGGGCTTGCTATGTTCCCTGTAGGGTGGCAGGTCTCGGGGAGCCGCCGTTGGTGCATTATGTGCCAGGATGGTGAGGATTATCGCCGGATTTCTCCCCCGAACTGCAAGAGCCTCACATAGGTGCGGCCATCTTGCTTGGCGCCCTCTAGCGCCCCCTGTTAGGGCCTATCTTAAGGTGTGACTTATAATTATTAAAAAGGAAGGTTTAGGCCTGGCAAAAGGTTTATTCTGCCAGGTCAAATGGCAGTTTAAAACTGCACTACAGGCTGCAGTGGCAGACTGAGACATATTATACATAGCTGCTTTAGTGGGTGTCATGAGTGCTGCAGCCGACTAGTAGCATTTAAATTACAGGCCCTGGGTACATGTATTATCATATACTAGGGACTTATAAGTAAATAAAATGTGCTAATCAGGTGGAGGCCAATGTCACCATGTTTAAAGAAAAGAGCACCCACACTTTAAATCTGGTTGGCAGGGGTAAAGTTCAGAGTCCTAATGCAAACAAAACGAGTTAAGCTACAGATGGTAAACATCTGGGGTGAGCCTACAGAAAGGGCAACTTTCTGACAGCCTTCCCATTTAAACAAATCTAGACGCTAGGGTCAGGTGGAGGGCCCTTAATATGTTTTAGTGTGTTTGTGATGTTTCCATATAGTATCACCATTTTTTGCAGTATTAACTTTGATCATTAGAACACATGGCTATGAAAAATCCTTCTCCAAAATTAATATTGCACAGTGCATTTTGTTTTTTATAATTGAAAGGTTTTATAATTCTATGTGTGATCCATGTCTTTTATGACAGTTTTGTCAAATGAAGATTTGTTTGACTTGTTCGACTTGAATATTGAATGTGTTGTTATGGTTTTTCATGGTGATCATGAGCATTTGTGTAAGAATCTTGATTCCAAGATGGAAGGTGGATGTTACCAAAAGAAAACAATCCCATACCCAACATCTTCTTTCTATTCTGCCCTTTCAGTTCCATGGCTGTCTTCATCAGCTGTTTTTTGGGCTGCACTGGTGTCTTGAGGGACAACATAAAGCTTCCCATAAAAGCAGCTGCATAGAAGTTGTGCCTTTGCTTCAGAATATAGGTCCCATGAACAGCATTCTAGGGAGGAGACCTCTGCTTGGCAGTGAGGTTTGTTTAATTGCCTGTATTTGGATATAATAGCTGGGAATCACTCCAACTTGTGATCACATTTTGGGTTTGACCTGAGTGGGCCCTTCTGCTATTTGTGATTCTAGAGTATGGACTTGAGTCTTGTCCACTTCTTAGCTGGGAATAAGCAGGCAGCACTGCAGAAGTGCTGCTCGCCTGCCCAGTTGCTGATCTTCCCCTCTTGAAAGCCCCTTGTCATTCCCCAAGGAGTTTAGAGGCAATGAAACTGCTTAAAAGCCCTTCCTACTCCTAGCCAGATACTGCAGAAGGGTGCCAAAGACATCTACTGATAGAAGGTGAAGGTGAACTAAGTGGCACCTCTATGTGACTCTTTCACTGCACTAACCTTTGGAGAAGTGTAATCTTGATCCCATCTGAGCTATTGTAGGAGTGCATCATATGTATGCGTAGTCAGCACTCAAATATTTTGTGTAATTAACGTTAATTAAGGGAGTGGAGTATTGCATATTTAAAGTATTCCACATGACATACTTGTGGATAGAACGTGATTAATAAGGGTTTATGTGATACTTACATATTAATGTGATAGGATAAGCTAACATAAATGTGTCCCATTGTGAGGTTATTAAAATTTATTATGTGTAAATTAATGTTCAAGCATTTATACGTATAATGAGAATTTATTTCATGCAGGTGCATTTAGAATGACATCTTCGTAATTCTTTACTATTTATACATGTATTAAGGAGCTGCATTTATTGTATGTGTAGAAATGTGCACATATTCTGTAACCCTGTACACTACTAAAGTTGTCTAGAGTGGGCCTTGAGTAATTATTTGGTCCCTGCTCACATTTAGAGTTTAACGCGTAGTTCGTATTTAACCTTCAGTGAAGAATGTGTGCAGGTATGGAGAGAGAAAGCCTCATTAGTTAGCATAGGATGGTTTTGTTTTCTTTTGATAGCTAGGTATGAGAAGACGACGTTGGCAAGGAGAAGTGCGGTACCGAGCAAGGAGACAAGTTTTCATGGGAGAGGAGAGGAATGACCAAGGACAAGCGAAGTTGCAACTTATCAACATGGGAAAGGTGGTGAAAGTATGCAATTGTATTCGAGCTAGGGACATTCAACGGCAAAGATCATGTGGGATTGTCTACTCTGATTGCAATTGATATTTTATGCTGATCGAAGTGAGGGACAGGAGAGTCATTCTAGTTTTTCACAGGGAGTAGACCTATGCTCCTGCTTGTGTGGCTGTTAGAAATGGGATTTCTGGTTGGCTAGGGCAAGCGCCTCAGCCAGGCAGAAACCACCACTCTAGTCAGGGCAAGGGAGTTACACACCGAAGATAACCCCTGCTCACCCCCTTGGTAGCTTGGCAGAGCAGTCAGGAAAATCCCAGAGGCAATGTGTAAAGTGTTTGCGCAACACACTCACACGGCAGCAACACACTGGGCACACCACAAAAGAAACTCCACACAAGGTTATATAAAAATAGTCTTTGTATTACTCAGAAAAAACATCAGAACATAATCACATATGTACACTGTGCCATCTGGCACTAGGTATTACTTTACAGGGGATTATAGACAGTACAGGGCCAATCGGGCCACTGTCATAACCATAAGCACATCCAAGCAATAATCCACCAGTGACTACTGGTAAACACATTAGGCATAAATAGGCTATCTGGTTTTAGGTTTAAACCTATAATAACTGATAAAACCCCACCGAAAGGAAAATAGCCATCACTGGTGTAAACATATAAACACTGAAAAAAGTAAAAACACCTTTGTAACCACAAACTAAGTGCCATTCAAAGAAAGGAAAAGATGAGTGAAAGAGACATTTTTATTTCTTCCTGAAGGGGCCAATACAATGTAACTTTGTTATACCAGGTAGCATCAAGAAAGACTGGGCTAACATTATTCTGCTTGAGTTTTGTTGTTTAGGGATGTTAGTAAAACATTGTCTCTTCTTCCTTCTGCTTTTTTCAGTTTTGTGGTCTTTGGTCTAAAGATGCAGTGTTGAGAAGCATGTTTTAGGTCTTATTTTGTTATTTTATAAACTGTAGAGAATCGGGAAATATCAAAATCATATTTGATATTTTGGCTACATTTGATTTCACTGATAGGTAAAAAGGCTGGTTTCATAAGAATCTTTCCTAATGTACCATCACATTTACCTACAGACAGAGAATGGGTGTTAGACCTGGCACCATTGGCGTGGGTCTCCCTTCCATCTTTCGCTTTTTGTCTCCTCTGTGTTTGCTGGTGTTAGATGCTCTGGGCGCTGTGCCACTGCCATTCGGTGCTACAGCGCGAATGCTCCCTATTGTAAATTGACTGGATGAATTGGTATTCCCATAATTGGCTCATTTTATTTACCTGTTAGTCCCGAGTATAGTGCACCATGCGTGCCCAGGGCTGGTAGAGCGAATGCTGCTGGTGGGCCTGCAGCGCTGATTGCGCCACCCACATAAGCAGCGCGTAAAGTGTGTCTCAGACCTGCCATCGCAGAGTCTGTGCGCAGTCCAGAACTGCCATTCTTTGACTGTAAAGTGAACCCACTTCCCAGTCCCTCAACCTTCCCTTGGCATCATGTAAGTCATCCCTATGGCAGGGTGCGTTGAATGTGAAAGGTAGGACCTGCCTTGGTCTGTGTGGCATGTCCTGATAGTGAATTACACTCCATTTCGTTTTTCACTCTTGCAAGGCTATGTGTTCCCTTAGGCCAGAATGGGCAGTTTTGATTATTACATCCTATAATCTTAGCTGACCCAAGGAACATGTTTGGAAAGTCGAATTTAGTATGCCTGAGCTCAGAATATTAAAATACATCTTTTAGTGAGGATTATTTTTATATTCTGTGTTTGAAAATACCACTTCTAGAAAGTAGGTATTTTCTTGCCTAAGTCGTCCAGTGTGCTCTGCTGTTATGTGTATCGGATGTCTGGTCTTGGAGGGACAGGGCAGGCTGAGCCCGACCTGGGTTGAATAGCGAAATCTGCAGCTGGAGTATGGGGAGGGGTGACCCTTTAATCTGAGCAGGGCTGGGCCTGGCAAGGTGAATGATGGCTCCAGCCCCCACTGTGCGTCTGATGGCAGACCCCCTCTTCCTCAAAGGCAGGATGCAACCTCGTAAATAAAGTGCTCCAGGACCACACCAAACTGGTTCTGGCTGGGTTCAGTGACTTGTGACATTTGAGAACAAAGACCTGTGGGGTATAAATATCTGCGCCGAAACCCCTACAGGGTGTGTTACTTCTGGATCTCAAGACGAACCTCTGTCCGTGTAACGAGAGGAAAAGCACTTTGAAACTTTCATCCATCTTGCTGAAGCAACTACCCTAGGGCCTGATTTGAGCTTGCCTCCTGCTGAAGTCTCACGGACATTAGACTTCACCCATCCGCCTTCTGAATTCCTATTGAGAGGGGTTCTACTCGCAGGTGAGGCCTCTGTCGAGAATTCCAGAGCCTCTGGGTCTACTGCGGGGAACGCGGGACGAGAATCATCGCTATCGCTATTGTGGGCCGCTGCAGCTGAGGAGCTGTTGCCGCTGAGAGCCCGCATTTGTCTGTGCTACGAGAATCATCGCTATCGCTATTGTGGGCCGCCGCAGCTGAGGAGCTGTTGCTGCTGAGAGCCCGCATTTGTCTGTGCTACGAGAATCATCGCTATTGCTATTGTGGGCCGCCGCAGCTGAGGAGCTGTTGCCGCTGAGAGCCCGCATTTGTCTGTGCTACGAGAATCATCGCTATCGCTATTGTGGGCCGCCGCAGCTGAGGAGCTGTTGCCGCTGAGAGCCCGCAGTTGTCTGTGCTACGAGAATCATCGCTGTCGCTATTGTGGACCACCGCAGATGAGGAGCTGTTGCCGCTGAGAGCCCGCATTTGTCTGTGCTACGAGAATCATCGCTGTCGCTATTGTGGGCCGCCGCAGCTGAGGAGCTGTTGCCGCTGAGAGCCCGCATTTGTCTGTGCTACGAGAATCATCGCTATCGCTATTGTGGGCCGGTGCGGCTGAGAAGCTGTTGCCGCTGAGAGCCCGCCTTTAATCACCACCTCAGGAGCCTTGTGAGTGCACGCCGCGGACCGCTGCAGCTGCAACCGCTGCAAGTCCGCCTGTCATCATCGCGGCTTCCTCCCGAAGTTGCGTGCCGTGCCCCTTTAAACCTCAGGTACATTGTGCATCACTGGGTCGCGTAGACCCCGGCCTCGAACTAAGTTCGTTTCACCCGCTTTTGAGTGCTTTATTGCCTTTTCAGTGAACTTATATTTACGTGCATTGTGGCTGGTTGATCGTCTTCGAGCCTGTTTTAAACTGATATAAAGCTACTCATTTTTCTATAGTTACTTGTGTGGTGTCCCTTTGTGGTGTCTTCACTGCGTTATTGTGTATGGTCACAAATGCTTCACACACTGCCTCTGAGATAGGCCTGTCTGCTCGTGCTACGTTACCACAGGGTTGAGCAGGGGTTATCAAAGGGTGTAGCCCCCTTACTCTGACTTAGTAAGAAGGGTCCCTTCTTGGACATTGGCGCCAGCCATTGCCAACTAGAGATCCCCATTTCTAACAATGGGTGAAATCCTTTGATACATCAGCCCCCTTTCCTAGTGAGTCAGTATTGATTGTAAGTGAATTGCCAAACACCCCAAGCTTTAAACATTCAATGCAAGATGTAGTGACGGGTATATGTGAAAAGAATGTTGTCACCAAGCATCTGAGATAGTGGTGAAAACATGACACCAGACGTTTGGTAAACATGGAACGGAGTGTCACTTTGAATGGTGCTGATAAAGGTTCCTACCAAGTTCAATAAAGATTGGAGTGATATTGTTTGTATTTGCAGTAATTCAGCTACGTATGTGAAAAAGTTGTATGATGGTCTGTTAAAATCTATACCTGAGCTGAAGTGCTTCCCTGTTAAGAGATCCTTGTCACTTGCTAGATGGTATGCTGAAAGCATCTTTACAATCTTCGGAATTAATGAAGAATGCTATTGACTTTGTAGTCCATTCTGGCACAGTAAAAATTTATTTGGACCTCATATACCCTGTGCACACGCTATCTATACACATGCACTATCAGTGCAAAAAGCAAGCAATAATTAAAATTAAATTAAAATTCCATAAACACAGGAAAAATACTGTTTCTGTTGTTTTTAATGGCGCGAAAATGTGTAACCACTGATAATCACTGTTTTTTTAAGGTATTGAAAAAACTGAAAAACCCCACCAGAATTTACCAAAAATAGAAACTGAAAACAGGAAAGCCTAGACATAAACCACATTAGGCATAAACCACATTAGACATGCAGCCTAAATCACCAGTGCACCCTAGTACACTAATAAGGTGCACACATCACCTCAGGGGCATGAACGCCAGAACAGTACTTGGCATAGGACATTATGCGTAACATACTCAGTAGGAGTGCCGTACATCAGGCCCACCTTAGTTCTATACCTCATCAGCAGCAAGGATCTATAGTACATCTGCCACAGGGGGAATTATCCCCAAGTCACTGTTCCCCAGCAGGGGCCCTATCCTGGGCTTGCCCCGCAATGCCACCTCAACTCAAGAGCAAGGGTTCTGCCTACTCTTGTGTCCATCTGACACGGGGCTTCCACTAGCCCCCTAGCTGCAGGTGCAGCCGAAACAATGCCCCTAAAAGATCCGCAGGGTAATCAGGGGGGGGCGGGGTGCAACTCACCCTTGTCTCTCCTGAGACACAAAATGCCCCCAAAGATGCAGCTGCCGCGATCTGGCGGTACGGCTGTGAAATTAGCAACTGGCACCAACCGTGCCTTGGGAGCCCGCTTCACCGGGCTCCTTCTGGTGCAACCAGCAGGCACCAACAATGTGCCCTCCAAGCCCCCCCTCACGGGGGCCTTTCATGTGCAGGGGAATCACAAGGGAGCTCAGCCCCACTCACCACTCCTTGGGGGCTGAGCGAGGTAGACTGCAGCCGTTCGCTGCAACTGGCGACCTTTGAACTTCCTTTGGCCTGCCCACGGCCAGTCGGACCCTTCCGGTCTCCTGGTGGGGGGTATTGTGAGGCTCTCCTCTCGCCTCCAGCAGCCCCCTCTGCGTATGCTGCAACTTCCTGGACAGCGACTTTCGACCGCACGTGGGGCTTCTCCCTTCTCTCACGGGGAGCCCCGCCCATAGCCAGGCTTCGTCTGCCTGGCTTCCTCTCTCGGCGGCAGGAAGCTCTGCCCAACGTCAGGCAACCACTGCCTGGCTTCCTGTGGCCGCACGTCTCGGGGGCGGATCCCGGAGCGATGTCTCCGGCGGCCCGGCAGTCTCAGGCTCCCTTCTGCGGCAGAGTCCCGAATCCCTAGGACACGGCAACACGGGGTATGCTCCTGTAATCTGGCCAGGGATTCCTCTGGATTCTGGCGTTTCCCTCGCAGCCCGGGGCCATGTGGCAGAGCCCCGGCTGCCTATCACTGGAAAGGCAATGACGCGCTCACCATGCGCTGTCTTTCACGGAGTTCAGCGCCAGGCTGGATAAAGCCCAGCCCTCCTGCAGACTTTCCTCCTCGTGGTGTGGAGGAAAAGTCAGGAACAGTCCAGACCTTCTCCTGGGGTCTAGTGGATCCCTGAGATTCCCACCAGCAGGCCAGCACGCAGGGCCTCCCAGCAGAGGATAACACCTGGGTCCCATGGCGGTTCCTCCCGGCAGGGTCTCCCTCCATGTTCCAAGTAAGCACAAGAAGCACCAACACTTTACATGGGGTCACAGCCCCAATATTTATACCACATGTGTCTTTGTTCTTAGGGCTCTGCGCCCATTCCAAACCAGTTCTGGGGGCACTCCAACATTTCCATACAGTGCTCAAAACACTTTCATTGTTAGATTAGGCTCTGGCCCTAGACACACCACAGGGGGGCGGAGCCAGCATTGTACAAGGCAGGCACAGACCTATTCAGGGTCAGGGGCTACTCCTCCCGGTACTCCAAATGCAGATCTGCCTATTCAGCCTAGTTCTGACTCACCCAGCCCCTCTGGAGCCACGGCACCTCCCCAGTCCCTGTCACTCCAGAGCCAGACATGCAATACACATAGCACACAGAAATGCCAACTTCTAAAAGTGGCATTTCTAAACTAGTGATAATAAATCTGCGCACACCATTACGCAGCATTTATTACCACTATCCCAAACATACCAAACTTGATCACGCTGCTCCTCTCATATCAGGAATTACCACTGAAACACTTATCAGGGAATCACCAATGCATTCCTATGAGAGGGCAGCCTCACAGTAGTGAGAAACCAAAATGGCTGTTTGTCACTACCGGGACATGTCACACAGTTAAGGTACATGTCTGCAATGGCAGAGGCCTGAGACAGGTTTGAAAGGCTACTTTGGTGGGTGGCGCAAGCAGCACTGCAAGACCACCAGTAGCATTTAATTTACTGGCCCTGGGTATCTGAGATACCACTTTACAAGGGACTGACAGGTAAATTAAATATGCCAAACAGGTGTAGACCAATCTTACCATGTTTACCACAGAGAGCACACGCACTTTACACTGGACAGCAGTGCTAAAGTGCCCAGAGTCCTAAAACCACCAACACCAGGTCAGAAAAAAGACTAGGAGGAAGGCAAAAAGTTCAGGGATGACCCTGCAAAAAGGGCCAAGTCCAACACAACCCCCTTCCAGCCAAAAGCCAGGGTAGACCAATCATTACCTTGATGGGCTTCCCTGCTTGGGGCGATAGAACATGGACGTGGGTCCGCAACTGCAGGGGCACACTCAAGTTCTGTGCCAATCTGAACCCATGTGGTTCCCTCGGTCTACGCTCCAAGGACCAACTAAGCTACCCCACTGGGATTCCCTAGCTGTCCGCGGCCAGGACCAGGCCCTAGGCCATCCAGATGTCTCTGGTCCTTGCCATCTCACAGAGTGGGAGGCAGTAACCCCTGGTACATAGTACCCATTCTCCACTCTTCCTCTCATCAGTGCAGTTCTAAACTGCCACTGATCCTCCAACCTAGGGTCCGCACCCTCAGGCTGACCAGAGGTAACAGGTGAGGCTCTCCTCCCCTACCTCTCCTTCTGGGGTCTCGCACTCTCCTCCCAGGAGAAGCACCCCCAGAACCAAAAACTGTCAGGATGCTGGAATCAGCCCTCCTACACAATTCTCCCACCAGTTCAGGACCTTGACCTTGCAACTGGTCTACCAACCTAGGATCTAAACCCTCAAGTTGAACCGGGGTCAGAGGCGAGGACTCCCTCCCTCTGCACCCCCTTCCAGAGTTCTGCACCCTCCCACCTGGAGTGGTACCCCTAGAAGACAAACCGGTAAGGACACTGCTTACAGTTGTCCTTCCCTCCAAGTCAGGCAGAACCTGAACCTGGCCTCCCAACCCAGGGACTAAACCCTGCGGCTGAGCACCCGCCTGGCACACAAGGACTTCCTGGGGAGCACGCTTGCCCCCCGAGGATAACACATAACTCATGTGTTGTGTGACAGTCTGCCTGGCGCTGATCTCCCGACCCCTGTCCATCTGACAGTGCGCAAAGACCCCCCAAACAGAAGTGGTGTCACCATGGTCACTCCTAGGAGGCTCAGCCCTTATGGCTGGCCCCTGACCCACTGGTTCTCCCACTGGGGAACGCATCCCCCTCTCACCCCCCCATCTTAACTTCTGCACGCTCCACTTAGGAGCGGCACTGCCAGACACCAGAACTGATGGAGGTCTGCTTACAGACACACCAATATCTCCTGACACTAGGAACACCCCCTCAACGGATGGCCTATCAGTACAGCCTAGGCTCCCCACCTGGTGTTCCCTTAGGGAACCCTCCAGGCCCTGAGACTGTGTTTTGGGCACCTTGGGACACATCCCATTCTCACTCCTTCTCCGCAGAGACAGGACGTGAGTCCCTACACCCCTCCCACTACACCAGGACCTATCTGGTCTACTAAGAACCTTTCCCACCACCCTGGGCTGGGAAATACCTGAGCCACTCCTCTTAGGGTCACTCCCCAATGCCTCCTCAGACCCTCTGGCACTCACCCAGAGGTCTGCCTCCCGTGCAAGTTCCCTGGGATCAGAGAACTCACACTCCAACAGGTGTTGGCGTAACCCTGGAAAACAATAACTGAACATGTGCTCTCTGACAATCAGATTGAACAGCCCTTCAAAATTGTTTGCTGTGCTACCCATCACCCAACCTTCCAGTGCATCACAACACTCATCCACAAACTCCCCCCAAGACTGGTGAGACAGTTTCCTACTGCTCCTGAACCTCAACCTGTACCCTTCAGGTGTGACACCCTCCTCCTGGGAACTAGGTACCATTCTCTGGGCTCTGGGAGTTGACGCTTCCACACTGGACACTCTTTTGCTGCCACCACTAGACCCCACCCTCACTGGTGAATCCAGACCACTGAAACTACACTCAGGGGACAACCTTTCCTCAAGAGCTAGTTTCTCCCTGGCGAAGGCCCTCCCTGCCTCCGCCATCCTCTCCTGCGCTAAGACCCTCTCAGTCTCTAGCTTTTTCTCCTCCACACCCAGCTGCCCTAGCTCCAACCTGAGCCTTTCCATCGCCAGCTGATGCTTCCTTTCTTCCCTCCTATCCACCCACTCCTCTGGGGACAGGGAAAGGGATGGGGCACTGCCCCCGGCACTGGACCCAGCAAGGGACTCCCTATCTATGGGGTCCTCACTACATACTGGCGTCCCTGCCCTGTCATTTTCTCCCTCCTGCTCAACCTCTCCAGGGCCACTGCCATTTAGGGGTGCTGGTCGGGGACCCTCCGTCTCAGAGACCTCACTGATCTCGGGGTCCTCCCTCTCAGACTCCTCCCTCACCTAGTTTTGGGATGTCCAACAGGCCAACACGGCCTCCTGCAGTTCCTCCTTCCTGGCAGACCTATGCACTTGACACCCAAGATCCTGACAGAACCTCTTTACGTCCTTCACAGTATATTGACGCAACTTTTTTGCATTAAATGCACTTTCTGTCACAATCACCGAGGTGAGACATGACTGACACTTTAGGGGTGTCACCAAAATTTAGAAGAGCAGGAAACACAATTCACAAATGACACTTTTGAGGAGAAATAAAACTCAGGAGAAAAAATCTCCAAGCATGTGATTAGTCTAAAATTGAAGAGTTTGTAGTGCAACCAGTTGTCGCTGTGGTACTGCGCAAATGCAAGTCCTATCCTCACCGCTGATAACCAATGTTAGAAATGGGATTTCTGGTTGGCTAGGGCAAGCGCCTCAGCCAGGCAGAAACCACCACTCTAGTCAGGGCAAGGGAGTTACACACCGAAGATAACCCCTGCTCACCCCCTTGGTAGCTTGGCAGAGCAGTCAGGCTTATCCCAGAGGCAATGTGTAAAGCGTTTGCGCAACACACTCACACGGCAGCGACACACTGGGCACACCACAAAAGAAACTCCACACAAGTTTATATAAAAATAGCTTTTGTATTACTCAGAAAACACATCAGAGCATAATCAAATATGTACACTGTGCCATCTGGCACTAGGTATTACTTTACAGGGGATTATATACAGTACAGGGCCAATTGGGCCACTGTCATGACCATAAGCACATCCAAGCAATAATCCACCAGTGACTACTGGTAAACACATTAGGCATAAACCACATTAGGCATAAACCACATTAGACATGAAGCCTAAATCACCAAAGCACACTAGTACACTAATAAGATGCACACATCACTTCAGGGGCATGAACGTCAGAACAGTACTTGGCATAGCACATTATGCGAAACATACTCAGTAGGAGTGCCGTACATCCGGCCCACCTTAGTTCTATACCTCATCAGCAGCAAGGATCTATAGTACACCTGCCACAGGGGGGATTATCCCCAAGTCACTGCTCTCCAGAGGGGGCCCATCCTGAGCTCACCCCACAATGCCACCTCAACTCAAGAGCAAGGGTTCTGCCTACTTTTGTGTCCATCTGACACGGGGCTTCCACTAGCCCCCTAGCTGCAGGTGCAGCCGAAACAATGCCCCTAAACGATCCGCAGAGTAATCAGGGGGGGTGCAACTCACCCTTGTCTCTCCTGAGACACAAAATGCCCCCAATGTTGCAGCTGCCGCGATCTGGCGGTACAGCTGTGAAATTAGCCACTGGCACCAACCGTGCCTTGGGAGCCCCCTTCACCGGGCTCCTCCTGGTGGAACCAGTAGGCACCAACAATGTACCCTCCAAGCCCCCCTCACGGGGGCCTCTCATGTTAAGGGGAATCACAAGGGAGCTCAGCTCCACTCACCACTCCTTGGGGGCTGAGCGAGGTAGACTGCAGCCGTTCCCTGCAACCGGTGACCCTCGAACTTCCTTTGGCCTGCCCACGGCCAGTCGGGCCCTTCCGGTCTCCTGGGGGGGGGCTCGTGAGGCTCTCCTCTCACCTCCAGCAGCCCCCTCTGCGTATGCTGCAACTCCTGGGACGGCGACTTTTGACTGCACGCGAGGGTTCTCCCTTCTCTCATGGAGAGCCCCGCCCACAGCCAGGCTTCGTCTGCTTGGCTTCCTCTCTCGGCGGCAGGAAGCTCTGCCCAAAGTCAGGCAACCACTGCCTGGCTTCCTGTGGCTGCGCGTCTCAGCGGGGTAACCCAGAGCGATGTCTCCGGCGGACTGGCAGTCTCTGGCTCCCTTTTGCAGCTGGGTCCCGATTCCCTAGGACACGGCAACACGGGAGTAGGCTCCCGTAATTCGGTAAGGGATTCCTCTGGATTCTGGTGTTTCCTTCGCAGCCTGGGGCCATGTGGCAGAGCCCCGGCTGCCTACCACTGGAAAGGCAATGACGCGCTCACCATGTGCTGTCTTTCACGGAGTTCAGCGCCAGGCTGGATGAAGCCCAGCCCTCCTGCAGACTTTCCTCCTCGTGGTGGGGAGGAAAAGTCAGGAACAGTCCAGACCTTCTCCTGGGGTCTAGTGGATCCCTGAGATTCCCACGAGGAGGCCAGCACGCAGGGCCTCCCAGCAGAGGATAACACCTGGGTCCCACGGTGATTCCTCCCGGCAGGGTCTCCCTCCAAGTTCCAAGTAAGCACAAGAAGCACCAACACTTTACATGGGGTCACAGCCCCAATATTTATACCACATGTGTCTTTGTTCTTAGGGCTCTGCGCCTGGTCCAAACCAGTTCTGGGGGCACTCCAACATTTCTATACAGTGCTCAAAACACCTTCATTGTTAGATTAGGCTCTGGCCCCAGACACACCACACTGGGGCGAGCCAGCATTGTACAAGGCAGGCACAGACCTATTCAGGGTCAGGGGCTACTCCTCCCGGTACTCCAAATGCAGATCTGCCTATTCAGCCTAGTGCTGACTCACCCGGCCAACTGGAGCCACGGCACCTCCCCAGTCCCTGTCACTCCAGAGCCAGACATGCAATACACATCACGCAGGCACAAAGACACATAGCACACAGAAATGCCAACTTCTAAAAGTGGCATTTCCAAAATAGTGATAATAAATCTGCGCACACCATTACGCAGCATTTATTACCACTATTCCAAACATACTACACTTGATCACGCTGCTCCTCTCATATCAGGAATTACCACTGAAACACTTATCAGGGAATCCCCAATGCATTCCTATGAGAGGGCAGCCTCACAGTAGTGAGAAACCAAAATGGCTGTTTGTCACTACCAGGACATGTCACACAGTTAAGGTACATGTCCTACCTTTTACCTACATTGAACCCTACCCATAGGGCTAGCTAGGGCCTACCTTAGGGGTGACTGATATGTAGTAAAAGGGGAGTCATAGACGTGGCACCCACTTTATGTGCCACGTCACAGCTGCAGTAAACTGCGCGCACAGGCACTGCAATTGCAGAGGCCTGGGACAGGTTTGAAAGGCTACTTTGGTTGGTGGCGCAAGCAGCGCTGCAAGCCCACCAGTAGCATTTAATTTACTGGCCCTGGGTATCTGAGATACCAATTTGCAAGGGACTGACAGGTAAATTAAATATGCCAAACAGGTGTAGACCAATCTTACCATGTTTACCACAGAGAGCACACGCACTTTACACTGGACAGCAGTGCTAAAGTGCCCATAGTCCTAAAACCACCAACACCAGGTCAGAAAAAAGACCAGGAGGAAGGCAAAAAGTGCAGGGATGACCCTGCAAAAAGGGCCAAGTACAACAGTGGCTTTATGCTACTTGATCCATGGTTGGAGTGTCTTCTACTGAAGACTCTGACAGCTGACAAATTTCTGATTTCACACTAACCAAATGCTTCTTAGATTAGGCTTGCCCTTTTAAGGTAGCGTAGAGAGAGGTAGCTTGCTCATGCTTACTTTGGAGAATCATCAGATGAAATTTATTACTCAATTCTTCTTCCTGATCATTGGCATCATGATCATAGAGATAGTCATCTGCTTTGTATCATATAGGGTAAATCTCTTCAGGAGATTTGGTCTTATCTTGTTCTTTCTGTACTTTTATATGATTATGTTGAGATTGGTCTGTATTGATTTGTTTCTGAATTTATAATGAAACCCTACTAAACTCAGATTAAGTTGTCAAGTGGATTATTGTGTGGCCACATTGGTTGCACTAAAATGGGATGTTAACAAGTGATAGTTTTCTCCCTTTACCTCTCGTGCTGCTAGAAAGGTCGCCCCTCTGGAGATAAATGTTTGGCTGGGCCCAAGCTCAAACAGTTCCTTCTTTTGACCCTGCTGCCAAAGAACTGGGGAAGCGGAAGGTGATGAAAAGCTAAGCAACTGTTAGGGATGTGTGAATTGCTGCCTCAGGTACAATAACTTTATCATCAATATTTCACTTTTAGAATCATCCACTTTTTAAAGGGAAATTTGGCATTTTATGGTAATTCACGAGCAAATAGGGTTGCAACCGACTCCAGAAGATGGCAACCACATTATTTTAAGGCCTCAACTAGAAACACTGGCAAATATCCAATTAAAACACTGGCAAATATCCAATTAAAACACTGGCAAATATCCATTTGCAGTAAAAATAGCATAACAATATGGAAAAGTGTGAGATAAGACAGAAATTAATAAGGGCAAAAACAGTCCTATATGGGCCAAAAAATCATATCAACTTGCTCTTATATAAAGCTTTATACAACATTTATGATATCCCTAGGTGCTGGAAAAGACAATTTTAATGGCACTGAATATAACTGTGCCACACTTTACGGGATTTAAACTTGTGACCAGCGCTTTACAATAGATCTCAGAACTGAGCGCTTAACTCACTGACTCTTCATGCCAGCAGTAGAACAACGTGTTTGATTACTCGTCCTGTTCTCCTTGAGGGTCCCACAGTCTTGGTCACTCAGTTACCCTGATACAGCAGTGAAGACCTGCATTGGTCAAGGACTGTTCTCTGATACATTACCTCAAATTAAAAGCTGGAACAGCGTATTGCGTATGGTGAGTGAGTACTCTTTGGCTACTTGTCAGTTCCTGGCAAACGGTACTGTTTTGCAGCAGACACCTTAGTTGTTTGCACTTTGTCTTTGTTAATAAAACGCAAACATTGTTTATTGCTGACATAAAACAACACTGCAAAGAAAATTGATCAAAATAGCAAGCCGATACACTATGTAAAACGACAGTAAATATTGTTTCTATGCAAATTATCGCTTGCCATATAGTATATATAACCGGGTCCAGACCTTGAGAATTTGCCTTCAGTGCATTTTGCATCATAAGACACTGTGGAGAGAGGGGTGTGGCATCCACAGCTCAAAAAAATGAAGGGCCTCATTTACAAGCCCATTGCACTGCCAGTGCGTCACTTTTTTTGACGCACCAGCAGCACAATGGGCTTGTCCATATTTACAAAGCCCCGTAAAGTCACCCTGCATGACTTTTCATTGCCATGTAAATATGGGCCCCTTTCACGCATTGAAAGGGGCGTTCCATGGGTTTTGCTGTGGGTGTTCCAACGCAACATCCATGGAACCTGACACATTCCCAGATTTACGTTTTGTAAAACTCAGAATGCGTCAAAATCCTACGCCTCCCCGGGGGAGGCATAGGAGTGGCGCAACAAGGAGAAATACTTTTATTTCTCCTTGTTTTCTGCAGAACGCATAGAAAGAGGAAAATGACATCAATGGTTGCTTTTATGTGCAACCATTGATGTCCCTTCCTGCACAAAAACAATCATCCCTGCAACGCAAGCACCCTTGCAACATGACACAAGGGTGCCTGCGTTAGCACACGGCTGCTGTTTGTGCGCCGGCACAGAGGAGAAGGACAGGAATGTGCCTTGTCCTGTAGATATGGCACATTCCTGCACTTTTATTTTGATGCACGACAGCGCAACAGGAAGGCTTGCTGCTCTGCTGTGCGTCAAAATATAGTAAATGAGGCACTACAGTTATCTGGCATGAAAATTGGACAACTATGCACGTTCTCAAGAACATTTTAGTTTGGATTTTTCTGAAAGATCCGGTTCAATTTGCAAATTATTGATTCAACACATTAATACATCACTCAGTGGTTCCTAATATTACTGAGCACATACTTATCCCGAACCTGTGCCATTTTCAGGATTATAAACAGGGATATTCCGCATTACAAGTTGTGAAATATCTGTATTGCTAAATAATATGTTCAAGTGATCACTTTTTTTCAGAGACTCCAGAAAAGTTAGCAAGCTGCACTTGCAATCCAACAGAGAAAAAGCATACATTTTTGACACAACTCTATACTGGCCTTAAGCATTTTATTGAGCTTACTCGAGTAGATTCTCTTTGAGGTAAAAATAGCAACTGTTGGTTCCATGAAACATTCAATTTATTCTGAGATTAAAGGATTTGGTGCGGGCCTATGCGTCGAATGCCTAGGAGCAGCGATTAGTGACAACCTGTGAAACACTTCCTCCCAGGGCATGAGTCATATCGCTAATCCTATCTTGAAGTACGGAACCAAAGGGATACAAGACGCATAACAGCGAGATGCACTGCTGGGATAACACGATTGTTTAATGAAAGGTCCATGCAGTACAACAACAAAGCACAGCATCTTCACCTTCATAAAATATTATGGAAGCCTGTTGCACTGGCAGTATGATTTTGAGATAAAAGTTGGAGTTTTACCATCTTTCTGAGGAGGAGGGGGAACAAAAGAACGGTGGGGGGTGAGGTGTGCTCACGTGGTGGTAAGAGTGGGGAGTTGTAGGTGTTGCTAGCCCACTGACTGAAACAACATAGCTGTTTTGTGGCAGGAAAAGGTAGTTCTACATAAGGCTACCATGTTAATACACTAAAGGGTCGATTTAGAGATTGAAATACAGGCAGTTATTCATTCCTCCGTCATCCAGAAACTGATCTATCTGTCAGGCTGACAGAATTCTGTCCACCATATTTACAGTTTGGCCTGAAGGACCACCGTCTATCAAGATAGAGTAAGGTCCCTTGTCCAATTCTCATTACTCCATAATTGTTTTCCCAGTCCACCGTCGACGAGTAAAACTCTATCAACACTGGTATGGCAGACATCTGTCTGCCATATTTAGAGTTGCCTGCCGTCAGAGTGGAATGCATCATAATGAAAGATGGGTCCATCAACACAAAACCGCTCTATATCAATTTATCAATGACACCAGTACCTCACACTACAAAAGCCACCACTCAAACCACACTAACCATTTACTACTCTCACCTCACACCAACAGCAGCAGCACACCCACTTCAGAACTTTCTGTTCTTTTTTTTTTTTTAAACAAACTTTCTGGTGGAAACCCGCTAGATTGTCATAAAATGAGTAAACCATTATGGTGGAATGAAATAATAAGCGCTGAGCTTCAGTTGTTTGAAGCCCTGGTCCAGACAACAAAGAGTCAGAGAATGCACATGTGGGACAGTACAGTGGACAAGGTGAATGCTCTGTTCAACATCAGGCTCTAGCAGGAGGACATCGACAAACACTGGAATGACCTGTGGTGGAGAGTCCCCTTACTTCCAGGGCCCACCGACATGTCCTGGCAACTGGTGGTGGTTCTCCCGGGCCCCTCAACCCCATGTCCTGGGAGAAGAATGTGTTGTTGGGACTCCACACTGAAGGCACTGGGGACATTCTAGGTGAAATGGAGACTGGTATATACAAATAATACCTCTCTAGCACCAGCAAATTGACTCTCTCTGCACTCTGGCACCCATATTCTCGAACATACATACCCTAACTACTCACTATATAACATTTCATCTTGGTTACACTTTTTCCCTTAACGTAGTCTATAGCATAAACTAATCCAAACAGGTGTCACATTCTATTTTGAGCATAAATCACACCCTCACATAACTAAAGGTGTTAGAAAGAGGATTATTATTAGGTGGGGGGGGGCAAGTGTCCACCCCAAAGGTTAAGGCCACCGCCTGGTGGATGTCACAAAAATAATATAAACATAACCAGTGTTCAATACCTGGTTAAGTGTCACAAAGTAGTCATGTTTCAATTAAATCCAATATGTCAACTATTTAAAGCAGTGCATAAACAACAAAAAATGCTTAAAACAAAATATTCACAATGGGCAACATTTATGCTCTGATTCAGAATTCGTTGGATGGGTTTCTCTTTGCAAACATGAGGGGTATCTGATCAGCCTTTTCAACATTACATTTAATCCAATGCACTTGTAATAAAGGAAACAGGATATGTGTCACGTTTGTGATGGAGTAACCCTCTATCTAGCTGAAAATCATTTGAAAATAATTTATCGGAAAGTTTGTAATAATAATAATAATAATAAAAAAACACACATCTCTTAGGATCCTTAATGTGATCAGTTGTCTAATATGTCAGCTAACTGTTAATCATGCCACAAATATTAGGAAGTATAGAAAATATTTTTAGGAAAAATACACTGTCATTCGCAAAAAAAAAAAAAAATATTTACCAGGTCAACCACCCAGATTCCAAACAACACATTCTAATCGGATGGCCATTCAGCCCGAAGAAACAGCATTAGAAGCCTTCACTGGGAGGCACTCTCCTGCCAATGAAGAACTTCTGGAAGAAAAGATGGGCCCATCTGGTTTGTATTGCCAGCACCCTACACCTGGCCTCCTCCATCTAGACATTAACCTTAATATAGGCATCAGAGCCCTGACTCCATTAGAAACATTTACCCCCGTCAAGATGCTTGAGTGTCCCTACACCCACATGAACTGTGCAACTGTTTGCTGGCTCCTGTGACAATAATAGCCATTACAATTGCTGTGCAACCAGGACAGACAACACCTGTCGCCATCCAGTTGAGTTTACAAGGGTGTGCACCATCCCTGTGAGGACTTCAATATGATCATACACCATCCCTCCAAGGACTTCAACATGATCAAACTATCCCTATGAGGACTTCAACATGATCATGCATGCCATCCCTGTGTAGATTTCAATACAATCACACACCATCCCTATGGGGACTTCAATATGATCACACACTATCCCTTTGAGGGATTTATTGTGATCACGCACCATCCATGTGAGGGTTGTAATAGATCACACACCAACTCTGTGAAGGATTAGCTGTGATCACCTGCCATCACTGTGGGGATTTCAACATGATCACTCACATCATCTGTGTGAGGACTTCAGTTTGATCACACACCATTCCTGTGTGGACTTCAATATGATCACACATCATCCCTGCCAGGGTGCCATTATAATTACACACTATCGCTGTGGGTTTCAGCGTTCCCATACACTTTCTAATCTGGGAGATCAGTGTCAACACACAGCCATGTCAGTTAGTGATACATTCCTGCCTTTTCCCCTGTGCTGGTACCCTTTTGGCAGCTTAGCGTCAACGCAGGCACCCTTGCACCATGGTGCAAGGGTGCCTGTGCTGCATACAGGGCTGTTTTGTTGCAGGAAGGGACAGCTTCCTGCACAAAAACAATCCTGAGAGGCACATTTCTCTTTCTATGTGTGCTGCAGCATGCAGCACACATAGAAAGCGGAAATAATGAGGAGAAATAAAGATATTTCTCCTCGTTCACTTCACCTGAGAAGGCGTATCCTTTTGGTGCATTCCCAGGGCTACCAGTTCTGATAAATCGGGGAATGTGTCAAAAGCCATGGGAGTTGCATGGAAACACCCACACAACACCCCAGGTACATCCTCCCAGGGCAGAGTAATGCAACTGAGAGATTTGCGCTGAGTTTTGCGTTAACCCAGATTTTTAAAGCCACACAAAGTGGCTTTGTGTGGCTTCATAAATCTTACAATGCGTGGCACAAACCTCCTAATAAATATACTCCACAGTGTAGGTGCAATATGTTCCACTATGAGCTTCATAATCTTCAGATTTCAACCAAAAACACTTCTTTCTTTTCAACTCAAATGGATAAAAAATTACTAAACAAATGATTACACTTTGCAAAAAGTTACTCTAAAAATCCTGTTGTTGTTTTGTTTTATTCAGCTGTTAAATTGCCACTAAAGCAGTGAAACTATTGCCTATTTACAGTGGCGGGCGGTGACATTTGAAAGTGGTGAGGGATTAAAGTTCGAGATGAGTGATGTGGCAAGCGAGCGAGCCCAACCGTCATAAGGGTGGTTCGGGAGGCGTTCTCCTCCTGAGATAACTTGGGGAGAGGATGTGGCCTTACGGCTAGAGCGGTCGACCTCGAAGCTGGGGAACCGGGTTCGAGTCTCGGCAATGATGCTCAACATCCTGTGATTCTGGGCAAATTACTTAATCTCCCCGTGCCTAACAGAAAAATATGAATGTGTCCATCTGTAATGAAACTGTTGCTCATGTAAAGTGCTCTGATATCTTCGGGTCAAGTTCGCGCTATATAAAACTCTAAAAACATTTTTTTTTAAACTTTGCAAAAGAGTGGGCAACTGGTACATTTTCAAGCAAATTTGAAAAAAAGAATGTTAGTAAGGCAACTGTGAAAGTGTAGTAATGACATCAATGAAGAGATTTCATATGATAATGAGGGACCATTTTACATTTCTAGTGTACAGTGAATAATCACACATTGCATTCTTTTTCTTATAGATGCACTATAAATAGAAAGCAATATGTTTTGTTTAGTTTTTTTCACTGTGACTACAGCAGGCTTTTAAAAAATATTTTAGCCAGGACTCAGAATGCAAGCCGGGCCTATTGACTTTGTCAATGCTTTATGTGTGCTGGGGACTTTGTGTCTCTGTGAACATGTGGGTGTTGAGTGAAATGGTTAAGATTATCCCTCCCACACTCTAGGGTTCAAAGAGACTAGATGCAGGGAGAGACAGGGGAAGATTTGATAGCCCAGAGTGTGCAGCACAGAGAAAGACTTGTTGGCAATGCATCGACAGTTAGTGGACAGAAGTAGAAGACAGAAAGAAAGGTGAGCTAGGCAGAGGAAGGTGGACAGAGATATTGAGAGAAAGTGCAATTCATTGGTGTTAGATTTGGGGGTCTCTAGTTGGCAGAGGTAGGTACCTTTGTCCAAATAGGGATCCTTGAGTCTAGTCAGGGAAAGTAGGTACACTCCTGAAAGAACCCCTGCTCACCCTCTTGGTAGCTTGGCACGAGCAGACAGGCTTAGTTCAGAGGCAGTGTGTAAAGCATTTGTGAACACATACAGTAATCAAGTGACAACACTACAAATGGACACCACACAGGTTATATATTTATAAAAATAGGTATACTTTATATAAATTTATCACAAGACCATAAACGACAAAAATAATCCACAATACTGTCAAGAGTGCTTAGTTCTGATCAAAAAGGCTTAATTCAAGGTTCTGTGCGAGTCGGTAGCCTCCTCCGGCTACGGCGATGTCGAGAACAAACAGAGTCTAACAAATCCAGCTGACCGCGTCGAGACGGGCCAACACAGCGTAGACAGACTCGGTCACAGTACCTTTACTTGAAGCGGCAGGCACGGGCGTGCGAGCCGGATGGCTGTTCGTCGCAGTCGCGATGCAAAAATGGAAGCGTTGCAGGACGCGTTGTCCCTCGATGCGGTGCAGGCAGCGGCTCGTTGACGTCGTCGAGACGGAGTCGGTGAGATCAGGGCCGTGCGTTGCAGGGCGAGACGATGCTTCGATGCAGTGCTGGCAGGTTGCGGTGCGGCGACGGAGCCGGATTCAGGAGCTGGCGTCGATCAGTCCGGACAGCGGTGCGAGTCGGGCGGTGAGTCGCAAAGCGTGCGAGCGGTGCCCAACTCCGGTGCGGTCACAGGACTCGAACTCAGCAGCAGTGACCGTGTCGGTCGGACCAGTTCGATTCGGCGTAGCGAAGAGTTGCAGGACGCGTTGTCCCTCGATGCGGTGCAGGCAGCGGCTCGTTGACGGAGTCAGTGAGACCAGGGCCGTGTGTTGCAGGGCTAGACGGTGCTTCGATGCGGTGCTTACAGGACACCGAGTCGGTCGTGAGAGTCGGTCACAGCTCCCTACCTCTGTAGCCACTGAAACAGAGTTTCCAGCAGCAATTCACAAAGGGGTGAAGTCCAATGGTCCTGGGACTTCGGTCAGGGGGCAAGCTCTCTTCCAAGCCCTTGGAGATCCTTCACAAGTTGATGAAAGTCACAGCAAAGCAAAAGTTCCTTTCTCCTTTCTTTGGCAGTCAGGCAAACCACTGCAGGCCAATCCCCCAAGCAGCACTTCAGGCTTAGGGATAGTCTCTCCTCAGTTTCTTCTTGGTTCCGCTCCTCAGCAAAGGTTTCTTCTTGTTCCCAAAAGTGATCTAATTTCCTAGGGGTCTGGGTCCCCTTTTTATACACAGTTTCTCTTTGTTCTCTGAAGGCAGAGAGGCCTCTGCCTAGCCCAAAACCAGTTCTGGTCAGTCCTGGAGCACTTTGTTTTTCTGACTCCTTCTTTCCTTTCAGAATGTGGGGCAGCGTGCTCAGCCGCCCGGCAGGAGGTGGAGCCAGCATTGTGGAAGGCAGGCACAGCCCTATTCAGACCCAGGTGCAACTCCTCCTTCCACTCAGGATGCAGATCTTTCTATTCAGCCCTGTGCTGACTCACCCTGTCTCCTGTAGCCACCCCCAGCCCCTGTCACTCAATCTCCAGACAAGGAATACACAACCTAGCAGAGGCAGGCTTGGATAGTTAGGCAAGAAAATACCCACTTTCTAAAAGTGGTATTTTCAAACACAGAATGTTAAAACCAACTTCACTAAAATATGTATTTTATCATCCTGAGTTCAGGCATACTAAATTCGTTTTTCTACCATGTTCCCTGGGTCAGTTCTGACTATAAGGTGTAATAGTCAGTCTGCCCATTCTGGCCTATGGGGAGCAGGTAGCCTTGCAATAGTGAAAAACGAAAATGGCTGTAATTCACTATTAGGACATGCCACACACACCAGGGCATGTCCTACCTTATACTTACAATGCACCCTGCCCTAGGGCCTACTTTAGGGGTGACCAACATGCAGTAAAGGGAAGGTTTAGGGACTGGTAAGTGGGTGCACTCACCAAGTCGACATGGCAGCCCTAGGCTGCACACAGGCTCTGCAATGGCAGGCCTGAGACACACTTTACAAGCTGCTTCTGTGGGTGGCACAACCCGTGCTGCAAGCCCACCAGCAGCATTGTATTTACAAGCCCTGGGCACACTCAGTGCACGGTACTAGGGACTGACAAGTAAACCAATCATCCAATCATGGAGTCACTAATACATACATCAATTCACGATAGGGAGCACTTGCACTTTGGCACTGATTAGCAGCGGCAAAGTGCCCATGAGCATCTGGTCCAGCAAAAACATATCGGCAACAGTGGAGGCATTACGAAAAAATGGAAGGGAGACCCACGCCAAGGATGCCAGTTCTAACACGTGTCCCCTCCAGCTGAAATGTGGGGAGAACTATCCTACCCCTAGGGAGTTCTCATCGCTAAGGCGGAAAAATCTGGACAGTCCATCAGCATTGGCGTGTTCTGTACCAGGGCGGTGTTCCACCGTAAAGTCCATCCCCTGTGGGGAAATGGACCACCTCAACAGCTTTGGATTCTCACCCCTCATCTGCATCAACCATCTGAGGGGCCTGTGGTCTGTCTGAACCCGGAAGTGAGTCCCAAACAGGTATGATAAGATAAGATAATATTTATTTTTGCTTGATTAATTAAAATCTTTGCAAATACATAACAGAAAAATTCCCATTATACACAAATTATTAAGCTTAAAACAACATTAAAATGATCATCAATAAAATATTCCCAGTTTGTGCGATTGGCTGTTCTGTAAGACATTACACATAAATACTTATACTTCAAATAGTGCTGAGCTGGCAATAACTACCATTGGATTACATGCCGCCTGACACAACATAACCAAGTCCATTGTTCAAACTATTGGGCATTATTAATTTAAA
Organism: Calotriton arnoldi; assembly: GCA_963921515.1. Taxonomy (NCBI): domain Eukaryota; kingdom Metazoa; phylum Chordata; class Amphibia; order Caudata; family Salamandridae; genus Calotriton; species Calotriton arnoldi. The sequence continues at coordinate 176,004 of CAWUFW010018594.1, forward strand.
AAACTAGTGCAGCTATAGGAAGGTGTTAAGTTCATTTAAAAAAGCGTTTTCTTGACCTTTCGGCAATTAATAAAAAAGTGCTGGTGCAATTATAAAATGTTATTATTCATTTTTGATTTTTTGCGAGTCCCTTCTGATGCCCTTGTACTCTTGTTTTTAACATACTTCAGATGACGACAAATTTTTGAGTCTCTTGGATACCGTCTCAAAAAGTTTTGTTAGCCGACAGTTCAGCTGAATGTCAACAGGGTTGAAACAAAGCTTCACTGCCTGCCTGCAGGACCGGGTGCCATAATACCTGAAAAAGGGACGTAACAAGGTGCATCTTATATCCTTTAAGTTGGGACAAATACAGATTACATGAATAATGTCCTCCTTCCCGCTTCCACATAAACGGCAAGTCGGTGTACCTCCTCTTCTTTCCCATGGTGGGAGGTGGGGATTAATCGCAATTATCCCCAATCGCAGCTTTACAAAGTTTTCCTTCGTTCTTATTTTGACTCCTGCACTCAAGTAGGATTGGGGTTTGAGCCTTACGTAATCACTAAGCACTATCCAGCCGTGTGCCTTTTAGTAAGAATTGCTTTGTCTTCTAAAACAGATAACATGGACGTTGTCTTTTTCACTGTTTTTTTAAATGAAAGATGATCTGTTGATACGGCCCAGAGATCAGACAAACCCAGTAGCTCAATGGAGTCAAACAGGTAATCCCTGGCTGAGCATTTTCCTTGACGAAGTAAGGCGATCCAGAGGTGGGAGTTTAGGGATCCTGCCTCTGCACTTCGGATTTTATGCCAACTTTTTACATAAGCACTCCTTCTTTCCACCGTTTGTCTTTGGACCCCAAATTCCAGCCGTATTTGAGCGGGGGAGACATATTTTGGAAGATTGAAAATCGCTCTATAAGAATTGGCTATTACTACGTCTAGGGTTGCTGCGTCTTTACCTTTAAGAGCCTCACTCCCGTATGTTAGTGTCGGCAGCAGTTTGGCCCGCAAAACCTGTAGGAAGGGATCCAGCGTGAGGTCGGGAAGCCGTCTCTTCAATGACTTCAGTGCTAAATAAGTTGTAGTTCCCTTTCTCCGCATGGACTCTAGCTGAGGTTTAAAGGAGCTTTTATGGTCCATTAGTATTCCCAGGTATTTATAACTCGTTACCTGGTCCAAGCGTTGGCCATCTAGGAACCAACTGTTATTCTTCTTTTTATGATAGTTAACTGCCATAATTTTAGTTTTCTTGAGATTTATTTGGAGGGCGTTCCGATGTGAGAAACTACTTGTCGTATTTAGAAGATGCTGAAGACCAATGGGAGTCCGACTAATCAAAACCAGGTCGTCAGCATATAGCAGGTTTGACAATAACTTGTTTCCCAATTTTGGAGCATGGGATATACAGCTGTCCAACTCCCCTGGGAGATCAGCTAAAAAGAGGTTAAAGAAGCGGCGCAAGGACGCACCCCTGCTTGAGGCCTTTCGAGTTCATGATTCGTTTTGAGATATGTGTCCCTGCGCCTAATTTAATCCTGATCCAGGTGTCTGTGTGTAACTGTTTAAGCCGATCCAAGAGTGAATTAGGTAAACCCCAGCTTTCAAGTTTTCTCCAGAGTTTGGCTCGGTCAACATGATCGAAGGCGGCTGTATAATCAATGAAGCAGAGGAAAAGGGGGATTTTTGATTCCTTAGCTGCGTCCATTAACAGTGTTAGGGCCAAGATGTTAGTTGATGTTCCTTGGCCACTGCAAAACCCAGTTTGATTGGTAGGAATGATGGAGTTTTCTGAGGCCCAAGAAGTTAACTCATCCAAGATTGTTCCTGCGTAATATTTTGCATCTATGTCGATAAGGGCGATTAGTCGATAGTTGTTTGGATCGTTTCTATTGCCCTGTTTAAAAATAGGACTGATAATTGATCCTTTCCAAGATTCCGGGATGGTGGCTGTAGAATTTATGCCCTTAAAGACTGGTAATAAAGCCTTGCTCCAGAAGTCGGCATCATGTTTGTACAACATCGGTGGGATGCCATTGGGGCCAGGGGCACCCATAGCTCTACCCCTGGCTATCAGACTTTTTATCTGTTTTTCCGTGGGTGCATACCATTCCTCTTTAATGGAGGCTAATGAATCTAAATCGGCGGCCAGGAGGGTCCCCTGTTGTTTGCGGGTATTAGAACTTTCGGCCGATTGATCATTGATAGTGTGATTGTGTGTCACTTCTACCCTTTTGGGGGATTCACTATCAGTTGTCACAATACCCATTTCCTTGTTAGATTCCGCTTCCTTTTGTCTATTGTTGTTGAAGTGGGCAAAGAGGTAATCTACCCAAGCGTCCTCTGTTATATTGGAGCTTAATCCTGGATGGTTCGGTCGCTCTATTTTGTGGATCGTTTGCCAAAACTTAGCGCTGTTTTTTGCTTGGCATCATGCAGTAACTTGGCCCACAGTTCATCATTCTTTAATCTTATTTTCCTCCACTTCCTCCTTTTCAATAATACCTTCGTATGCCGAAGGGTCGACTGCAAGTCCAAGTTCCCTGGTGTTTTTCGCAGTTGTCTCAATGTTTGATTTATGGTGCGTTTTAGACTCTTTGATTCTGGACTGCATTTCACTTTTGTTAGATCATCTTCCGATTGTCTTGGTTTGGTCCCTAACCTAATCGCAAATTTCCCACTGAAGGTCGTAATAAAATTTTCCCATGCTTTTACTGTTGGGACGGCGGATTCTTTTTCTCTCTCATGTAGGATTTTGTCGGAGGCTGATAGTGTATCAATGTTGTTGAGATTGCACCCTGTAGGGAAATGGACCACCTCAACAGCTTTGGATTCTCACCCCTCATCTGCATCAACCATCTGAGGGGCCTGTGGTCTGTCTGAACCCGGAAGTGAGTCCCAAACAGGTATGGTCTCAGCTTCTTCAGAGCCCAGACCACAGCAAATGCCTCACGCTCAATAGCACTCCATCTCTGCTCCCGGGGAAGAAACCTCCTACTGATGAAGGCTACAGGTTGGTCTAGGCCCACCTCATTGATCTGTGATAGAACAGCCCCTACACCATGCTCTGAAGCGTCGGTTTGAACAATGAACTCATTGGAGAAGTTGGGTGCCTGGAGCACAGGCGCCGTGCACATGGCAGTCTTCAAGGTGTCAAAAGCTTTTTGACAGGCGTCAGTCCAAATCACTTTCCTGGGCTGCTTCTTGGAAGTCAGCTCTGTCAAGGGGGTAACAATGCTGCCATACCCCTTGACGAATCTCCGGTAATACCCGGTGAGTCCTAGGAAGGCTCTCACCTCTGTCTGGGTCTTGGGGGCTCCCAAGCCAGAATGGTATCAATTTTCGGTTGGAGGGGCGCCACCTGGCCGCTCCCAACCTGGTGTCCCAAGTACACCACAGAACCCTGCCCAATCTGGCACTTACTCGCCTTGATTGTGAGGCCTGCCCTCCGCAGCGCCATCAACACTTCCCAGAGGTGACGCAGATGTTCTTCCCAACTGGCACTGAACACTGCGATGTCATCCAGGTAGGCGGCACTGAAATCCTCCAGTCCAACCAACACCTGGTTGACCAACCTCTGAAAGGTGGCAGGGGCATTCTTCATCCCAAAGGGCATCACCCGGAACTGGTAGTGCCCATCTGGTGTGGAGAATGCTGACCTCTCTTTGCCCCATCAGTCAAGGCGATCTGCCAGTACCCAGACGTTAAGTCAAACGTGCTGAGGTACCGCGCAGCCCCTAACCGATCTATGAGCTCATCAGCTCTGGGGATGGGGTGGGCGTCAGTCCTGGTGACGGAATTGAGTCCCCTGTAGTCCACACAGAACCGGAGTTCTGGTGTGGCACCAGGCGCGGCAGCCTTTGGAACCAAGACCACTGGGCTGGCCCAAGGGCTGTTAGAGGACTCAATCACCCCTAGCGCAAACATCTTGGAGACCTCCTCCTTGATGCAGGCTCTGACCCTGTCAGTCACCCTGTAAGCCTTGTGCTTCACAGGAAGACTGTCCCCAGTGTCCACTTCATGGACGCACCAATGAGTGACACTGGGAACCAGGGAGAACAGGTCAGGGAACTGTCCCAACAGTTGGCGACAGTCACCCTGCTGCTCAGGTGTCAGGGAGGTAGAGAGGTTTACTCCCTCCACTGATCCATCTTGCTCTCGGGCTGACAGGCGGTCAGGAAGAGGCTCGGTCACCTCCTCCATTCCATCATCTGTAGCTAAGAGCATGCCCACTTGGGACCTCTCCAAGTGGGGCTTCAGGCGGTTCACATGCAGGACCCGCAAGGGGTTCCTGGGAGACTGCAAGTCCACCAAATAGGTAACTGGACTCTTGCGCTCCACCACCGTAAAAGGGCCGGTCCACCTGTCCTGGAGCGCACAGGGCTCCACAGGGGCTATGACCCACACTTTCTGACCAGGCTGAAGCTCTACCAGAGTGGCATTCTGGTCGTACCACCGCTTCATCTCCTCCTGGCTGGCTTCCAGATTTGCCTCAGCAAGTTCTCTGAAACGCCTAGTCTGGTTCCTGAAGGCCAGCATGTAACTGTATACATCCTGGGGAGGTTTCCTGGGAGATTGCTCCCAGCCTTCCTTGACCAAACTCAGAGGTCCTCGCACCGGGTGTCCATAGAGGAGCTCAAAGGGACTGAACCCTAGAGACTTCTGTGGCACCTCCCGGTATGCAAACAACAGGCATGGTAAGAGGACGTCCCATTTACGCCTCATGGGTTTTTCCAGACCCATAATCATGCTCCTTGAGGGTCCGGTTGAATCTCTCAACCAGCCCATTTCCTTGAGGGTGGTAAGGAGTGGTGAACTTGTAAGTTACACCGCACTCCTGCCACAGGAACTTCATGTACTTGGACACGAAGTTGGTACCTCTGTCAGACACCACCTCTTGAGGGAATCCCACACGTGAGAGAATTCCCATCAGTGCCCGTCCCACTACGGGGCCGTCACTGTCCTCAGAGGGATGGCTTCAGGGTACCGGGGGCATGGTCCACCAAGACCAGGATAAACCTGTTGCCCATGGCTGTCTTGGGGTCCAGTGGCCCCACAATGTCAATACCCACCCGTTCAAAGGGGGTGCTGACCACAGGGAATGGCTGGAGAGGAGCCTTGTGCTTCCTCCCACTCTTTCCACTTGGCTGGCAAGTCTGACATGTCCTGCAGTGAGTGGCGGCACTCCTGCGCATCTGGGGCCAATAGAAATGGGTAACAAGCCTGTCAAAGGTCTTGTCCTGCCCCAGATGTCCCGCTAATGGTACATCATGAGCCAACCCCAGTAGGAAGGCTCTGAAGCGCTGGGGTACCACCAGCACACGGGCTGACCCAGGCTCAGCAACCTTAGGCTCTGAATACAGGAGACCATTCTCCCAGTAAATCCAATGTGATCCAGACTGATCACCTGCTGCCTGGTCTGTGGCCTGTTGCCTCAGACCCACGAGAGAGGGGCATGCGTTCTGCTCCTCGCAGAACTCTTCCCTGGAGGGTCCTCCATCTTGCTGCCAATGGGTCAGCTCAGGTAGGTCCCCCAGTTCAGCTACCTGTTCCCTGTAGGCTCCAGGGCATCCCCCTCAGGGTCTGCCTCCTCCTGGACCGTGGGAACTTCGGGGGCCGGTTTCCCGCGCCCCTTCCTCCTCTCTCTCCGGCAGGCACCTGGGCCTCCCTCTCAGGCTCCAGGTCCTCTTGAACACCTTTAGCTGCCATTGACCGGGTGGTCACACATGCCCAATCAGGCAAGCCCAACATTTCTAAATGCGCACTCCGCTCCACCTTAGCCCAAGGTGAGCTCTCCAAATCGTTCCCTAACAAACAGTCAACAGGCATGGCTGGCCTCACAGCTACTTGAAGAGTACCCGAGACCCCCCACTCAAAGGGAACCTGAGCCACCTGGCAGTGACTCTCTGTGTTGTCAGCGGCAACAACCGGATAGAATGCATCAGGGATAACCTGCTCCTTAGACACCAGGTACACTTGACAGCTGTCACACTGGCTCCTGTGTCTCTCAGAGCCTCCACCCTATGGCCATTGATGGTCACCCACTGCCTGTATTTCTTAGTGTTCTCAGGCAGCGGGGTCCTAGGGACCATCTCAGAGTCTCCTAATGAGACAAGGGAAAACACTGTGGGATCCCCCACCTTGGGCACCCAATTCCTCCCCCAGGGCTACACTAGCCAACTGCCGGGGACTGCACCAGTGGGTGCTGGTTTTCCATGCAAAGGGCAATGAGGATCGTTTGCCTTGTGGCCAGGGGCGCCACACTTGTAACATACCAGTGGTCCCTGGTGAACAGGGGGCCTGTCAGGGCCACTGGCTTCTTCTCAGGGGAGGCTGGGAACCTTTCCCTTGGTTCCCTTGGGGTCTACTTTGGGGCCCTTTATGGAACTCCCTCTGTTTACCCTTGTCCCCCCCAATCTTCTGCTGGGGATCCTGCCCACCCTTGGCGGAGTCTCCAACGTGACCCTTGTGGACCCGGGTACTCACCCATCGGTCCGCCTCCTCAGCAAGCTGCCTGGGGTTAGTCAGCTTACTATCAATCAGGTGCTGGCGTAGCTCAGGAAAGCAATTACTGGACAAGTGCTCCCATGAAATCAAATCAAAGAGCGCCTGAAAATCAGTCGCTTTGCTACCCTTTACCCAACCATCCAAGGCTCTGCAAAAGAAGGTCACATATTCAACCCAGGTACTGCTTTCAATCTTACTACAGTTCCTGAACCTTTGCCTATAAAGCTCAGGGGTCAAACCATACCTAGTCATTAAGGCATCCTTCATGTGGCTGTACGAATTATAGACTTCAGAGGGCAAATCCAACAAGGTATCCCGCCCTTCACTGAGGAACCGTCCCCACAACCCCGCTCCCCAATCTTTCTCAGGGACCCGGTGGGAAGACATGGCTACCTCATAGGCTTTGAACCACTGCCCAATGTCATCATTTTTAAAAATTCCTTAACCACATCTTTTGGAATATACACCCTAGCTTCAACAGGCACAGGCGGTACACTGCCACCAGAGGGAGTAATCTCTAAGCTTTTGGCCTTCAATTCCAACTCCTCAAAACTTTCTCATGTTCAAACTGCATTTTCTTTTCCTCTAGGGCTAATTTCCTAGTTTGCATTTCGAATTCTAACTGCCCAGTCAGCTTGAGCTTGGTCAGCTCCATTTCGTGCATCCTACTCTCTTTCCTGTCCTCCAACTCCTCTGGAGACAGTCCTCTGGCAGAAACACTGCTACCTACTGGGGAAGGTGGTCTTTCAGCCCCTAGACCCAATAGCCCCTCCAGCTGCCCTTCTGCATTCTCAGCCCCCTCCACAGGGGCACTCCTTGATTCGACCCAGGCCCTCAGCGCCTTTGGAGGTCCTCCTTCCTGGAGAGCCCGGTCATGGACACTTTAAACTTTTTGCAGAATTGCCTGAGCTGCTTGAGGGTGTAGCATTCTAGCCTCTCTTCTTCCCAATCACACTCAACAGAGGCTACTGATGCTGGTTTCTCCATAGTGATTAAACTTGGCAGTTGCAAAAATAGGAAATCCCAGAAAAAATGCTAAAAAGTATGTGGTTGCATTTTGGTCTGCACTCACTAAGTAGTGTTCACCAATCACTGTACATGAGTCACAAATGCAAGTCCAGAATCCTCACCGCTGCCCACCAATGTTAGATTTGGGGGTCTCTAGTTGGCAAGGTAGGTACCTTTGTCCAAATAGGGACCCTTGAGTCTAGTCAGGGAAAGTAGGTACACTCCTGAAAGAACCCCTGCTCACCCTCTTGGTAGCTTGGCACGAGCAGACAGGCTTAGTTCAGAGGCAGTGTGTAAAGCATTTGTGAACACATACAGTAATCAAGTGACAACACTACAAATGGACACCACACAGGTTATATATTTATAAAAATAGGTATACTTTATATAGATTTATCACAAGACCATAAACGACAAAAATAATCCACAATACTGTCAAGAGTGCTTAGTTCTGATCAAAAAGGCTTAATTCAAGGTTCTGTGCGAGTCGGTAGCCTCCTCCGGCTACGGCGATGTCGAGAACAAACAGAGTCTAACAAATCCAGCTGACCGCGTCGAGACGGGCCAACACAGCGTAGACAGACTCGGTCACAGTACCTTTACTTGAAGCGGCAGGCACGGGCGTGCGAGCCGGATGGCTGTTCTGTCGCGGTCGCGATGCAAAAATGGAAGCGTTGCAGGACGCGTTGTCCCTCGATGCGGTGCAGGCAGCGGCTCGTTGACGTCGTCGAGACGGAGTCGGTGAGACCAGGGCCGTGCGTTGCAGGGCGAGACGGTGCTTCGATGCGGTGCTGGCAGGTTGCGGTGCGGCGACGGAGCCGGATTCAGGAGCTGGCGTCGATCAGTCCGGACAGCGGTGCGAGTCGGGCGGTGCGTCGCAAAGCGTGCGAGCGGTGCCCAACTCCGGTGCGGTCACAGGACTCGAACTCAGCAGCAGTGACCGTGTCGGTCGGACCAGTTCGATTCGGCGTAGCGAAGCGTTGCAGGACGCGTTGTCCCTCGATGCGGTGCAGGCAGCGGCTCTTTGACGGAGTCGGTGAGACCAGGGCCGTGCGTTGCAGGGCGAGACGGTGCTTCGATGCGGTGCTTACAGGACACCGAGTCGGTCGTGAGAGTCGGTCACAGCTCCCTACCTCTGTAGCCACTGAAACAGAGTTTCCAGCAGCAATTCACAAAGGGGTGAAGTCCAATGGTCCTGGGACTTCGGTCAGGGGGCAAGCTCTCTTCCAAGCCCTTGGAGATCCTTCACAAGTTGATGAAAGTCACAGCAAAGCAAAAGTTCCTTTCTCCTTTCTTTGGCAGTCAGGCAAACCACTGCAGGCCAATCCCCCAAGCAGCACTTCAGGCTTAGGGATAGTCTCTCCTCAGTTTCTTCTTGGTTCCGCTCCTCAGCAAAGGTTTCTTCTTGTTCCCAAAAGTGATCTAATTTCCTAGGGGTCTGGGTCCCCTTTTATACACAGTTTCTCTTTGTTCTCTGAAGGCAGAGAGGCCTCTGCCTAGCCCAAAACCAGTTCTGGTCAGTCCTGGAGCACTTTGTTTTTCTGACTCCTTCTTTCCTTTCAGAATGTGGGGCAGCGTGCTCAGCCGCCCGGCAGGAGGTGGAGCCAGCATTGTGGAAGGCAGGCACAGCCCTATTCAGACCCAGGTGCAACTGCTCCCTCCACTCTGGATGCAGATCTTTCTATTCCGCCCTGATCTGACTCACCCTGTCTCCTGTAGCCACCCCCAGCCCCTGTCACTCAATCTCCAGACAAGGAATACACAACCTAGCAGAGGCAGGCTTGGATAGTTAGGCAAGAAAATACCCACTTTCTAAAAGTGGTATTTTCAAACACAGAATGTTAAAACCAACTTCACTAAAAGATGTATTTTATCATCCTGAGTTCAGGCATACTAAATTCGTTTTTCTACCATGTTCCCTGGGTCAGTTCTGACTATAAGGTGTAATAGTCAGTCTGCCCATTCTGGCCTATGGGGAGCAGGTAGCCTTGCAATAGTGAAAAACGAAAATGGCTGTAATTCACTATTAGGACATGCCACATACACCAGGGCATGTCCTACCTTATACTTACAATGCACCCTGCCCTAGGGCCTACTTTAGGGGTGACCAACATGCAGTAAAGGGAAGGTTTAGGGACTGGTAAGTGGGTGCACTCACCAAGTCGACATGGCAGCCCTAGGCTGCACACAGGCTTTGCAATGGCAGGCCTGAGACACACTTTACAAGCTGCTTCTGTGGGTGGCACAACCCGTGCTGCAAGCCCACCAGCAGCATTGGATTTACAAGCCCTGGGCACACTCAGTGCACGGTACTAGGGACTGACAAGTAAACTGATCATCCAATCATGGAGTCACTAATACATACATCAATTCACGATAGGGAGCACTTGCACTTTGGCACTGATTAGCAGCGGCAAAGTGTCCATGAGCATCTGGTCCAGCAAAAACATATCGGCAACAGTGGAGGCATTACGAAAAAATGGAAGGGAGACCCACGCCAAGGATGCCAGGTCTAACAATTGGCATATATAAAGAAGGGGAGAAAGAGACACAAAAAATTAAATGGGGAAAGATAGTGAAAGAGTGTACATCACAATCAGATAGGGAGAGGAACAAGGGGAAAAGGGAAAAAGAGGAACAAGTGAAAAGAATTGGGGAACAGAGTGAGCATGATATAAAGACATAAGGTCAATGTGGTAGAATGGAGAGTCTGGCCCTGCCAACATATCATTCAGCAGCCAATTACAACATATATTGTGCAAAACATGCATCTGCAGTCTACCTGTACTGTGCAGAGCATGCACAACCTGCTTGTACAGCATCTTCTCATCCAACAAGAACAGCTGGTATAATGATTTTGTAGCACTGTGAGCCCAAACCAATGGCAGAATGCACACCACATAAATGCGAAAAACATAACATCAGCGCATAATATACATAAAGGGGAGACTTTCATTGGGAATAAGCAACAGAGTGACCCATGCCTTCTCATTATAGCAATATTTCATGCTACTACTTGGTACTTTAATCACAAGTGCCAAAAAGCTAATGTGTAAAGCTTTGGAAACATTTGTAAAACCACAGATAAGTTAGATAATACGCCTAAAGATTTTTCAGCTAGTAGTGAGTATATAATGACCATAATGCAACATACCATCATGTGAATCAAAATAATATAAAATGAAATGTACCATATAATAGCATATTCTAAACAATTTAACCTGAAATTACTAAACTATTACTAGGCTGAAGTCATCATGAACACCATATTCCTGAGCAAACTTTTATTTTACAGATGATTGTAATGTAGAACATGAATCCAAGTGCTTTAATTGAGACAAGGAGCCCGTGTACATTGTGTAGTTAACTTGAAGCAATGTTCTGTGCCACATCAGAAGCACATTAGCCACAAGTTATTGCATTCCATTGCAAAACGTGCAATGCCGTACCATTCCACTGTTTGCTTTGAGCGAGTGGCGGCAATTTCTTCAGATCTTTTGACATTATACAGGTACTGTGCCCTTATCTAAAAAATATATATATTTCCATTGAAACAAAATCTCCTGTGAGAAGACAAGGCATCATCTTATTTATGCTCTCACCCCTATCATAAAAAATAAATAAAGTAAAATAAAAAACTGTTGTGTGATAACTTTTTAAACATGTAAATTTACCAACAGCTTTGCTCTCTTACCTTGGAAATCTGCTGTGCTTTGCAAGCTGCCAGCATTTGCTTGCTCCTACTAACCTGGGCAGAGCGAACAGCAGCAGGCCCAGTCTGAATGTGGCCTGCCCTTACCAGACTCCCCTGGCTATATAGCCTTAGGTCCGACCCTGCAGAAAGAACACCTGACAGCAGCAGGCCCAGTCTCTCCCAAATTCCCACACAGGCTGAGAAGAAGTAGCGGGGACAAACCAACTCTTCACACACTGCCCTGCAGCTTGCCCAAACATCATCAAGTTCTGTGGGCATCTAATATCTGTGGGGGTCACAACGTCTTTGGAAGCCCTGGTTCTCAAAGTAAGTTAAGGTACACTTACCAGTGGTGAGTGAGTGACTCACAGTCACCGGGTCAACTAGTTGCAGAGAAGAGTGAACACTCCCGTCATCTGACTTCTGACTTGCTGCCTCTCGTTTTCGAGCGTGCATGGAGGAAGTTGTGAGTTCAATGAGCACCAGCTCGGCCCTCCAGTCTGAACCCCCTTCTCCTGAGCCAATCTAAACACTGCTCCCATGCTGAATAAATAGCATGAGAGCAGCGCAAGGATTGGCTCGGTCAGGCACTGGCAACGCTCCTAAGTAGACTTGAGGGCTATGTCTGTAAACCCCCAGGTTCCTAACATTGCAAAGCCTGGAGAGGGTTCAAGTGTGCTGGGCACAGCAAGGCACCCGACATGCACACTTCACCCCAAGGCCCAGCTGAACCAGAACCACCTGTGTCATGTCATTCATCATAAGCTCCACCCCTCCCTCACTCGCAAAGGCAATATGCAAACTCCTTGAACTCTGCAGGGCCATGCCGCCGATGCGCGATTGAAATGGATTCTGAAGGATTTATGAGTCCTTCTGGGGGCAACAAAACAACAGGGGGGAATGCCCCAGCGCCCCAATAAAGACACTGTCACGGCCTATTTATTGAATATAGTTGATTTACTGGGTATGGACTTTTGTCTGCATCCTGAAAAAAAGCCTTACATACTCGAATGTAATTAGACTGGGTGGAAATGAAGAATAATTCTATTTGAAGAATTTTGTTTTGTTTTTTATTATTCATACAGATTATTATTACACTAGAAACTCTATTCTTGGAGTTGATATTTTTTCAAGAGGGCATCCCGAAAAGTTCCAAAGATTTTACCTCTCTTTCTAAGATCTTAGGGGCCGATTACGATGGCGGGCGGACTTGAGTCCGCCCGCCATCATAGCGGAATCGGGACCGCCCGCCTGTACTGCGGCAGTCCCGCACCCCTAATTACAATGCGACTGCCACCGCGGCGGTCGCATCCAGTAATTTAACATTGCAGCGGGAGCTGCTGGCTGCAGCACCCGCCGCAATGTTAAATTGCCATGTTGTGCATTTCCCTGCACAACGTGGCAGGCACCGCGCCGTGCCTGCCACCTTGTGCATGGAAATGTAGGGGGGTACCATGGGTACCCCCCCCAGTGCACAACTGGCCCCCCACCACAGAGGGGGCCCGTAACGGGACCCCGAAGCCAGCCTCCGCCAACCTTTCCATGGCGGTTCCACCGCCATCCTAATGTGGCGGGGGAAATGGGAGCCAGATGGCGGAGGGACCGCCACCGCCGGCCCAGCGGTGGCGGTCCCTCCGCCATCGTAATGAGCCCCTTAAATCTTAATATTACAGTGCTTGATATGAGACACTCACATACAACATTGATGTAATATACAATATTATTTTTAGGGCTATTTCTTAATTTAAAGATGCGCTTATAAGGGCTAAAGTGTGGATACACAGTAAAACCGAAAAAGAAGACCATCTCTAACAAATAACTGGAAAGCGCAGAGTAAAAGAAGCACTCTTTTATTACAGCAATATTGCTGTGCTCATGATGAAACAAGCCTACTTCTGCAAATGTTTTGTAAAACACACTATTTTACTCTTGAAGTTAGACGAGACAGTGACAGAAAAACTGGTTTTCCTGAGCATCCATTGACAACAAAATCATTATTTGTTGGTGAACAACATTTTCAATTAGATCTTGTGAAGGGATGAACTGTTCAGTGTGTGATAAAATGACAGAAAAGAAGAAAATGCAGCCAGAATATGTGCCACAAAAGGCTGCATAATTTGGCTTATCGTGGCACTAAATATAGTCAGTCATCTTGCATACTTTAACCTTCCACTGCTGCATAATACAGAGCCATTACACAATAATGGGGTAACCCATGGTAAGCTAACGGACCTGGGTACAATGTAATACTGAAAACAAGGTGGTCCTAATGGCAATGCTTATTGTCAAAAAGAAGCAGACCAAGAATAAATTAGATCTACTATCAAACAAATTGGTCCTTATAGAAGAGAGATAAATATATATATATACCAGAGAGAAAATACAACACTTTCTTAGAGGAAGAAGATTCACATTTTATATTTTTTCTTCAAGATAAATCAATAATACATACATATATTGAAATAATAATTTTAGCGGTTGCTCAAAAAAGTGCATAGAGATGTGTTTATAAGGGTTCTCATGTGCTAAGTGAAATAGGAAAAAAGGAAAACATCAGAAAAAAGGTGGACAATTTTGTACTTCTCAACATGGACACTGGCTGATGTAACTTAAGAGGAAAGACCAGTGTGGTAGGCCTGTATGAAGAACAATTTTTTCTTTTTTAGAGTCCATACTGGGGGATAGTGATCATTGAATCTGGATTCACCATTCAAGAAGCGCTAGTAAGTCAATCCAGGCAAAAAGATTGAGAATGTTGACGTTTCGACCAGACTACTGCATAGAGGTTTGATTAAGACAACATGCAGCCTAAACTTCTAAATGCACTAGTACTATAGTGTAGTTCCCTTCCATCGTAGAGTTATGCATTAACATTGTAATCAAAATGAATACATGTGCATTAATCTGTCCAGAAATGTCCAGAAATGTCCAGGTAGGTCGCTCCCCCACCACACAGCTCCGCCTGCGCTGTCTGCCCGCTGCTCCTGTAGGTAAGATCACCCTCCGCTTGTGGCCCCGGTGCCCGTTTTGTCTGCTTGTCTCCCCTTTTCCTTTCTGTGCCCCTCGCTGCCCCACTGTTGTTGTGCCCGTGATTTTGCCTGCTCTCCCCCCGTTTTTCCTTTCTGTGCCCCTCGCTGCCCCACTGTTGTTGTGCCCGTGATTTTGCCTGCTCTCCCCCTGTTTTTCCTTTCTGTGCCCCTCGCTGCCCCACTGTTGTTGTGCCCGTGATTTTGCCTGCTCTCCCCCCGTTTTTCCTTTCTGTGCCCCTCGCTGCCCCACTGTTGTTGTGCCCGTGATTTTGCCTGCTCTCCCCCCGTTTTCCTTTCTGTGCCCCTCGCTGCCCCACTGTTGTTGTGCCCGTGATTTTGCCTGCTCTCCCCCCGTTTTCCTTTCTGTGCCCCTCGCTGCCCCACTGTTGTTGTGCCCGTGATTTTGCCTGCTCTCCCCCTGTTTTTCCTTTCCCGTGCCCCTCGCTGCCCCACTGTTGTTGTGCCCGTGATTTTGCCTGCTCTCCCCCGTTTTTCCTTTCTGTGCCCCTCGCTGCCCCACTGTTGTTGTGCCCGTGATTTTGCCTGCTCTCCCCCGTTTTTCCTTTCTGTGCCCCTCGCTGCCCCACTGTTGTTGTGCCCGTGATTTTGCCTGCTCTCCCCCCGTTTTTCCTTTCTGTGCCCCTCGCTGCCCCACTGTTGTTGTGCCCGTGATTTTGCCTGCTCTCCCCCTGTTTTTCCTTTCTGTGCCCCTCGCTGCCCCACTGTTGTTGTGCCCGTGATTTTGCCTGCTCTCCCCCGTTTTCCTTTCTGTGCCCCTCGCTGCCCCACTGTTGTTGTGCCCGTGATTTTGCCTGCTCTCCCCCGTTTTTCCTTTCTGTGCCCCTCGCTGCCCCACTGTTGTTGTGCCCGTGATTTTGCCTGCTCTCCCCCGTTTTTCCTTTCTGTGCCCCTCGCTGCCCCACTGTTGTTGTGCCCGTGATTTTGCCTGCTCTCCCCCGTTTTTCCTTTCTGTGCCCCTCGCTGCCCCACTGTTGTTGTGCCCGTGATTTTGCCTGCTCTCCCCCTGTTTTTCCTTTCCGTGCCCCTCGCTGCCCCACTGTTGTTGTGCCCGTGATTTTGCCTGCTCTCCCCCGTTTTTCCTTTCTGTGCCCCTCGCTGCCCCACTGTTGTTGTGCCCGTGATTTTGCCTGCTCTCCCCCGTTTTCCTTTCTGTGCCCCTCGCTGCCCCACTGTTGTTGTGCCCGTGATTTTGCCTGCTCTCCCCCGTTTTTCCTTTCTGTGCCCCTCGCTGCCCCACTGTTGTTGTGCCCGTGATTTTGCCTGCTCTCCCCTGTTTTTCCTTTCTGTGCCCCTCGCTGCCCCACTGTTGTTGTGCCCGTGATTTTGCCTGCTCTCCCCCGTTTTTCCTTTCTGTGCCCCTCGCTGCCCCACTGTTGTTGTGCCCGTGATTTTGCCTGCTCTCCCCCGTTTTTACTTTCTGTGCCCCTCGCTGCCCCACTGTTGTTGTGCCCGTGATTTTGCCTGCTCTCCCCCGTTTTTCCTTTCTGTGCCCCTCGCTGCCCCACTGTTGTTGTGCCCGTGATTTTGCCTGCTCTCCCCCCGTTTTTCCTTTCTGTGCCCCTCGCTGCCCCACTGTTGTTGTGCCCGTGATTTTGCCTGCTCTCCCCCCGTTTTCCTTTCCGTGCCCCTCGCTGCCCCACTGTTGTTGTGCCCGTGATTTTGCCTGCTCTCCCCCGTTTTTCCTTTCTGTGCCCCTCGCTGCCCCACTGTTGTTGTGCCCGTGATTTTGCCTGCTCTCCCCCGTTTTTCCTTTCTGTGCCCCTCGCTGCCCCACTGTTGTTGTGCCCGTGATTTTGCCTGCTCTCCCCCCGTTTTTCCTTTCTGTGCCCCTCGCTGCCCCACTGTTGTTGTGCCCGTGATTTTGCCTGCTCTCCCCTGTTTTTCCTTTCTGTGCCCCTCGCTGCCCCACTGTTGTTGTGCCCGTGATTTTGCCTGCTCTCCCCCCGTTTTTCCTTTCTGTGCCCCTCGCTGCCTCTCGCCATTCCCGCCGCTGCGTCTGCGGCCCCGCCCCCTGACTGCCCATTCGCTGCCCCTGCCTCCCGCCTCCCAGCTGCTCCTCCCTCCCACCTCCCCATAAATGGCGGCCGCTGCGCGCCGCGCCGCTGGCGCGCCGAGGCGCGCCTAAGGCAAGCCCGTCTGCGCCCGTCCGCGACTGGACCGCGCCCAGCGCCAGAACCCCTGGAACCAGTAACTTACCCCCTCCCCCAGCGCCTTGAGACCCTCCCGGGTGAGTAGCGCGCTCTATAAATGCCGTGATTGATTGATTGATTATACTACATTGTCATGACCACATGAAGAGTTTCCAAAATATTGCCACACAAAATGCTAATTATACGGTTTGGCTTATTTTACATAGTATTTGATATTCAATTGACTTGAAATGTAACAAATATGGCATTCAGCTGATAAAATACTACATGGCACATCATGTACTTACACTAAGGGGGAAGGTATTTCAGTCAGTGTGATGCCAAACAAAAACATAAAATAAAATGTCACTCAACAACATTCTTGGTTGTTAGAAATTATACATATCTAGACATAATTGTAGTTGTTACTTATTAGGGTTTGACCAAACATTATTGGTAATAGATTTTTTATTTTTCTTGTCTTTCTCTTTGTAGGCCAGCCCTCATTACAAGAACAAAATCTGGTGGACCATTGAAATGAAATTAAATGAAAAGATAGATTTGTAAAGCACACTTAACCCGTAGGTATCAAGCCGCTGCACCTAAGGAATTCCAATGCCCTATTCAAGATCCCCGAAAAGAGAGAGAAAGAAGACACCGCTCTCAGCTACAAACAATAAGAAGAAAAAAAGAGGAAGTAACAACGGATCTACTATATCTTGAAAGAGCTGGCCTAGGACGTTAGTAGCCAGGTTTTTAAATGTTTTCAAAAGGCAACAAAGGAGTTAGTCTCAGCAATATGTTTAGACAAGGTGTTCAATATTTTGCCATCTGCCACAGAGAAGGAGTGAGCACCCCATTTTCCTTTTTTAAATTTAGGAACTACCACTTTTTTGCCAGAGGCTAACTTCAGAAGCCTTACCGGCCTGTACCAGTAAAAAGCTGACATGATTTCAAGTGCTCCTTTATTATGAAGCGCAAGGTGCCCTATACTTAGTCCCTTAAAAATCACACACTTCCTGATTGGAAGTCGGTGCAGATTCTGCAGGCCTTCTTCCACAGAAAGGCATTTCGGGATGTTGAGGATGAGTCACACAGCCTAATTTTGCACCATCTGGAATCTGAGTAGTTGTTAATATTCAAATACATGGCATTACACTAGTCTAATCGCAAGGTGATCAATGCAAGAGCCACTGCTTTGCGCAGTTCATCAGGAATAAAAGGGAAGATCTTCTTGAGAACAGGAACAGTAAGGAAACAGCTACTGATGGTGTGGTTTACCTGTAGTTTAAAATTTAAGAGAGGTATCCAGTATTGCACCAAGACTTTTCACCAAGTCTACAGCGGAGGGAAGGGGCCCACATGACTCCAGCCACCAGCTCTCTGACCATGCAGAATGTTGAGCTCCAAAGACCATCACTTCGGTCTCGTCAGCATTCAGCTTAAGAAAATGTTCCTTCATCCAGTGGCTCACCTCTGTCATATAGTGCTTAAAACTCTCAGCTGTTTCAGACAGATTATCAGTAAAAGACACAATGATTTGAGTATTGTTGGCTATGACAAGACATGGAAACCGAAAGATCTTACCAAGACTGCCAGTGGCATGACATACAAGTTAAAAAGAGTGCAGCTCATGGTGGAACCCTGCGGTACTCCACAAGGGAGACTAAAGGACTTAGCTCTGAAATGACCACAGCTAATAATCTGACGTCTCTCAACGTGGAAGGAGTGAAACAGATCTAACGCCTTGTCACCCACCTCTACTTGCTGTAGGCACTTAACCATATGTGATGGGGAGATAATATCTAAGGCTGCTGACAAGTCCAATAGGACTAATTTGGCAGTTCCACCCTAGTCAACCTGTATTCTAATCGCGGCAGTGGTGCAATCAGAGCTGACTCCATGCTGTGGCCACTTCAGAAGCCATTTTGAGAAGGGTCCAAGAGATCATGGTCAGTAATGTACTTAACTAATATGTTATTCAGGTGTTTCTCAAGTATTTTTGCAGGAGTGGAGAGAAGAGAGATCCAGATGTAGTTCCTCAATTTGTCTGGATCTATGTTTGGCTTTTTAGGAAGTGGAATAACGATAGCTTCTTTCCATCCCTCAGGGAAAATGCCACATCTGAGAATGTAATTAAACATATTTACCAAGAAATCAGCCACAGGGTCAGGAGCCAGTTGCAGAACTTTCAGGGGCATGGGTCATTGGGGGAACCAGACTTAATCCTAATAAAGATTTATTTGATCTGAGATGCTGACACAGGAGGAAATGAGAACAGCTGAAGAGTATCACTAGAAATGATTTGGCCAAGACCATCCTCCACAAGAGTTGCACAGGAGTTGCAACCAAACTAAATTCAGCATAAATGTTGAGGATTTTACCCCTAAAAAATGTAGCCAGACTGTCACAGACTGTCACAGAAAGCTTGTGAAGCATTGATTTCCTGCTCACTGGGAGGGTTAGATAAGTTGTTAATCACTTTAAAAGCTCCCTAGTGGAGCTTTTTACTAGAGTGTTTTGAGCTGTATAGTGAATAGATTTAGCTTCGATAGTTGTGGCCTGTATGTGGCAAGAAGGGCCTTGTGTTTTTTCTTCTCCTTAATATCTAGCCTAGTGTGCCATTTTATCTCCTGCTTTCGGCAAAGCTGCCTCAATTCTTTAAATTCCTTAGGGAACCATGGGGCAGACTTTTCTTTTGGGGACCTCTCAGCCTAATAGGAGTTGTCTTATATAAAGCTACCTCAAGCCACTTAGAGTCCGTTATAATCTGGGGTTTCTGGGGGAATATCAGCCTCTCTTGCTGAGGAGCTGAGGGCTGAGTGAAGGTCCTCTGGATTGATTTTATTCCAATTTCTATGGGCTCGATGTCCCTTCTTTCAGGCGTAGCTGGTGCAGGTAAGAGCGGTAGGGCGGGGTGGGGAGGGGAAGTTGACAGATGACGGAATAGGCAAAATCAAAAGAAAAAAAGAAAAACAATTACCTTGTGCTCGCGGCATCACTGAGGCGGCGATGCAGCGATCACACAGTAAGTGGTTTTATTCATTTTTTTGGTATTGTTCCTATTCTGTCGCCTGTCAACTCCCCCCCTGACCTGGCTCACCATCACTCCGCCCCACCCCACCGCCCCACTGCTCTTACCTGCACCGGCCGCGCCTGCCTTCTTTAGCTGTTTCGGGCTAACACCCAACTGGGGGAAAGAGATAGTGAAACAAACCATGTATGGTCCTTCCAGCTCTGGGGGAAAGTATCTTTTACTTGGAGCTTAGTGGAATTAGTAAAAGTGCAATCTATCATGTGGTCTGCATTGTGAATAACAGTTTTCACCGTTTGAGAGAAACCTAGGTTAGCCATAAGCTCCACTAACACTTTAGTATCTTTGTTAGAAAGATGGCCAGGCAAGTGTGGCAGCAGGGGGATCCATAAGCCCTTCACAATCCAATGTAGTAAAATGTACTACACTTCACTACACTAAAAAACTGGGATGGGCCTTCCAACAAAAGAAGCAGTTATGGCAGTAAGTGACCCCCATGATGTGCCTTCTGGTGGTGGCCTATCCTGACTTGGATATAGAGCTGAGGGCCATGGAGCAGCAGCCGGGGTAAGTGTATTGAGCAATAATACTTTCCATGTAGATATTAGACATTCAGAAATGTAAGTCTGGGATTTATGGTTTGGTGTAGAGTTGTGCCAAAGGCTCCTCCATCTCCAACATCATGCATATCTCATTGTTAGAAAATGGGTTATTACTTAGCTTGGGAGACTGCTCGCCTCCACAAATAATTACAACTCTTGTCATAGTGAGCCCTCAAATTAACTTGAGTTCAACCCCCTGGTAACTATAGCATAGTGTACACAGGTTTACCTTAAAGAAGTATGTAACGTATTTATGCAGAACCAAAACACTAGCAAAGTCAAAACCATAAGCAAAATTATAAAACTAGACCTCATTTAAATAAACAAAATGACATTAATTCTGCAAAAATCCAATAAGTGGGAATGGAGATATGTATTTTCAAAAAATTTCAAAAAAAAAGTGAAAAGTGTCAATGGTAGTCAACAGTCAAAATTAGATCAGGTCCTAGGAGCAATTTGAGGCTGACAGCGATGGAATGTGGGTTGGATACAACAAGAAGATTGGTCCCTATGAAGCCTGGAAGTTGAAAAGTTTCTAAGGGCCTCATTATGAGTTTGGTGGTGCGGGAGCAGGACCGCCTCGCTCCCACACCACCAAACCCATGTACAACCCGCTCGCCAGATCAGGAGTTTTCTTCTGTCTGGCGGGTGGTTCTTTGGCGTTCCCAGTGCAGTGCCTATGAAATAGGCACCACAATGGGAACATCAAAGGCAGTACCTGCACGGCATGGACTTCTGCAGTCCATGCCAAGCAGGCACTGGTGTGAATGCACACAGGGGCACATGGTGTGACCCCCGTGTGCATCCCCATGGCGTGCAGCACAAAGGAGCCCTGTAGGGCCCCTTTTGTTTCATCACTGCCACACTTTTCATGGCAGTCGCACCGCCATGAAAAGTGTGGAGGGAAGGAAACTGGTAACAAGCATATTGCAGCCTCAATACCGGCACGCCACCGCCAGGGTTCTCTGATCCCTGATGGTAAGTCCCAACGCAGAAAGAGACTTTTTTTTTTTTTTTAGAGGTGTGAGAAAAATTTCAACCCGACGCTGTAAAATTGATACTTTGCACAGCAAGTCCCCATCAAGATCTAGAGCTCTGGAGCAAATGTTTAAAAAAGTAGCTCAGCTATCTTCTGGTGACCAAAAAACCACACTAGCACACTTCTAAGGCCCCAGAGGAAGGCACTTACAGACTTTCAGGGAGTCAGACAAAGGCCAACAGCAAAGTCCAGCCCAAGTCCAGTTGCCAGTTGTCATGAAGATACTTTAGAGAGCAGGCCTACTGCAGTTAGTTGTGCACCTGTAGTCACACATGAGGTCAGCCATCTGACCCCTGGAGTCAATGTATTCATCCTGTATAGAAAGGGGAGCAAATCAAGTCCTTCAGTACTCCAATCATGTCACAGACAACAGTTCCAGTTCACTTCTCTTCTTCCACAGGTCCAGAATGTGTTATGAGGGGGTGCCTTGGAGGTCTGCGCCTGGTGGGTGGGGTACATCCTTGGCACTCCATAGCCAATGGGGTAAAAGTTCTCAGGGGCAACCCTATCCAGGTTTTCAGGAGTTCCTCTTTGTCTTACTGCAAACAGGCCCAAAATAGAATATGCCCAGGCAATGCCAAGTTGTCCAAGGTTTTCAGCCATACTGAACTTGTACTCTGGCAGTTGGGGAGTGTCAGAGGGAAATCACAAGCGTTTTCCTGCATCTAATACTTAAATCCATTCTGAAGCAGTCCTTGAACTCACTAAAAAACAAGAGGCAGAACTTTAGTAAAGCAATGCAGGATCGCTCAGTGACCAGACAGAAGGCACACTATTAATGTTATATGGACCTGTTTGAACCCTTTCAAGAGTATAAACATTTTACATATGCCTCAGACACACGTGTCATACAGGATTTGACACTGTTGTGTCAATGGGATGGCTGCATACACCCTGAATATTCTGCTGAGCTCAGATGAGCTGTCTACGCCCATTTAGGTCAACCTGTCAATCAAAGTGATCTAATATGCAGTTCCTGGAAGGAATTTCATATTTCATTAATGGCTGAGTACAAGCTGACCAGCTTCCAGAGGCTTCTGCTACCTAGACTCCTGAAGACTTAGGCAGGGAAAGGGTAATTTTCTTATAGTTAATTTAGTTTATGTTTATTAAAACTCAAACTTCACCATTGAATAGGATTTTAGTATCTAAAACAAAAGTGTTATATTATTTTTCTAGCTGATCCCAATCCCAAGACATCAGTTTTAATATTTGAGTCTGCTCCCAGATTACCAATGACCAACCACTGTGAAAACATCTTTTGGGGGCTTGTCACTGTGTGGACATGGTAACATTAGTTTTCTACCTGTCCCATTTTAAATAACATGCACCCTACCTTGTGGACTACAAGGCCTACACTGGGGTGACTTACTAATATACAAAAGGGAGATCTATAACTGTCAAATAGTGTTATTTGACAGTTTACACTGCAAGGTTTAGCAGTCAGGCAACAGGTATGGGTCTGAAGCCATGTTCTGTAGGGCCACTCTGTGGAAGGCACAATATGTACAGCAGTCCATAAGTGTTTTTTACCTTCTAGCCCCTGGATTCATTTGCTACACAATATACTATGAACTTATCAGCAATCCAAATGTGTCAATCAGGAAGAAGGCATTTAAGCATGTTAAAAGGGGAGCACTCCAGGTTAGCGGGGTTAAGTGAACAGAGTTCAAATCTAGCAACATGTATGGTCAAGAATAAGACAAAAATTCTGGGGTGGCCATGAAGAAAAGGCGCATTTCCTACACAAGGACTGTGAGTGTACACCATGTGCCTAAAAGTGGTAGCACCACCTTTATTTTTGCCCAACAATAAACATCAGCAAAATCTTTTTTTTTTTAACAAATACGAAAGGCCATGAGGAATGTTCTAAGCAGATAAAAAAATGTACTTCTTTAACAAAAGATATAACAAATGCAACGCATTGGTCTAAAATTATTGGCCACCTTTATTTATATTTAGCTGGGTTACTATGTCACAAATTTCCCATAAATCCCGTCCACCTCAATATAAGTGCAATACCATAAAAAAACTTTCTTTGATATTTGTGAATGAGCAAGCAGTATTCCAAATTAACAATCAGGCCCTTAGTAATGTTGATTTATGTAGCCTTTATATACATAGATGTTTTAAAAGAAATTATGATTGTACCTCTTTCAAATGTGTAAATGTTTTCATTCTCCTTGTTACTCTGTAACTGATGTGTGCTTTCACCTTCTTCTGGAGCTAGTGAAGAAGATGTTTGCCAGACATCTGGGAACGAGTGGAGAGCCACTGGGAATTTGAAGGTAGAGGATCAGACACCGAGGGGCAACATGGCACTGAGGTTGGTGAGTCTGGCAGCGCAGCAAGTTCTACTACAGACTCTTAGGGGCCGATTCCGATCTGGGTCGGAAAGCTCTCCGACTGATCCGGATCCGGATTGTTTTCCGACCGAGCCGGACCCCTGCAGTCCGACCGAACGAGTACGATGCGGCCGTATGCTGCCGGACTTGGTTCGGTCGGACTCCCATTGAAGTCAATGGGAGCCAGTCGTACGACGTGTACATGGGCTCCCATTGCCTCAATGGGTACGTTGGGCACAAGGGGGCCCCCTGTAGTGGGTACACGTTGGTGCCATCCGCACCGTACACGAATGTATAGGGGGGACCCTTGTGTCCCACCTGTGTCCGACTCGTATGGCTACGGGTGAAGGGGGGTCCGGCACGGACCCCCGAAGTCCGCTTCCGAGAGCTTTTTCGTGTCGGAGGCTCCGACTCGATCCGGCTGTCCGGATCGTGCATCGTACTGGCTCGGTCGTAAAACGTCTCCATTGCGCGACACGAATCGAGTGCGAACTCGTCGGACAGAGCGGTTCGAACCCGGAAACGAGTCGGTCGGCGATTTCGCGTTCAAGCGCATCGTACTTGCTCGCTCGGACGACTGTACGAATCGGTCGGAAACAAAGCCTCCGACTCGGATCCGGTAAAGCCAAATCCGATTCGGAGCCCTACCGACCGAGATCGGAATCGACCCCTTAGTCGTCAAATTCAAGCCAGCCCCTTGTGATTGCAGGCAAACCATCCCAGGAAGTGACATCTATTCTGTGTCCAACACTAGTGACATCAGCACCCTCACTCCTGAATACCCAGAAAGTAGCCAGCACCAGGTAGCGGAATGGGCTGGGGTCTTCTTGTCTCCAGCCATCCAGCACTGATCTCAGAGGAGCCCTCTAAAAGTCCTAAAGAGACTTTCTGTAAGGAAGACAGCATTGTTGATGCCATTCAGGGTTTCAGTCAACAACTGACACAAGTCATCACCATCCTAGGTGGCATGCACTCTGTCCTGTCTACCATACAGAAAGGTTTACTTACTAGTAGAGCATTATCTAACACCAGTGCTTCTGCCACACCTCCCTCACTTATCTTTCTGCCTACATTTGCCCTGGCATCAAACCCTCAGTCCACATTCAAATGCCTGACTCCATTCCAAAACCTAACCCTGTTCCACACCTCACCCCATTTTCACCTTCCAGACAAGTTCCTCCAGCATTCCAACTGCCCAAGCAATATCCAAAAACCCTAGCCTCTCCCACACCTACAAATTCTCCAATACACCCAAACATTCCAATTCTCAAAAACCCTCCCATTTCCCGAAACCCTCCTATTCAAACACTGTCATACCCCCAAACCCTGCCATACACCCAAAATCTTCCAAACCCAGATACCCTCCCATACACCAACATCCTCTCTGCCAGCAACTGCCAAGCAATTACCTGACCTTAATGAGGTATTCAAAATGCTATCAGACTGAACAATTTCTTAGATTTGGTAACTGGAGCAATTAATGGGTATCAGACCAAGGGGTCGATTCCGATTCGGGCCGGAAAAAGCACCGACCGACTCGGATCCGGAAAAAATACCGACCGACACGTACCCGTGGCGCACGACACGCCAAGTACGATGCAAGGCGCGAAAAATCCGACAGACACGTACCGAAACAAAGTCGACCGACCGAGCCGCACGGAAAGCAGCAATCCGGCCGGAAAAACACGCGAATCCAACCGACCGACACGCACCCGGAACAAATCCGACCGAAACGTACACGCGAACTCCAAACCGCAAAGTACGATGCAAGGCGCGAAAACCACGAGCGAGTCGGACGGAGGCCAAGCCGTACGACCGACACGCATACAAAACCGAGCCGAAGCAACACAATACACCGCGACCGACGCGTACGCAGCATAGAAAACTGCACAAACACAGCGTGAACGAAACGGAGAACACCGTACGAGACCAATGCAGGGTCCGACTCGGTCACAAGAACGTTTCCAACATACACAAACAGCACAAAGGAAAAATCACCCAAAAAAAGGCCAAACAAGCAATTACCAAGCCAATAAATACTGGGGGGTGGGGACAGAGAACAAAGACACACCCACAACTCCACCTATATAAAGGACACAAATCACTACCATGAGCCTTTGCAAATGCCATTCCACTGCCAGCACCCAAGAGAAAGCAACCACACACCCACAGCTCATCCCTCACACAAGCCACACACCATCAGC
This sequence comes from Calotriton arnoldi, assembly GCA_963921515.1. Lineage (NCBI taxonomy): Eukaryota > Metazoa > Chordata > Amphibia > Caudata > Salamandridae > Calotriton > Calotriton arnoldi. The sequence goes on from CAWUFW010018594.1 coordinate 201,600, forward strand.
ACACCAACAAATACCTACCTCACATACACCCAGCAAAACACACACTCACACACCCTCACCTGCACACCAACACACACATCACCCACCATCACCACCCATCACCATGCCCCCCAAGAAGAATCCCAAGTTCCTAGATAGTGAATTGGAAGTCATGGTAGACGAGATCCTCAGGGTGGAGCCACAGCTGTTTGGCACATTGGTCCAACAGACCCCCATGTCGCAGAAAACCAAGATGTGGGAGAGGATCATCAACAGGGTGAACGCCCAATCACCATGTCGGCGCACAAAGACCGACATCCAGAACAGGTGGTATGACGTGCGCAGGAGGGTACGGAAAATGCTGAAGCAAGACTACATCAACAGCCAACACACCGGCAGTGGCCCTCCTGCCAAGCCAATATACCTCAGGCCCTGGGAGGAGAAGGTGCGGGCCATCCTTCCGCCAGTGAGCGTATATGGACTAGAGGACATCCCAGAGCCTGGTGAGTACACAACAAATGTACACAATATACTGCCACAAAACACACACACATCACTGTCAAGGGGAGAGTCAAACCATGCACTCATAGCAATTACACAGCAACCAGAACAGAATCATCCCAAAATGTGTATGTCAGTCAGATAAACACAACACATGCCATCAAAAAAGTCACATCCAACTGTGCCAACACATGTACAAACACAACCACAACTACAGCTAGGCAGTGGCACAAATAGAACTAACAAACACATCCACACATGTAGCCACCACAACAACACCAACACACAGTGAAGACCACTCAAAGGAAGGAATTCTGTGTATGCTGGCCAAGTCAGTGTAGCCAATAGCATCATGGGAGTCGCAGTCACACATATTGCCCCCCCACAACTGTCCCATCAACACCACCATGAACCATGCGCACATCACAGGGAGTGGAGAAGGACTCACAAGATGGCTGACACTGGCTACTGCTGTGGGGAGCACAAGGCCCTGCTGGCAACTGTGCACCAACAAACAGCAGGACACCACTGACTGACATCCTGAGAGACAACTTACACTCCCTGCAATGCAAGCACGTTCCATGGTGGGATATCTGGCTAGCTGGGTGGGAAGGGGGACTTGCAGCACTGACCATAGTCACAAGCACCTCCCCTCACACACACCCCAACACAAACTCCACAGAACCCATCTGGTAGAATGCAATGCCCCCCATCCTAACACAAGATCCCACAAAGAACCACCACCCTGGGTTATGTTGTGTGAAGCACAGGGACACTCTTGGGACTCTTAGCCAAACAACTGCCAGGACAACACTCCCAGCCATCCTGTCAGCACAGCCACCCCACCCCACAGGGAAGCAGAATCAAAAGGAAGGAAGCATGGGCATGCTGGGAAGGGGGTGGAGGCAATAGCATGATGGGAGTCGTAGTCACTGATATTGGTCACCCCCACAACTGTCCCATCAACACCACCCTGAACCATGCTCACATCACAGGAAGTGGAGAAGGACTCACAAGATGGCTGACACTGGCTACTGCTGTGGTGAGCACAAGGCCCTGCTGGCAACTGTGCACCAACAAACAGCAGGACACCACTGACTGACATCCTGAGAGACAACTTACACTCCCTGCAATGCAAGCACGTTCCATGGTGGGATAACTGGCTGGCTGGCTGGGTGGGAAGGGGGACTTGCAGCACTGACTATAGTCACAAGCACCTCCCCTCACACCCACCCCAACACAAACTCCACAGTACCCACCTGGTAGAATGCAATGCCCTCCATCCTAACACAAGATCCCACAAAGAACCACCACCCTGGGTTATGTTGTGTGAAGCACAGGGACACTCTTGGGACTCTTAGCCAAACAACTGCCAGGACAACACTCCCAGCCATCCTGTCAGCACAGCCACCCCACCCCACAGGGAAGCAGAATCAAAAGGAAGGAAGCATGGGCATGCTGGGAAGGGGGTGGAGGCAATAGCATGATGGGAGTCGTAGTCACTGATATTGGTCACCCCCACAACTGTCCCATCAACACCACCCTGAACCATGCTCACATCACAGGAAGTGGAGAAGGACTCACAAGATGGCTGACACTGGCTACTGCTGTGGTGAGCACAAGGCCCTGCTGGCAACTGTGCACCAACAAACAGCAGGACACCACTGACTGACATCCTGAGAGACAACTTACACTCCCTGCAATGCAAGCACGTTCCATGGTGGGATATCTGGCTGGCTGGGTGGGAAGGAGGACTTGCAGCACTGACTATAGTCACAAGCACCTCCCCTCACACCCCCCCAACACAAACTCCACAGTACCCACCTGGTAGAATGCAATGCCCTCCATCCTAACACAAGATCCCACAAAGAACCACCACCCTGGGTTATGTTGTGTGAAGCACAGGGACACTCTTGGGACTCTTAGCCAAACAACTGCCAGGACAACACTCCCAGCCATCCTGTCAGCACAGCCAGCCCACCCCACAGGGAAGCAGAGTCAAAAGGAAGGAAGCATGGGCATGCTGGGAAGGGGGAGGAGGCAATAGCATGATGGGAGTCGTAGTCACAGCTCTACATCCCCCACCACATGGCCCAGCAAGCTCACACTCACGCATGCACATCCCACAGAGAGTGGAAAGGCCCATCAAAGATGTCTGACACTGTTGCTGTGTCGTGGGGAGCACAAGGGCATGCTGGGTACTGCACACCAACCAACAGCAGGACACCACTGTCAGCCATCTTGCCATTGCTCTCACACCCACACACACTGAACTCCACACAAAAGCAAGTAAGTATGGGAATGCTGGGAAGTGGGGTGGAGGCAATGGCATGATGGGAGTCGTAGTCACAGACATAGCTCACCCCCACAACTGTCCCATCAACACCACCCTGAACCATGCTCACATCACAGGGAGTGGAGAAGGACTCACAAGATGGCTGACACTGGCTACTGCTGTGGGGAGCACAAGGCCCTGCTGGCAAATGTGCACCAACAAACAGCAGGACACCACTGACTGACATCCTGAGAGACAACTTACACTCCCTGCAATGCAAGCACGTTCCATGGTGGGATAACTGGCTGGCTGGCTGGGTGGGAAGGAGGACTTGCAGCACTGACCATAGTCACAAGCACCTCCCCTCACACCCCCCAACACAAACTCCACAGTACCCACCTGGTAGAATGCAATGCCCTCCATCCTAACACAAGATCCCACAAAGAACCACCACCCTGGGTTATGTTGTGTGAAGCACAGGGACACTCTTGGGACTCTTAGCCAAACAACTGCCAGGACAACACTCCCAGCCATCCTGTCAGCACAGCCAGCCCACCCCACAGGGAAGCAGAGTCAAAAGGAAGGAAGCATGGGCATGCTGGGAAGGGGGTGGAGGCAATAGCATGATGGGAGTCGTAGTCACTGATATTGGTCACCCCCACAACTGTCCCATCAACACCACCCTGAACCATGCTCACATCACAGGGAGTGGAGAAGGACTCACAAGATGGCTGACACTGGCTACTGCTGTGGGGAGCACAAGGCCCTGCTGGCAACTGTGCACCAACAAACAGCAGGACACCACTGACTGACATCCTGAGAGACAACTTACACTCCCTGCAACGCAAGCACGTTCCATGGTGGGATAACTGACTGGCTGGGTGGGTGGGAAGGAGGTCCGGCTGCCAACCAAACACAACCAATGCAGACCATGTTCACACCCCAGAAAATACATAGAAATGCCCAAATAATGCAGGACAATGTGCCACACCAATATCAACCCCTGACTGTGACGACTCAGGACAATGCAATGTACAGGCCCGCACCCAGAGGCACAGTCACAACTGTCATGTGTGTCAACCATTGATGCCTGCAGAAACATGACATACATTGTTTGTGTCTCCCAAAAACAGGTGATGATGGGGACACAGCAGCAGACGCTGAGGAGTCCCAGTCCCAGGCTCAAGAGGATGCCGAGCTCACTGGCGTCGTACAGCCTCTGTCCTCCTCGGACGATGAAGAACAACCTGGCACATCCGGTGCAAGTCAACATGCAGCACCAGCAGGACCACCAGCTGCAGCACCAGCAGGACCACCAGCTGCACCCCCTGCACCCACCCCTACAACGACTGTCACCACGAATACCATCCCTGCCGACATGGACAGAATAAGGAGCAACACCAGCACAGTGACCCTGGACCAACCTGGGGCCATGGACACCACCACCACCACCAACCCCCAAGGTGGACCAGGGTTATCTGTGCGTGCCACTGCACACACTGCACATGTCAGCAGGGGTGGTGGGAGGGGTGGGAGACAGAGGTCGCTGCTTGCAGACGTTGCTGGTGTGCATGATGACCCACAACTGGTACGCATAGCTGATGCGTACCAGTCCAGCACCGGAGAGCTCAGCCAGGTAGTGGGGCTCCTCAGAGACATTAAACAGCAGCAGGCTGCCCATCATGCCCGCTTGGACTCCCACATGTCCCACGTGGAGTCACACATGTCCCGTGTGGACTCACACATGTCCCGCGTGGAGTCCAAGTGGGATGCACTGCATGAGATGACGGCGGTGCACAGGGACATTTTACAATGCCTCCGCCAGATGAACAGCAACCAGTCCACACCTCCCTGTGTGCCAACAACATCTGGTGCCGAACAAACTGCAACTGCCACAGGTAGGGAGGAGGACTCTGGCGGAGAGTCCCCTGCACCGCAGCAGCCTGCACTTGAGGGCCCCCCCAAGAAGAGGGGTCGTCCGAGGAGGGGAAAAGTGAGAGGCCGATGGCCAAGCGCAACTCCCAGGAAGCCTGAACCTGTTCTGGATGTTCGCCTTTGTGCACAGACTGTTCACCCTGTTGACGGCAACACTACTCCCACACATTGCATGGGGAGTACAAGTTGGACCAATGTGTCAGACAACTGTGGCCCCGATACTGGGGATCCTGTCTACCCGGACTTTCAATTCACCTAGGAACTTGGGATTGCAAGATTCATGTACAGCACAACCCATCCTATGCACTATTAACACAAATGTATCACAATAAACACACTAATACACCATACTTGCCTCTGTCGTGATTCCAACGTGGGTGCTGTTATGGGGATGATGAACTGCAAAATTACACTGTGTATGCGAACTGCAACAGCAAGGACAACACAGGCATGTGAGTACAGGAAACGTGACACACATGAGGGAGACACACCACCAGGGCTACACGACACATACACACCTAGGCCATCTGACTCATTGCCTACACTGATGTTGCCAGGGAAGACGGTGCAATGCACAGACACCACACCCATTCCCAGTTGTAGTCAAGTAGCCCACAGGTGCAGTAAGCAAATGGCAGTCAAATATGTGACCACAGACAACGCACATCACAAAGTGAAGCACAGGTTTATTACACAGTTGCAACATGCCGTAACCACTACAGATGCAAGGTAACCCCACCTGGCAGCGGGCACACAGTCAACAACTGTAGACGGAAGGAAGTCCATGGGTGTGGCGCACATCACCTGTAGGGACACAACAGCTACCAGCCTGGATGTGCAATCACGTCGTCGGTGGACACAGTTGACCAAACGAATCTGAAAGTACCCTGTGAAGGACAGAAATGACACACAGTCAAAAGCAATGGAGTACAGGACAGAACAGCAAAACACATGCACAATACATGTTACAAGATACCCACCCAGAACCAAGTTAGCATGTCAACACTGTTGGGGAGTACAGCCCACCTGTCACCACACATCGCAACACACATCCAGTCAAGTGGCCCATGGACACACTCCAACAGCACCAGAGCACCACCCACACATCATGCCAACTCACATCATTGACATGACACCTCAGGATACTCACATTCAGCTAAAGAAGTTGGTGATGAGCTGTGTGCGGACATCACCATCACCATCATCATCATCATCGTCACTGGCATCGTGGTCCAGGCCAGGATCCTCCACAGGTGGCGGATGTTGGTCATTGTCATCCTGGATGAGAGGCAACTCCTTCCGCACTGCCAGGTTGTGGAGCATGCAGCAGACGATGATAATCTTGCACACTTTCGCAGGGGCATATGGGAGGGACCCTCCGGTCTTGTCCAGGCAGCGGAAGCGGCTCTTCAGGAGACCAAAGGTCCGCTCAATCACTCTCCTGGTCCGACCATGTGCCTCATTGTAGCGCATCTGGGCAGGTGTCACAGGGTTCCTGAGGGGTGTCAGCAACCACGGCATGTTGGGGTATCCCGAGTCACCTACGGACAGACAAGTGCACATTAGCTGACTTGGAAAAGTGGGCGGAATACTACAGATCAGATCACACACAATGGCACAAAGTCAGTACACACCGACAAGCCAGGCACGCTGGTTCTGCATCTGTGCCATCATCCTGGGGATGCGACTACTCCTCATCACAAAGGCATCGTGTGCTGAACCAGGGAAACGGGCACACACGTGTGTGATGGTCATGTCTGCAAGACACACCACCAGTGCATTGACCGAGTGGTAGTGCTTGCGGTTCCTGTAGGCCTGCTCCTGGGCCTGTGGTGGTACCAAAGCCACATGTGTCCCATCAATGGAGCCAATTACATGCGGCATCCTCCCCAGGGCATAAAAGTCACTCTTCACGTCAGTGAGTCGTCGCAGTCTAGGGAAATAGATGTACCGGTTCAGGAAGAGCAACATTGCCGCCAAAACATCGCGGAGCACACGGCTGAACATGGTCTGTGACATCCCACCAGCAGTCGCCACAGTATGTTGGAAGGTACCAGTGGCAAAGAAGTGTAGGGCTGCCATCACCTTCACCTTGGGGGTCAGCGCTGTAGGATACGGCCGGCCAGGCTGCAAATGTGGGGACAACTGCACTGCCAAATCCTCAATCAGCTGCCTGGTGAAGCGGTACCGTCGGATGCTGTCCCGTTCCACCATCGTTGCCAGGTCTGGGAATGGCTGATGGACAGCAGGAGCCCTGCAGTGCAGAGGAGAAGTAAGCAAGATTGTCAGTCACCCCACATATGCGGCATTGAACACACTCAAGATCCCAACATACATCATTATGAGGCACAACTACATGAAGTGTGCAGTACCGGAAGGACATGTATGGAACATACATGGCCAACATCTGTCAACACGGTCCAACAGGTGGCATCAATTAGTCCCAGGTTGGCCCATTGGATATCATGAGGCCGTGTCACAGTTCCCATCTCCTGCTGCCGTGTCACAATAACCCCCCACAGGGACATGTGAGGACAGATGTGCCCCAGGCACCACAGCTCAATGACAGGTGCATTCCCAGGGACCCTGTAATGCCACATGGACACTGGCATTACATGGAGTATCATGTATACACCACAGCAAAACAACCATGACCACCACAGGTAGTGGCCCCACTTGCCACGGCAGGACAGACATGGACGTCTGTGACACACACGCACAACATCAGAGTCCATGCACACACAACGTGGATGTGGAGACTGTCTCCCATTGTGCACATGAAATCAGAGACATTGTAAACACCACATGCACAAAGACTGTGGAGGACCATCACTATTGTGCCACTGGGACACCCTGGCTCAAACATACCGTCCCACATGGGACTCACGGGGTATGTGACATGACATACACATACACCACTGTGAAATGTGACCATGGCACATGCACAGATATGAACAGTTGCACATCACAGTGGTCACGTACACGTAACACCCAGGATCCTGTCCCCATGAACACGTGCACAGCCTGGGGGTGGCTGCCCACAGGTGACACCCACAGGACAACATGTACACCAACATACACACAATAGGAAATGCAGCCTTACATGCCTTATGATAAAGTTTGGACAGGCTGTCGTGATGTAGGTGTGCCCCTCACTCCCTGGGAGCTATCTGTGGCTGGCATATGTCCATCTGAGACAGGCATGCTGACATATGCCAGTCACATGTACAGTGATGCGTTGAACTGCAATGGACCGATCGGTGCCTCCGGCCGGCCCATTGCTTTCAATGTGTGCGGGTACGCGTTGTACCCCTGTGCGCGTTGAACAGCAATGGACCGATCGGTGCCTCCGGCCGGCCCATTGCTTTCAATGTGTGCGGGTACGCGTTGTACCCCTGTGCGCGTTGAACTGCAATGGACCGATCGGTGCCTCCGGCCGGCCCATTGCTTTCAATGTGTGCGGGTACGCGTTGTACCCCTGTGCGCGTTGAACAGCAATGGACCGATCGGTGCCTCCGGCCGGCCCATTGCTTTCAATGTGTGCGGGTACGCGTTGTACCCCTGTGCGCGTTGAATCTGCAATGGACCGATCGGTGCCTCCGGCCGGCCCATTGCTTTCAATGTGTGCGGGTACGCGTTGTACCCCTGTGCGCGTTGAACAGCAATGGACCGATCGGTGCCTCCGGCCGGCCCATTGCTTTCAATGTGTGCGGGTACGCGTTGTACCCCTGTGCGCGTTGAACTGCAATGGACCGATCGGTGCCTCCGGCCGGCCCATTGCTTTCAATGTGTGCGGGTACGTGTTGTACCCCTGTGCGCGTTGAACTGCAATGGACCGATCGGTGCCTCCGGCCGGCCCATTGCTTTCAATGTGTGCGGGTACGCGTTGTACCCCTGTGCGCGTTGTACCGCAATGGACCGATCGGTGCGCACCCATTGACAATGGGCTTGCCTGGCAACGGACGCGTTTTCGAATTTCGAACGAGTCGGTTGCTGGAAAATCAGTTGGTCACCCACAACAATGTTGCAAAATCATGTATGTCATGAAGTTGAAGATTTGAAGGATGCTGTGGGCGTGTTTTGGTCCTGCTATTCCATGGATTGGCCAGATTCAGAAGATGCAAACGACTTGGACCTATCACTTTGGACACAAGGGACAGTATCTGCCTCTCCAGCACATATATATTGCTGGCTGTTCCCCTGAGAGCCCACTTGCCTGCACTACATGCTCCAAGACGACATCTGCCACTGCACTGCTGCTGTCTCTGCCCCTCTGGACCCTGCAATGGCACGTACTGTGGAGAGAGCCCCAGCCTTCAGCCTTGAAGAGAACCAGGCCCTGCTGGACAGCCTACTTCCACAGTACAGCAAGCTGCATGGGACACCAGGGGAGCAGGTGAGTGTTCTGTGCACTGCCTTTCTGAATGTGCATTTTGTCTGACTAGCAAGGCTGAGAGTCTGCACGCCACTGGCTAGCAGGCTCACTGAGTAGTTGTCACCCCCCATAGTGTGTAGTGACTTGCACTGGACAGGTATGGTGCAGTCACAGTGCATTTGAACATGGTTTTACTTCCCATGCAATGATACCATGTAGTGACGTCTGGCAAACTGTCCATGGTCAGCTTTGCACTGCCTGTGTACATCATGTGCCCCTGTGATTGAGACATGTATATACAACTGTGTCATGCACGGATATGTTGCATGTGTGGTAATGGCCTTTTCACTTTGTCATCCTGACAGGTTAATGCCCATCGGAAGCAGGAAATCTGGAAGGACATCGTCCGGGCTGTCCGGTCCGTGGGGGTCTACAAGCGCCGGATCCGCAACTGCCAGAAGAGGTGGCAGGACCTTCGGGGCTGGACCCGGAGGATTGCACGGGTCCAGCTGAAGCTGTCGCCTCCTCGCAGGAGGGGCGGAACACGGACCCTGACCCCCCACATGCTCCAGATCCTGGCGGTGGTCTTTCCAGACCTGGATGGGCAGCTGAAGGCCAGACAGAAGCAAGGAGGGGGTGAGTCAAAGACTGCACTGTGAACTCTGTATTACATGCTTTGTGCCCTCCTCTGGCCTGGTTCAACTGCCACAGTGCAGCAGTCATGTTGTCCAGGAGCCATGTCCCTCTATTGTGCACTGCCCACTGCTCATCTGATACCCAGGTGTGGCCCTTACAGTCAGGGAATTGTGTCACTTGGGACTGTGTCCTTGCAGTTTGCTTCACTAAAGGTGGGGGACAGCATCTGTTTCCCTAACTCTGTTGTGGGCATCATGGGTGGGCCCATTGTTCACACAACGCCTGGGTTTGGACATGTGATCTGCGTGTTGCTTTGATATGCGGTCCACTTGCTGAGCTGAGCCACCACATGTGCCTGGGGTATGTGGCACACGCCCATGCAGCGGGTGGGAACAATGTTTGTGCCCCAGGAGTGTGCAGATTACGTGTGTCACACATACATAGCCAGCTATCCACTGTCCAGGGCACATCCCTCATTCATGTGGAGCAGGACAGTCATGCCTACTCCAGGCCATGCAATGCACTCTGTACTCCCACTCCCGTGTATCAGCTGACACATTGTGCACAGTGATTTGACCCCTCTGGTGTCTGCCTCTGTGTCAGTGTGCTGTGGATTAGTTGCCAGGACTGCTGGGGTGTTTCTTGGTAGGGGCTCAGCATGCCCCTGGAGATGTGACCATAGGAGACGATACTTGTGTGTCACATAGGTGTTTGATCAGCTGCCCGTGCAGACTGGGGTATGCGAATGTGATGTTCAGGCAGCTGTTCCCCATTCACAGCAAATTGTGAGGGGCTCAGGTTCAGAGGGTAGTGTCACAGGTCTCCCATATGTCCAATAGGTGTGACCTGGACAGATGAGGGTTGAGATGATGTGTTGTGTGGGGGATGTACATGTGCACTTGTGCAGCTCCAGGACTTGCATTCCCCATGACCTACTATTGTGACACAGTGCATAGTGTTGTTGTCTGGCTGCCAAGTCATACATCACTGAGACAGTGATGTATGACTTAACAGTCTTGCCTCTGCCATGGCATGTGTCAACTTATTTGTGGTCCTGCAGGGGAGTGACATGTGCTACATGCACACCATAGTGGCGCTGGCTATCAGGACATGGGTGCATCATGGTGTCTGTCGCTGGTATGCATCACATGCATTTCCTATTTGACTCTGGGCATCCCTTTCATCCGGAAACCTGTACTCACTCAGTGACCAGAGCTGTGATGTGTCCACACCGTGTCCTCTGCACTGTCCAACTACTGTGTACTTGGTGCATGTGTCCACACTGGGGTGTTGCAATCCAACAGACACCAGACAGATGGGTGCAAGGCCATGTGGGATGTGAGTGCCATGCTTGGCATCAGACTGACAATTGGCTTCTCCTGTTCAGTTAGGGCACTTTTAGCAATGTACAACTAATGATGCCAGGGCTTGCTCTGTGATGTGCTGTGCTCACAGTGGTGTGTGCGTTTGGTGCAGGTGACTGATGTCTGTCTGTTTCCCCATTGTTTGCAGATACATCCACGGCCACGGAAGGGGACAGCTCCATGGACCAGGAGGAGCCAGAGAGCCAGACTGGATCAGCAGCCGAGGAGTGGTCGGAGGGACCCAGTGGCACGGAGGGCGAGGGGAGCCACACCGAGGAATCCTCAGCACCATCCACCTCAGCTGAGGACCAGAGCAACTCGGAGGAGGCCTCCCTTGTGGAGGCGGGTGTCAGCAGCCACCACACCCCAGCTAGTGTTGCTGTCCCCGCCACCACCAGCACCACCACCGCCCTCCCATCGGCTCCCATTCCCAAGGTCCGTGGAGGCTCCCATGTTCGGGAGCGTGTCTCCTTTGGCCCAGGCACCGCACCCCTGCCCCTGTGTCCCCTGCTGCCCTGAGTGAGGAGTCTGTGTACCTCCTTCGCCAGCTCCATGTAGGGCAGACAGCCATGCTGAGTGTCCTCCATGCGCACACCGCACTGTTGACTCAGCTGGTGTCGTTCATGGAGGGCATCTCATCGGGCATGTCTGACCTACAGAGGGGCAACAGGTCCATGGACTCCTCCCTGACGGCAGCAGTGTCCCTCCTCAGACAGTCCCTCACCCCTCCTGCCTCTGCTCCATCCACACTCCCCAGCACCTTGCCCGTCCCAAGCACACACACACCGGCACAGGCACACACCAGCACACACACATCCAGCACACAGACACACACGCCACAAACTAAACGCACACGCACGCACAGTCAGGGGACTGAAACCAGACTCACAGGGGATGGGGCCCTGGTACACACACACGCATCCACGGGCACTGCACAGTCCTCAGTTGCCTCTCCCTCCAAAGCACCCTCCCTTGCCTCACCTGCAACCCCAAAGACCCAGCGCCTCTTCCTCAGTGACCTCGGCCTCTTCCCCTCCGATCCAGCTGCCCCAGCATCCAGGGGGAAGAGGAAGCCCCCACACGGAGCAGAGTGCCCCTCGCCGCCGGACACCCTCCCCCAGGCGCAGACAGACTGAGGCCCCCACCCGCAAGTCCCCCGGAGTGGTAAGAGCAAGACCCCGCCGCCGCCCTGCAGCTCAAGCACCAGGTCACCTTCCTCCATCCCTCAGGCCCCCACTCCACAGGTGCCCCCGCCACACCCTGCCCCAGGTTCCCCCACCCACAGATATACCATCCCCAAGAGGCTCCGGCCTTCTCCCCTGCCACTTGCTCTCCCGGCACCACACCCCCGCTGCGCTTGTCTGTGCCACTGATGTGGTGAGGGTGTCCTCCCCTCTGTCCAGCCCACCTTGCCTGTTCCCCATTCTCCTCCCCTGGTGGTAGGCACTGCAGTGGAGTCCACTACCACCCTGTCTGACTTGGGCACTGCAGTGGCGGACCTGTCCACTCCATCTGCAGGGTCCACTGCAGTCGTGCCGGCACCCACAACATCTGAGCCATGCCCCCCAGTTGTGCCGGCACACACCATGTCAGACACCTCCACTGCAGTTGTCAGTGGCTCTCCAGCACCCACCACCCCTTCCCTGCTTCCTCCTGGTGAGCCCTGATCCTGTCCCTGCAGTGCCTGGCCTACCCCCCCGGTTGCCCCTCCTAGTGGATTGTCCCTGGTTTTGTGCAGGCATGTGTAGGGTGGCATCTGCCACTGTCACCCACTTGTGACTTTGTTGATGGACTGGCCATTGGCCTTTGTTTATGTTCTACCGGACTTCTACTTTTAATGCCACATATGCTGAATAAAGCAACTTTCTGTTCTCTAGTGCTTTTGCTTCTGATGTACATGATGATGATGATGCTAACAATGCCCTTGCTGCAGTGATGGTGATATTTGGTCTCATGATAATGAAGTGTTACTGTGCAGGAACCCATGTGGTCCAGGGGTTATGTGTCCTATCCTGTGGTGTATCCATGTCATCCATAGCAGCATCTGAGGGTGTCATGTGTTCAGTATTTGGCAATGAGATTTCCTACTTAGATTGGCAACTTCACATCTGTGGCTTCCACCACTGCACATCTGTTGTGCCTGCCATTGTTCTATTCGTCTACTTCCCTGACCGTGTGGCCATCTCCAGTGAACATGCAGGTTTGGGCATCAATGGGGAAGGACTCATCTGTGTTGTCAGTGCAACATTGCTATACAAGTGTGTTGGATCTGTGCTGATGATTCCGTTGGCACTTCCATGACCAGGCTGATGGGACGGGAGCCCTCATTTGTTGCTAATTGTTGATTGTGTGTCCCATTGCTGCCATGGTATGGTATCTGTTCGCCTCACATCTGCAGTCTCCACAGGGTATCTGCATGTGTGTGCCCATTGGTGCAAATATGTGGGTCTGCATTCGGATGGTCACTTCTGTCATTGTGTCATTGATGATTGTTGACGGTGTCAGCCCCCATGGGTGTTGTTTGTCTGCACATGGCCAAAGTTATGTCTTATTTGCACTGCAGGATTTGGCTCCCCCAATTTATGTTGCAATGGGACACATACACTACTTTGCCACTGATGTGTTTGTTGTTCTGTGACCAGGAATCATCCATGCAGTTTGGCAGTTGCACCTCTTACTTTGTCAACACTTGCCTTTTGGTCACTGTGATGATGGGGGTTTGGACCCCATTGCCACAATGTTCAAAATGTGCTGCAGCTATGGACCCCACACTTGCCTTTTGGTCACTGTGATGATGGGGGTTTGGACCCCATTGCCACAATGTTCAAGATGTGCTGCAGCTATGGACCCCACACTTGCCTTTTGGTCACTGTGATGATGGGGGTTTGGACCCCATTGCCACAATGTTCAAGATGTGCTGCAGCTATGGACCCCACACTT